>CM051022.1:1355987-1363487 GCA_027704905.1 Muraenolepis orangiensis | reverse complement strand
TACACACAGCTGACTGTAATGAATTACACACAGCTGACTGTCATTTCACACTGATTGCGTAAGCAGGCGCTGCCTGAGACAAGCGTCCTTTGTGTTGTTTTTGTGGGGGAATTTATGAAATAGGGAGAGTGGCTTTATGTGTTAAAAGCAGAGCAATCAATTCCTCTTCCTATTTCCCCAAGAAATAATGTAAGCACATTACTTGGTGACACACACACACATGTGACCACTAAAGTGTCCATTGTAACAGACAATTAATACTTGCAATAAAGAGTGAGTGAATAATGAACAAAACATATTTTGAGAAATATGAGATGCAGGTTTAACATAATTATTTTGCGAGATTAAAGTTGCATTTTTGGCCAATTTCTTTGCAAGCCTACAGACACAAAGAATAAAGTTGTGTGTGTGTGCGTCCGTGCATTTGTGTGTGTGTGTGTGTGTGTGTGTGTCAGAGCGAGATGAGTGTGAGAGTGGTGGTGGTAGCTGTGATGACAACGCTATCTGCTTCAACACGGTGGGGGGTCACAGCTGCTCCTGCAAGCCAGGCTTCACAGGGAACGGCACCGTGTGCACAGGTCAGGACTCGAACCCACGCACCTACAGGGACGCACACACACACACCTATACACACATCTCTCTCTCTCTCTCTCTCTCCCTCTCTCTCCCTCTCTCTCTCTCTCTCTCTCTCTCTCTCTCTCTCTCTCTCTCTCTCTCTCTCTCTCTCTCTCTCTCTCTCTTTCTCTCTCTCTTTACACACAAATGAAAAAATATGATAAATACTGTGTACACACACTCACACAAACACACACACACACACACACGTCATATTCACAGATGATAGAAATACACACACACACAGACACAATCATACACATATTAATATACTGTTAACACTTGGTGTCTGTGTGTCGCAAATCAACACACAGACCCCACACCCACACATACATACACACACAAGCACACATACAAACAAACAATACTCCTTAAACCATGCATCAACACAAAAATGATGAGACATCCATAATGCAGACACAACAAATATTTCAAAACGTAACCCTCATCTTCTAAACACTAGTTTCACCTGTCTCTCCGCCCCACCTGTCTCTCCGCCCCACCTGTCTCTCCCCCCCCCCTCCCCCCAGCTATGTGTGACGGCCTGTGTCAGAACGGAGGGAGCTGCATGTCACCGGACCTGTGTGTCTGTCCTCAGGGCTACACCGGGAAGAGGTGTGAGACAGGTAAAGACCCCCTCCTCCTCTTCCTCCAGCATCCTCCTCTGATAGCTACCCACCATATGTAAACAGAATGTTGTTTAATATACATGATGTGTTATACATTAGGGCTGGGCCATAGGGAAATACTTATAACCCTGATAAATACACGGAATTCTACACAAACATATCATCATATGCGCACATACACGCAGATATCGACGAGTGTTCGGACGGCTTCGTGCAGTGCGACAGCCGCGCCAACTGCATCAACCTGCCCGGTTGGTACCACTGCGAGTGCCGAGACGGTTACCATGACAACGGCCTGTTCGCCTCCAACGGGGAGTCCTGCGAAGGTATGCGACTTTCCCTCCAAAAAAAGCCCCAAAAAAAATGGAAAAAGGAAGAGATATTTGGAGGTGAGAGTGTTGAGGTGCGACCGCTCTCTCTCTGGACTGGGTTCTGTGTGGTCTCTCTCTCTCTCTGGACTGGGTTCTGTGTGGTCTCTCTCTCTCTCTGGACTGGGTTCTGTGTCGTCTCTCTCTCTCTCTCTGGACTGGGTTCTGTCGTCTCTCTCTCTCTCTGGACTGGGTTCTGTGTCGTCTCTCTCTCTCTCTCTGGACTGGGTTCTGTGTCGTCTCTCTCTCTCTCTCTGGACTGGGTTCTGTCGTCTCTCTCTCTCTCTGGACTGGGTTCTGTGTCGTCTCTCTCTCTCTCTCTCTGGACTGGGTTCTGTCGTCTCTCTCTCTCTCTGGACTGGGTTCTGTGTCGTCTCTCTCTCTCTCTGGACTGGGTTCTGTCGTCTCTCTCTCTCTGGACTGGGTTCTGTGTGGTCTCTCTCTCTCTCTGGACTGGGTTCTGTCGTCTCTCTCTCTCTCTCTGGACTGGGTTCTGTGTCGTCTCTCTCTCTCTCTCTGGACTGGGTTCTG
Source organism: Muraenolepis orangiensis (assembly GCA_027704905.1). Classification (NCBI taxonomy): domain Eukaryota; kingdom Metazoa; phylum Chordata; class Actinopteri; order Gadiformes; family Muraenolepididae; genus Muraenolepis; species Muraenolepis orangiensis. Next base: position 1,361,344 of record CM051022.1, on the reverse strand, counting down.
TCGTCTCTCTCTCTCTCTCTGGACTGGGTTCTGTGTCGTCTCTCTCTCTCTCTCTGGACTGGGTTCTGTGTCGTCTCTCTCTCTCTCTGGACTGGGTTCTGTGTGTCTCTCTCTCTCTCTGGACTGGGTTCTGTCGTCTCTCTCTCTCTCTCTGGACTGGGTTCTGTCGTCTCTCTCTCTCTCTCTGGACTGGGTTCTGTGTCGTCTCTCTCTCTCTCTCTGGACTGGGTTCTGTCGTCTCTCTCTCTCTCTGGACTGGGTTCTGTGTCGTCTCTCTCTCTCTCTGGACTGGGTTCTGTCGTCTCTCTCTCTCTCTGGACTGGGTTCTGTCGTCTCTCTCTCTCTCTCTGGACTGGGTTCTGGTCGTCTCTCTCTCTCTCTGGACTGGTTCTGTGTCGTCTCTCTCTCTGGACTGGGTTCTGTGCTGTGGGTGGGCTGGGTTCTGTGCTCTGATCCGGGGTGCTGCTGCTTGTCTTACACACTGGTGCTGCGGTTCTTGGTCTGAAATGAACGGTCCATCCCAATTTGGAATCTGCCACTAACTGTCCACCCTCTAACCCCTCTAACTCCACAATCATCACTCTCAATTACCCCTCTCTCTCTCTCTCTCTCTCTCTCTCTCTCTCTCTCTCTCTCTCTCTCTCTCTCTCTCTCTCTCTCTCTCTCTCTCTCTCTCTCTCTCTCTCTCTCCTCTCTCTCTCTCTCTCTCTCTCTCTCTCTCTCTCTCCCTCGCTCTCTCTCTCCAACTCTCAATAACCCTCTCTCTCTCTCTCTTCCCCTCTCTCTCTCTCTCAGACATTGACGAGTGTGAGACGGGCAGGAACACGTGTGCCAAAGACATGACCTGCGTCAACGTGGCCGGGGGCTACGCCTGCCACTGCCCGCGCGGGAGGAGCTGCTCTGGGGACTGCCGCTTCGACAGCCAGGTCAAACACCACGGACACATCTGGGTGATGGACAGCGACCGCTGCTCTGTCTGCTCCTGTCAGGTCAGAGGACCTGCTGCTATACCCAGGGATTGGTTTGGGATTAGGATTTAACCACACCTAACAGCAATATAAGCAGGAGGATCAAAATATGCTATTTATATATATATATATTTAATATATATATACTGTTTATATTTTATAATTATATATATATGTGCACCCTTCAACAGAATGACTTTGAGATTAGTATAAATAAAAATCCTTGGATTCAACATCCTTGCTTCCGACTACTGACTTACCCTCCCCTCTTCCTCCCCTCGTCCTCCCCTCTCCCTCCCTTCGTCCTCCCCTCTCCCTCCCCTCGACCTCCTCTCGACCTGCCCTCGTCCTCCCCTTGTCCTCCGCTCGTCCTCCCCTCCTACTCCCCTGGTCCTCCCCTGGTCCTCCCCGCGTCCTCCCCTCTTCCTCCCCTCGTCCTCCTCTCTCCCCCCATACACTACCCTGCCGCCGTCCAGACCAGCCGGGTGATGTGCCGGAGGATGGTGTGTGACTGTGACAACCCCACGGTGGACGTGTTCTGCTGCCCAGAGTGCGACCCCCGTCTCAGTGGCCGCTGCCTGGACCAGAACAGCCGGCTGTCCTACAACAGCGGGGACACCTGGCTGGAGGGCTGTCAGCAGTGCCAGTGCACGGTGAGACGATGGGCGGGTGGAGATGGAGGTGATAATGAATTTGGTGGTGATGGTGATGAGGATGATGATGAATTGGCAAAACTGGTTTGGGACCAAATTAATGAGTTGGGGAGGGCTGGGACTGCGATGACATCATTCCAGGGCTGGTTTTCTACAAAATGTAAGAAGGAAAAGCAATTAGACAACACTTGGTGGTTAGATTACTTATGGGCCAAGGAACAGTTGATTTGATTATGGTGCGGATCCGGATCCGAACCCGGATCCAGGGGACCTCCCCTCATCCTCGCCTCGTCCTCCCCTCGAGCTCCCATCTTCCTCCCCTCGTCCTCCCCTCGTCCTCCCTCGACCTCCCCTCCTCCTCCCCTTGACCTCCCATCTTCCTCCCCTCGACCTCCCCTCGTCCTCCCCTCGACCTCCCCTCGTCCTCCCCTCGACCTCCCCTCGACCTCCCCTCGTCCTCCCATCGTCCTCCCCTCGACCTCCCCTCGTCCTCCCCTCGACCTCCCCTCGACCTCCCCTCGTCCTCCCATCGTCCTCCCCTCGACCTCCCCTCGTCCTCCCCTCGACCTCCCCTCGACCTCCCCTCGTCCTCCCCTCGACCTCCCCTCGTCCTCCCCTCGACCTCCCCTCGTCCTCCCATCGTCCTCCCATCTTGGTGCTAGTCTACAAGGCAGTGAAAGGAACAGCTCCTTCCTACCTCCAGGCAATGGTCAAGGTCTACATCCCGGTAGTACATCCCATCCACTTCGCTCTGCTACTTCGGGCCGCCTGCTTGCCCCCTCGCTTAGGGGCCCTTGTGGCTGATTTACCCGGTCACGGCTCTTCTCCTTCCTGGCCCCAACGTGGTGGAATGAACTCCCCACAGATGTCAGGACTGCAGAGTCACTGCCCACCTTCCGCCGCAGGCTGAAAACCCATCTCTTCAGGAAACACTACCCAGATCCTTCCTCCAAGTGTGTCCTTTTATTACTTTTTACTAGCGTATTAAGCGTCTTACTAAGTCAATTGTTTGCTTGTTAGTTAGATATTGTTCTATTGTTTGCCAACTTATTGTACTTTTCCCTTAGCACTAGTTCAGTTCTTGGAGACTCGTAAGAATGAAATGCACTTTTGAGTTGTTCTCTTACCTTCCTTTGTTGCACTATTGTAAGTCGTTTTGGACGAATGTGTGCTAAATGACTGGAATGTTATAGAATGTAATTGAATGTGTGTATGGAAGATGGATGGGTTATCCGGTTAGGAGGCATCTTGTACCCTGAGCGCCGGGCAGCAGGCCACAGGCTGGTCCTCTCTGGGGTCCCTGCGTTGTCTCTGGGTCTTAGATTTACCTTCACATACCACGTCGACGTATGAGCGGGGCCAAGGATGGAGATGGGAGCGGCTGAAACTCTGGGAGCGGGGGCAGCGTTGGGGGTAGTAGCTATAGGACGGCTCACGTGTCATCGGCGATGACACGATGGCTCAAATAAGATGACAAACCAAACCCTTTGGTTTTTTTGTTTGTCTTTAAAAAAAGATGTGTTTTGTTGGGCAATGTAAAGAGGGGATCGGAGGTCAGAGGTCATTGCAGGGAACCTTTTGGGTCATTTCAGAATCGGTACTCCAGGGGATTCTTTTATTTTAGCTTGCATAAATAGTTTTAGTCAACGCACAAATGTGTTTCTCCTGTAGTTACATTGCAGCTTTTTTCCAGAACATTTTTCAAATTGAAAAAAATTTATGGGGACAAAATCGTCCATTTTCTAAAATGTTTTGGGGACAGGTCCCCGGGGTCCCCCGGCGTGAAGACACCTACGCATCAGAGAGGACATTGTCCTCTCTGATGCGTAGGTGTCTTCACGCCGGGGTCCCCCGGCGTGAAGACACGCATCAGAGAGGACAATGTCCTACCTGAGGCCCTACCTTGGAGGATTCTTCAATTCTTCACATTTCTCTTCTCCAATTTGGACCGGCTCCCGGGGGAAATATGGGAGCGATGAGCGGAGGGGATGGGTCAGGGGTCCGGTGCGTTCCTTAACAGGAGGTCTTCTCCGGCCGAAGGTCCATCGATACTCAGCGGAGATCTCGAGATCCCAGGTTAGGTTTTCGCCCCTGTCTGTCTGTCTGTTCAAAAGTTATGTACGGAATTGGACAACTTTTGGTGGTTCAATTACATTATTGTAGGCCAAGGAACAGTTGATTCGATTTTGTCACGGATCTGCAGTCGGGTCCCATGGAGGTGTTGGTTTGGCGGAGGTCTCTCCTGAGGGCCTCTAGTGATGAGCCAGTTAGTATTAAGGGTTGTAATGAACATTAGTCATCGGTGCAGCTTGTGGTCACTGAGGCTTTCTCATTTAATCCTACTGTTAAATTGCAGAGGATTGGCAGTCATTGAGTTAGAGCAACAACCACAAAAGACAGATAGACAAGAATCCAAAAGCAGCTACAACTTCACATTTTGTACTTGATTTTCTGGGGGAATGGATTGTCTTCATTCTTAGCTTTTTCTGAATCAGCTACAGTCATTTCTATCTCCAGGACTGACATATATATATGTGTATATGTATATACATTAGATTAGATTAATCTAATCTAAACACATGTCATTATCAATATACATATGTATATATATATATATATATATATATATGTATATTGATAATGACATGTGTTTAGATTAGATTAGATTCTAATGTATTGTCATTGCAGCACAAGTACAGTACAGTGAAAATAATTTAGCATCTAACCAGAGTGCAAATGTTGCAGTGAAGTGCCTGGTGATATAATATCATTTACAGTTTCAATTAGTTAGTCAGAGACATTGGTGGTGATTATTATAGGTGTTGAGCAGAGGTATGGGGCAGGGTTGGGGACAGCAGAGGTTGGGCAGCAGGTGGGGGGGGGGTCTGTCTTCGTGGTGCAGAGTTCAGGGAGATGACAGCTGAGGGGAAGAAGCTGTTCCTAAGCCTGCTGGACTTGGAACAGAGGTCTCTATAGCGCCTCCCGGAGGGGAGGAGGGCCAACAGTCCATGGTTGGGGTGAGAGGGGTCATCCACTATTTTTTGTGCCTTCCTCAGACACCGTTTGTGGTGGGTAGTGTTTATTGCAGGGAGCGTTGGGCGGTTTTCACCACCCTCTGCAGCGCTTTCCGGTCGGAAACAGTGCAGTCGCCACACTACCACACTGTGATGCAGTTGGTGAGGATGCTTTCAATAGCACATCGGTAAAAGTTCACCAGAATCTGAGGTGACAGGTGGGCTTTCCTCAGTCTCCTCACGAAGAAGAGACGCTGGTGAGTCTTCTTTACCAGTGAGGCCGTGTTGAGGGACCAGGAGAGCGGGAGCTCGCGACACGGCAGCCATCTCGTACGGAGCCATTCTCCTTCTGCCAGGCTCAATCTGTTCCACACGTTCCCACGTGTGGATGTGATCTTGGAGTGGGAAAAAGTCACCGTTGGATCTGTGGTACCCGTAGAGAACGTAATACCACATTGAGAGATACCACAATACAAATCAAATCCTCTTCATTTCCGGCATAATAGATGTGAACCAAATCCAATATAACACCTAAAATATGCATTATAGAGTTATTTCATCATTTTTTTAAATAATTTTCATAAAATCAGATGCTGCCAAATCCATGCCAAGTTGCTGAAATACATATAAAAAATTAGGAATGTGAATTTTGAGTAGATTTGCAAATTCAACAGATTTTAGAGATGTGTGTTTACCTACCTGATGATAATACAATAATAAGA
>CM051022.1:1348487-1350987 GCA_027704905.1 Muraenolepis orangiensis | reverse complement strand
TCAGCGGTTCAGATTCTCTGGTTTATATATGTTTATATATGTTTATATATGTTTATATATGTTTATAGCTATATAGTGTTGTTTTGCCCCCTCCTTGCCTGGCCTTGGTTTGGTGAAGCTACCGGTTCTATTCTGCACGGCGATCGCATTGTGAAGGTTCTTCTGGGCTTTAGGGTCCAGAGTTGTTTCAAAATTAATGTTTTTTCCCCCTCTGAGACTTTTGAATATGACTGTGCTTTTGTACTGTAGCTTTCCCCCGTTCTGTCCTGGTTTGAACTATTTACTGGCTTGATATTGTGTACTAAGAAATTTAAACTTTTCATTAAAGTAACTGAAAAGAGAAAGAAAAAAGTGTATCTTGTTTGACAATACAACACATTTTACACTCAAAACGGGCCGTTAAAGATTGAATTTTGGACGTCATTCACTCATTTTTGGAGAGTAATGGCGTTGCAGTAGGAGACTCAAATGATTGTGGTACAGCAATACTAGTACCACACTTACTGCAATCATTTCAACTAATGGTATTGTAATTGTAAACGGCGCCACCCTCTCTGACTCTGGGTTAGCATGTCTCTGAGGGCTGTTATGTGTGCCCAACAGACCACTCAAAATATGACTAATAATAACAATGACTTTTACTGCTTTTGGCAGTATCAACGGACATTCACCAATGTCCGTTGATACTTTTTGCGTGGAGTTGTGGAGCAGAGGATGCAGAGCATGGTCAGACCACACAGCAGCCCACCTCCCCAACCAAACTAGAGTGAGAGGAACGCCCTTGGATGAATTGATGCACGACCAAGACATGACCACCAGAAGGGAGACAGACAGGCAGGACAAACAGAAGGATCAATCGTAACCATACATATTCAGGAAAAACCCTCTTATCGTAAAGCTGCTAAAAAAGAGATTTCCAAGTCATGATTACATTCTCTATATTGCAGCCTGTAATATACACTCTATCTAAAGTGCCAACCCTCCATACCGTCTCATTGTGGCTTTCTTCTATTTTTGGACGTCCACCTCTATTTGAAAGTAGAGATCATCTAAATATCAACCTGGGTACCTACAGTGAAATGTGTTTCTCTGCATTTATCCCTTCCTATAAAGGAGAAGTGGGCAGCTATTGTATACCCAGCGCCCGGGGAGCAGGGGAGGGGTCCGGTGCCTTGCTCACGGGCACCTCGGCAGTGCCCTGGTGTTTTGGGGACTTGAACCGGCGACCTTCCGGTTCCCAAGCCAATTCCCAACAGACTGAGCTACTGATCATAAGGGATCACTTGGTCTGTGCAGCAATCCAATCACTAACACAGACCCTCTTCCCATGGGGCGACTACTGCAGTAGTGGCCCCACCGTGCCCACAGTAGCATCCCCACACATCCCCGTACAAACATTCACCATGAACGGCCTCAGCATCACACATCAGCTGTATGGTGCCTGTCCCTGTGGCCTCGGAGAACACCCAAACAAAGGATCGGTGGAAGAGGAAGATATTGAGAGAGACAGGGAGAGAGAGAGAGAGAGAGAGAGAGAGAGAGAGAGAGAGAGAGAGAGAGAGAGAGAGAGAGAGAGAGAGAGAGAGAGAGAGAGAGAGAGAGAGAGAGAGAGAGAGAGAGAGAGAGAGAGAGAGAGAGAGAGAGAAACAGCGAGTGAGGTGGTAGAGAGAGAAACAGCGAGTGAGGTGGTAGAGAGAGAGAGAGAGAGAGAGAGAGAGGGAGAGAGAGAGAGAGGGACTGAATGCCGAATGATGAATTTATTTATTATTCTTGTTCTCCTTTATACTGAACACTATAATATTTCCTATAGATTTGTTTTCTGTCTTGTATATACACTTTGAACTGTACGCATGAATGCTGCATACAGGCCTTGATGGCCTTGATGTCTATTGAATGGATACAGTATGCGGTGTATAGTGTGGAGGACTCTATGGAACATAGATGGTGTTGACCTTGTCTATATGCTGGGTCAGGTTCATCCACACATAACCTAACTAACCTAACCTGCTAAATGCATGCATTTACTTTACTGCAATGACCTTCTCCAGGTCCGTCTAGAAATGTAACCTACAATACCTGGGATACCTGGGAGTGCATCCTATATAATTAGATTATATTAGATTCAAATGTATTGTCATTGTACAGCAAGTACAGTACTACTAAAAACAGGTATGAAATTACTTTGTTTGCTACTTTGGGACGTACTGGTCCCTCTCCTCCGCTCGTGTCTCATGAGAGATGTTCTTCTGTTCTCACAGCAACCTAACATGATCCTCACGCGCTCTCATCACACGCTCTCCTCACGCGCTCTCCTCACACGCTCTCCTCACGCGCTCTCCTCACGCGCTCTCCTCACGCGCTCTCCTCACGCGCTCTCCTCACGCGCTCTCCTCACGCGCTCTCCTCAGGCGCTCTCCTCACACGCTCTCCTCACACGCTCTCCTCACACGCTCTCCTCAGACGCTCTCCTCAGACGCTCTCCTCAGGCGCTCTCCTCACG
>CM051022.1:1330987-1343487 GCA_027704905.1 Muraenolepis orangiensis | reverse complement strand
TAAAAAGCTATAATAATACATTTTAGGCCGTTCTGGGATCCCAGGATCACCTTACAGTAGACACAACGACATTAAAGTTGCAATAAGAATATAATTAAAATCAAGGAGATACAAGACATGTACAGCATTAAATACAGGCTATAAAACAACACAACAGTGAATGCAACAGTAGGAGGAAAACCAAAGCAAAGGTCTAGCCCAGTTTAGTCTCACATATCAGACTTTAGATGAACAACTAAGTGCAGGAAGGAGACATTTAATAGGGAGTCTGTCAAGATTAATAACAGGTTAAAAATATAATCAACCTCCAAACAGAAGAACACGAGAACACAACATTAAGAGTAGACCTATTCAAATAACTGTCACATCAAATGACCATCTAGTTGTCAGAAGGCGGGACACAGTGAGCTAAATGTCCCTTAAAGTCCCAAAGCCCACACTCATTAGGATGCTCTGTGGGTCAATCGATTGGGATTTGAATGTTATTTGAATATAGCCAAATAGATCTTTACATATCAGGCGCATGGCTGAGTATCTAAAGAGGCCATTAATTGTTGTATTTTGTGTGTGTGTGTGCGTGTGTGTGTGTGTGTGTGTGTGTGCATGTGTGTGTGTGTGTGTGTGTGTGTGTGTGTGTGTGTGTGTGTGTGCATATCCGTGTGTGTGTGTGTTTGCATGTGTGTGTGTCCATGTCTGTGTGTGTGTGTGTGTGTGTGTGTGTGTGTGTGTGTGTGTGTGTGTGTTTGCATGTGTGTGTGTGTGCATGTCCGTGTGCATGTGTGTGTGTGTGTGAGTTTGCATGTGTGTGTGTGTGTGTGTGTGTGTGTGTGTGTGTGTGTGTGTGTGTGTGCGTGTCTGTGTGCATGTGTGTGTGTGTGTGTTGTATTACTTTACAGTATGTAGTAGTAGCCTAGTTGTTGCAGTAGCAAATATCAGTAGTCCTACTAGTAGCCTACTAGTCATTGTAGGCTACACATGTTTAATTCTGTCAAATGTAAGCGTATGTAATATATGTGTGTGTGTGTGTGTGTATACTACTGTACTGTATATCTAATAATCTATCTACAATGTCACATGTGCTATTATATTATTTTTGACAAAGATATCTTGGCTCATATGTTATAAATCAGTCATAGATCTGTGCAGCCTTCCTGGTGTCCAAAGTGCAGTCAGCTGAAACACGATAATCTAGCTCTAGGTCTTAATTCATTTATATTTTTTATTTATTGAGCGTTCGCGGTGAGGTCTGCGGAGCTTCTAACCGCTTACTAGACTAGCTAAGTGTGATATCAAATTGCTCAGGCTAACCGCTAGCCTTAAGCACTATGCTAAGCAAGAGCCCACACAGTAGTTAGTTAGAGAGGTTCTCTGAAAGGTAAGAGAGGTTCTCTGGAAGGTTAGAGAGGTTCTCTGGAAGGTTAGAGAGGTTCTCTGGAAGGTTAGAGAGGTTCTGAAGGTTAGAGAGGTTCTGAAGGTTAGAGAGGTTCTCTGGAAGGTTAGAGAGGTTCTCTGGAAGGTTAGAGAGGTTCTCTGGAAGGTTAGAGATGTTCCCTGGAAAGTTACAGAGGTTCTGAAGGTTGGAGAGGTTCTCTGGAAGGTTAGAGAGGTTCTCTGGAAGGATAGAGAGGTTCTGAAGGTTAGAGAGGTCCTCTGGGAGGTTAGAGAGGTTCTCTGGAAGGTTATAGAGGTTCTGAAGGTTAGAGAGGTTCTGAAGGATAGAGAGGTTCTCTGGAAGGTTAGAGAGGTTCTCTGGAAGGATAGAGAGGTTCTGAAGGTTAGAGAGGTTCTGAAGGATAGAGAGGTTCTGAAGGTTAGAGAGGTTCTCTGGAAGGATAGAGAGGTTCTCTGGAAGGATAGAGAGGTTATGAAGGTTAGAGAGGTTCTGAAGGTTAGAGAGGTTCTCTGGAAGGTTAGAGAGGTTCTGAAGGTTAGAGAGGTTCTGAAGGTTAGGAGGTTCTCTGGAAGGTTAGAGAGGTTCTGAAGGTTAGAGAGGTTCTGAAGGTTAGAGGGGCCACTGCAGTAACACCACCTGATAGTGAGGACATCTACAGGATAGATATGCTCCATATGAGAGGGTTTTATTCATGCATTCATTGAATGATGTAATGCATAATGTTCAATGTGTATTTTCTTCTCAGATTGGATGATGTATATTTGTTGTTTTTTGCATAATGGTGAGATCCAACATTTAAGATTCACATGAATCCAAATAATTTTCTATTCATAATGTAGTGTATTTTTATACCCTTATTATAATCTAAAACACTGTCTTTGGATCCTCTATACATTGCAGTAGGTGGCTACAGCATAATCTGCTGGTGGACCCCAAGGCCCACTAGGACATAGAGATGTGTTAAGCAGTTCCAGATGTGTAGGTGTTGGTGTGCCTTCAGGCCCTTGTAATGGTGCCTTTAGGCTGGTTTTCAACGGTATCCTACAGAATGTTGTGCAAGCCAAATACGACCCCCTTAGGGGTTTGAGCCATAAACTTGTGACGTGACGATGAAGACACCGTGACCAACCAGAGTGCTGGTTGTACCTCTCAGACCAATAGTATTAAGTTGATGTTTGTTACTTTGACCACTAGGAGTAGTGGATGTTCTATGATGCTATTGTCTATATAATGTTGGGTAAAGGAGCGCGTCGTCAGTTCTGCGAATTGGCACGGCAGGCTCCATCTCGTTGCAACTGATGAATTTGATGCTTTGTTCAATAAACACCTTGAACTTAGTATCCGGACCTCTGAGAAAGATTCTTATTCCACCGAGTAGAAATTATACTACAATAACAATACTAAATAATTATACATGGTTCCAATATAGTAAACTAATGCAGCTCCTAGTCTTTTGTTTGGCGTTGGCTACCAGCTTGAAGGAGCGTTGGCTACCAAGCGGCTGGGCGTTGTTCCACTGGGCTACTAATCTTGTGGTTCTGGCCCAATTTTTCATCTTCTAACATGTAATTTACCCTCGCTGGCTCTGCTGCAGCGTGGTTACACAGCAGAGCACATCCACCCATGCACACGCTCACGCCCCCACACACACACACACGCCCCCACACACACGCACATGCGCACACACGCGCACACACACAAACGCAGTCATAGTGGTAGTTTAGTGGACAGTGTGGCCTCACTGTAAGTTCAAATTGTCTGCTGAATTGTTTATACAAGACATCCACCCATGTTGTGCATCCACACACGCGCACACACACACACACACACACAGCCTGCGTGTGTGTGGATGTGTGCGCACGGTTGAGTGTGCATGTGTTCGCGTGTGTGTCCTCTTGGCCCTAGCTAGATTGGGTGGAGTACAACACCACTCCCTATACTTACAATGTGTCCCTTTAAACTCTGATGACTACAACACTAATGAGCACTGTGTGCATCTAGAGCAATGCAGTACGTGGACTATGCACACACACACACACACACGCACACACACACACACACACACGCACACACCCGTTTGACGGGTTTTTTCCCGAAGGTCCGTCTTATAACGTATTATTCTTTTAATAGAGCAACTCTCTCATCCGTCATCTGCAGCCCGACTGTCGGCTAAATACAACACGACGCCCTCATTATCAGACACAAATATGACACATACATGTAGAACAAGTCGCTATTTGCAGAAAAAAAGAAACCGAACGGAACAGATCCGAACACATCCAGAAGAAACATGAAAACATGAACCAAGAGCGAAATGTCTCAATCACGGCGTGACGTCACGTCAGGGGGAGGCTGTCTGCTGTAGTTCGGTTCCGTCTTCTCCCCTCGCTCTCTCCCTCTCTCCCTCTGTCTCTCTGCCTCTCTCTCCCTCTCTCTCTCTCTCTCTCTCTCTCTCTCTCTCTCCCTCTCTCTCTCTCTCTCTCTCTCTCTCTCTCTCTCTCTCTCTCTCTCTCCCCCCCCCTCTCTCCCTCTCTCTCTCTCTCTCCCCCCCCCTCTCTCCCTCTCTCTCTCTCTCTCCCCCCCCCCCTCTCCCTCTCTCTCTCTCTCCTCCCCCTCTCTCTCTCTCTCTCTCTCTCTCTCTCTCTCTCTCTCTCTCTCTCTCTGTCCTCGGCTCAGCAGGCGAGATCACACGATATAAACATGTCCCATCAAACTGGCATCCAAGGTAAACCGGATTCATCCATGGGAAATATAGAAATATAGAAATATAGAACTATGTATCGTTAGGACGGTGTCGGTGTTGTTGTTGTTGTTGTTATCGAGGGCTGAAGAAGAACATGAAGAAGAAGAAGAAGAAGATGAAGAAGAAGAAGAAGAAGATGAAGAAGAACGTCATTTGGAGTTTAGCGGTGGCGCTGAGACCTGTTGTGTTCTAGTGTGTTCTAGTGTGTTCTAGTTGCTCATCGTTGGTCGGTCAAGTGGACCCGCGGGTTCTCGTCGTGCGTCTCCGGACGCGTCGGTCGTTCGGTCTCCTCCTCCGCGTCCAAAGCGCTTGGGAAGTTGCGGTGTTTTGTTCTAGACGTGATCTGGCGTCAGCCACCGTGCTGAGTGTGTTATTCGTTCATTCGTTCATGCATTCATTTATTCATGAATTCGTATTAGGCCGCGGGATGATTGCAGCCTCCTACGTACTCGTTCGTGATGCGTCCGTGAAATCAATGTTTATGTAACCGCCGCGTCGGTTGTGCTCGGGTCACCTATTGAGCTAGAGAGACGGGGGGGTGTGGATGGGGTGTGTGTGTGGATGGGGTGTGTGTGTGTGGATGGGGTGTGTGCGTGTGGATGGGGTGTGTGCGTGTGGATGGGGTGTGTGTGTGTGTGTGTGTGTGTGTGTGTGTATTTTGTAAAGTGGACCTCAGGATAATAACTGTTCTGAAATATGTGTTCGAGAAAGTATCGACTGATAATGAGCTTTATATATATCACTATATATCACATCATATATATACATATATATATGTGTGTATATATATATATATATATATATATATATATATATATATATATATGTGTGTGTGTGTGTGTATGCTCCCATTTTGTTGGGGTTCAGAATTAAATGTTTACGACTTGTGTGTCTTGTGTCCCCGACAGCTACAGAGGAGGTTCTGGATGTCTTCACCAAGGCCCGGAATGGTGCCTACCGCCTCATTAAGGTGGTCATTACCGGGGGTAAGAAACGCTTCTCACTCAACACACACCCACCGGACACCTGCTGTGGTCCGCCGGGCGGGGTGGTCCGCCGGGCGGGGTGGTCTGGTGGTTGAGGGGAGTCTGACCACCAAGCCAGATGGTTCTCGGTTCCAACTCCAATATCCACATCGAGATACGATGTCTTAACCCCCCTATACCTGCTCATGGATGACATATATGTCTAAAGATAACCATTCAAAACCACTGAACCGCTGAAGTACCCAAGGAGAGAGGTATTCAGAGACATTTTACATTTACATTTACATTACATTTAGGGCATTTGGCAGACGCTTTATTCAAAGCGACTTACGCTTATGCTTATTGTCTGCTTCAACTAATGTACACCTTGTACATTAGTTGAAGCAGACAATAGCATAACGCTGAGGTACGCAAACATAAAAATAGAGCAGTTCACAAGTATTCATATTAACAAGATGAATAACACTATTTGGTACTGCCAGGTCACCTGCTTAAGTAGCTGTGATAAGAGCGTGTTATCAACATTTAAGGATATACACTTGCTAGAATATACAACATGCTAAGAGCTATTAATGTCAGGACTTAACCAAGTTAGGGGTTGACAAAGGAGAAGGAGGGTTCATGGAGAGTCCAGGTGGATTCTGAACAGGTGGGTCTTGAGTCTCTTGCGGAAGCTGGCGAGGCAGACATGACACTAGCCTATTGGAACGTGTGTTGACAAATGATGCAGTTGCCTGCATCATGAGCCTGAATCCGTGTGCCTTTTGTCAACAAACAACACGCGATGTGTGTGAAATATTGCAAAATGGCTCATAACATATCTTTTGGCTATTAAAAACAACAACTTTAAGTTGGTTTTGTTGGTGATGGTGGACCAAGAGATGACCGTAGAGCCACAACCAGAAGCACGGAAACTAGTTGTAGTTCAGCGGTTAAACTGCTAATACTCTCCGCCTAATAGAGGACCAACTTCAAGATCCTAATGACTCCTAAACGCTGAGTCGGGATGACGAGAGGTTGATGGAGAGGTCGGAAATACCAGGTCAATAATCCATTTTCCACATTAGGTATCTTTGTGTGGACACAAACAGTAGTCCAAGGCTCTTATCGTTTTATTAGATTGAGGCCCGTCAGTAAAAACCAGGTTCTTTAACAGGGTGTGTCTGCGAATGATTGACAGGTTGCTCTGCTGCTCCAGGGCCTTCGTCTCCTTCTCTGACCGTCGGCCCCGCCCAGGAGGGCGGCTCTCCTCTGCCAAACGCTGCATACTGTTTGCCAAACATTTGGATTGATCATAGCATTGATTGTGTTCTCCCGAAAGGAAGGCTGTGTCTGAAATCCTTCCCTCATTCCCTACTCCCTCTCTTGTAGTTCAGTGTAGAGGACTATATAGTGAAATCCTTCCCTTATTCCCTACTCCCGCTCTAGTAGTTCAATGTAGAGGACTATATAGTGAAATCCTTACCTCATTCCCTACGTTGCTTGTCTTGTGTGCTATTTCTTTCTTTCAGCGCAATGCATGATGGTCTATATGTTTTTGGTATGTGACCATCGGTTGTACACCACATTTCCCTAGAGCACTAATCTAGGGTATAATAATTCTCACTAAACATTCGGACAGCACTACCAAATGGTGAACTCACTATGTAGTGAGTAGTGAGTAGGGACCTCGGACACTGGCTCCGTTATTTTGGCCCAAGTGCTCATAGAGTTGTGATGGACCCGTCTATCTTTTCCCTTACAATATCGGGTGTGCCTGACAAAAAAAAATTGAATTGAAATAGAAAATTGAAAGTGAGAAAACAAGAACCCCCTTGCTTGGCTCACCTCCCTCACCCACCACCACCACTACTGCACACCTTCCTCATGTGTGTGTGTGTGTGTGTGTGTGTGTGTGTGTGTGTGTGTGTGTGTGTGTGTGTGTGTGTGTGTGTGTGTGTGTGTGTGTGTGTGTGTGTGTGTGTGTGTGTGTGTGTGTGTGTCTTCAGAAAAGCTAGTTCTGGGGGAGACCCGTCTGGTGTGTAAGAGTTTCGACCAGGAGTACGACGCCTACGTCCTCCCTCTGCTGGATGAGAGCATGCCCTGCTACCTGCTGTACCGCCTGGACACCACCAACACCCAGGGCTATGAGTGGCTCCTCCTGGCCTGGTCTCCGGAGGGTTCCCCCGTGAGTACCACACACACACACACACACACACACACACACACACACACACACACACACATCCTGTTATGTTGGGGACACACACACAGGGGGGAATTGGACTGCTTTTAGCCAAGGTGCTTTACAATAATTGCGGGTGACAGCCAGCTGGTCAGGAGCAGTTTGCTCAGAGACACCTTGACACTGGGCCAGGAAGAGCGGGGGATTGAACCGGTTACAGATAACTCCTGAGTTCCAGCCACCCCCACAGTAGTGGTTTAGATTATTTTCTGGGAGCTCAATGATGTGATTATGTAACTAACTGAGGATGATGTCATGTGTGGGTTTTGTTGAGCCTACGTTAGCCAAAGAGGCTAACGTTTAACATCCTAATTAAACCTCTATCTTTGTTGTCCTCTTCTCCATATATATAACATGTTTTAAAACCACCTTTTGTTGGTAGAGACTTGTCGTCTTTTGTAGTCAGTATACAAACATGATCCTGTCATGTTTATGAAGATAGAACATGTGTTTTTGTTGTAATCTTTGGATGGTCAACCCACCCTTTTGGCTTGTGCATATCTTGGTGATCACGGCCTAAAAGTACTAGAATTAATACCAAGACTACAAATACTAGCACTATTACTTCCTGCTGTGGTAACGTTTGTATCGTAGCTGTTTATGTTACTATGTTACTATACGTATTGTTGTGTATTGTATATACCTACGTATTACTGTAATAATACTGTAAATTGTGCAATTCATCTATCAATACATTTAGATTTCATTTAGAGTTATTTTAGTTATATTTTGTTTATACTAGTTTTGTTTAGTTAGTTGTTGTTAATTCGTTTTTAGCTTTTAGGTATTAGTATATTTTTGTGTGCATTTATTCCCCCTGTGTCAACTGTTGCACCTTCATTTCCCTCGGGATAAATAAAGTTATCTTGAATCTTGAATCTTGAATCTTGTTTATCCAAACAAGGCTTCTTCTTTTTTCACGGAAGGAGGACTCTGACAGAATGCAAATGATTATCTGGGGCTCGTTTTTTGGAAGATGCAAACCGTAGGGCTAGCCGCGACAGGCTAGGCGGGACGGAGGGAGACGTGGTTGTGTGAGTGAGCTAGCGACCCAAAGGGGTTACAGGGGTGGAAATTACCACACCTGAAATAACGTTCTGGTGATTTCAAAACCTTGGGTTTGAATGGTGTTCGCCGTGTCTTCTTCAGTACAGAACATAGTATGTCCTGCGTGTAGGACGGTATCCTGCTGGGTTGACTCTCCCCTGCCTGTCTGAGGTACACCTGTCTGAGGTACACCTGTCTGAGGTACACCTGTCTGTGAGGTACACCTGTCTGAGGTACACCTGTCTGGGAGGTACACCTGTCTGTGAGGTACACCTGTCTGTGAGGTACACCTGTCTGAGAGGTACACCTGTCTGAGGTACACCTGTCTGTGAGGTACACCTGTCTGAGAGGTACACCTGTCTGAGAGGTACACCTGTCTCAGAGGTACACCTGTCTGTGAGGTACACCTGTCTGAGAGGTACACCTGTCTGAGGTACACCTGTCTGGGAGGTACACCTGTCTGTGAGGTACACCTGTCTGAGAGGTACACCTGTCTGAGAGGTACACCTGTCTGAGGTACACCTGTCTGTGAGGTACACCTGTCTGAGAGGTACCCCTGTCTGTGGGTACACCTGTCTGTGAGGTACACCTGTCTGAGGTGCACCTGTCTGTGAGGTACACCTGTCTGAGGTACACCTGTCTGTGAGGTACACATGTTTGATCTTTTAAGACGTTGGCTTTTGAATCTGCCGTGATTCCGACGTGTTGAAGCTTGTGCGTACATGCAGGGTTCTCTCACCAGTAGGGCGGCAGGAGCTCAGTCAGTAGGGACCTGGCTGGGGGGATTTATAATGTATGAGGCAATGCAAAATAAAAAACAGCTTTCTACATGAAATACTGCGTTGCGCAACTGTTTCCTCCCGACACAACAAACCAACCAACAGTGGTTGGCTATAGAGCAGCCATGAGGCAACAAACAAACAGGCCTTCACAACTAGGAAATACCATTCACCCTCTTCTGGACAATAACTATCTGTAAAACAATCGGACAAATTCAATATTTCTTCTTTGTTTTTTTGTCTAGGTTCGTCAGAAGATGTTGTACGCCGCGACCAGAGCCACGCTGAAGAAGGATTTTGGCGCCGCGCAAATCAAAGAAGAGATCTTCGGCACGGCCCTCGTGAGTTGGACTTGTGATTCGCACGTGTTGTCTTGGCTCTTTAGTTTCTACTTCGCTGAATGGTCTAAATGGGAAAAGCGCTCCGTTCATGTTTTGTTTTGTATTTCATTTGAATCATGTTGACGCACGTGTGCATGCGTGTGCGTGCGTGCGTGCGTGTGCGTGTGCGTGTGTGTGTGTGTGTGTGTGTGTGTGTGTGTGTGTCTGTTGAGTTACAAACAGAGAGAAAACGCTTGCTCTGGCACTAACCAGATTAACGGCGCTATGGCGTGGTGTGATTACATTAGTGAATGGACGCTCTGACCTCGGCCTCTTCTCCCTTCCCCTCTCCCTCCCCAGGACGAGGTGTCTCTCAGTGGGTACCACAAGTACCTGGAGTCCCTAACCGCCCCCCTCCCGCTGACCGCCGCAGAGGAGGAGCTCAGACAGATCAGACTGAACGAGGTACGCCTCTAGATAAACAGAAATGTGCTTCCCATGATGTTTCTCTCTCTCTCTCTCCATCTCTCTCTCTCTCTCTCTCTCTCTCTCTCTCTCTCCTCTCTCTCTCTCTCTCTCTCTCTCTCTCTCTCTCTCTCTCTCTCTCTCTCTCAATGTGTAACAACCCAACATCTTACATGCAGTGTATGTGTGTCTATGCTCTACCTCTATATGATGTGTGTGTATATATATATTGTGTTTCACGTTATTCAATCGGTCTCCCGCCCACGGTACTGGGGCTGATGTTACAGACAGCCAGAGGGCCAATACAGGAGGTAGCCACTAACATTGATCCATGGCGCTTGGTGCGCGATGCCTGAGCGACATGGCAGTAACGTGAATGACAGTAAAAGTCAAATGGAGCCAATACATCGAATGCACAGCAAACACGCTTGTTGGAGGTTCTCTTTAGAACCTGCTTCCTGGTGGACTATCCCAAAGACAACAAACGGGACAGGTTTGCCATCAGCCCTCCCCCACCCTGACCTCAACCCCACCCTACATCACCCACACCCACCCAGCTCTATGAAGGGAAGATAAGTCTACACTAATCTACATGCTGGGCATAACCAAAGAGGCTTTCAGCTATTTGCTACCACTCTCCCCACAAGCACTGGTGACTCTCTCTCTCTCTCTCTCTCTCTCTCTCTCTCTCTCTCTCTCTCTCTCTCTCTCTCTCTCTCTCTCTCTCTCTCTCTCTCTCTCTCTCTCTCTCTCTCTCTGTGTGTGTTTCTTGATGAACCCTTCCCCCGTCCCTACGCGTATCCTCCTATCTGCTAACCCACGTCAGGGACATGGTGGTCCGAGATGAAGATCCCTAACGAGAGCAGAGCAGGGGGAGACGATTGGAAATGTGAATTGTTGTATTCTTTTTGATGGCCTTTTTGCTGGAATATAAGTCCATGATTAAAAACAATACATTTGTATTATTTGAGAGAGTTTTCCCGTCTGAAAGAATGACAAGTTAAAGGCTGAGATTTTGTTTCTGTAAGTCTCCTAGAGTGTTCCGGTCCCTCAGTATGTCCACGCAGGAATTCTTCTCTTTCCTTAGTGAGGCTGTCTTACCGCCTCCTTCACATTCCCCCTGTCACGCAGATCAACCTAACACTACTCAACCTTATCTCAGCCCTCAAGTGGGGAGCCCCGGAGAACCTATAGACGGGAGGCTGAGATACCTTCCGAGGCCTCGTACTTCTCCCCCAACATGGTTAAGAAATGTTGGGATTGTCAACAGAGCCACCGGCCCTGAGCGGCCAGGGGAGAGCATCACGGCCAGGGGAGAGCATCACAGGGGAGAGCATCACAGGGGAGAGCATCACAGGGGAGAGCATCACGGCCAGGGGAGAGCATCACAGGGGAGAGCATCACGGCCAGGGGAGAGCATCACGGCCAGGGGAGAGCATCACGGCCAGGGGAGAGCATCACGGCCAGGGGAGAGCATCACGGCGTTCCTTCGCGGAACTTCCTTTATTTAGTTCTGTAAACGGTGGCTGTGCTGCGGCACGTCCAGCTATATTAAGAAGTGACATGACACTTTAAGTTTTAAAGTAAACCGCTGGTAAAGAAAAAACTGCATCGCCATATCTGGTCAAACGCTTTTATTTGAATGGGTTAAATTGTTTGTTTTTGATAGGTGGAAATACACATCTCACAATCTGGTTGGCTCTGGACAGCATGGCGATAAGAGAACAGACTTAAGAACGGTTTATACCCAAGAGCCAAAAGAGAATTGAATAACTCAACTCAAACACTGACACCGACTGGTTTGTGTAACTAACTATCCGCTACAATACTGTATTGCATCAATACTAAAATACTGAGTTACATACATGTTTACATCCCACACACACACACCTTTGTATGTATATATGAATTTCAAAATTTGCACTACTTTACATAGTGCCACTGCAATATTAATATATTTAATTTCTCATATTTGGGTGGCAGTAGCTCAGTCTGTTAGGACTTGGCTTAGGAACCGGCAACCAGCCGGTTCAAGTCCCCAAAACACCTGGGCACTGCTGAGGTGCCCTTGAGCAAGGCACCAGACCCCTACACTGCTCCCCAGGCGCTTTATATACACTCCTCATACTAGGATGGGTTAGATCAGAGAAACTCATTTCACTGTGCGTACATGTGACCAATGAAGAGGGTTAAAGAGCTGCTGTGTGTAAAGAGTGACCGTGGGGATTGCTACACAATTCCGTCAAGTCAAGTTTATTGTCACTTCACAGTTTATGCTAGGTTCCCACTATCACGATTCGCGGCACGATTGAAATCGTGGTCTTAATCGTGGACTAATCGTGGTGATCCTATCAGATCTTATCAGATCTTGAGGTCGGTCGAGGCAATCGTGTTAATCGTAGAAACTTTTTGAACGGTTCAAAATTGTTCTTCGATCAACATGATCAATTGTCAATCGGGATCATCGTATCAGATCGTATTGCATCCTAACAAAGCGCGACAGATCGCATCTAATCGTGCTTCCAAATGGTGGTGATCGGGAT
>CM051022.1:1280987-1325987 GCA_027704905.1 Muraenolepis orangiensis | reverse complement strand
ACCATGAGCTTGTAGGGATGTTTCGGTAGTGCTGTTTCCCTTTCAACACCTCATAGTAAATAACAGCAGCCTTTGAACCGTAGGAATGGAATAACATGAATTATCAGATCAATCAGTCAATATATCAGCTACTCTTAGACACTACATTTTGCTGTACATACATACATATCTATGCAGTACAAAGGCGCAACAAAAAATTGAAATTGGTGTGACATGACCAGAGAACAACAGTTAGAAATGTAATGACCATTTCCATTTCAGGCCTTGTGTGCCTCATGTATCTTACACATGTCATTCTGGTTCTATGGTGTTTTTATCATTCTGGGTCTACTCATATGCTTGTTGTGCTAAAGCACCAGATGGGTTCTTGTCCTGCTAGACCTTGAAGTAACACCAGAACAACAGGCTAGTGTGGGAAAGAGGCGAGGCCAACACAAGCTTATCTTACAAGTAGAAACAAAGCATCCTGTTTCTCCGCCACTGGGAAGACTTGAGCTATAAGGCAGTGCTCATGATACTGACTTAATAAAGCATGTTTTTCCATGATTCCGGGCTCATTGTCTTAGGTCAGCGAAGCCCTGTGTGGTGAAACCTCCAACCACACTGAGTCCAAGAACTTGTATCTGTACCAATCAAACCCTCGTTAAGAGGGTTGTTGAAACAATTTGTTACAAGGTATAGAACCGCAGAACCCGGACTCTTCCTATCATTGTGAAGCATAATTCACCAACCGGATGTTCACCCACTAATAGGGAGTGTGAGCTGGGTTTAGACCGGTGTGAGACAGGTTAGTTTGACCCTACTGATGGTGTCTTATTGCAGTAGTTATCCCTCTGCTGCTTAATGGGACAGTCCCAGTTTGCTGGCCGACAAATGTGCAAAAACTCAATGCTGGTAAAACAGAGGAATTGATTGTTGTTCAGTTGCATAATACTACCCACATTGTAATGGCACAAAGCTGGTTGAAAACCAGCAAAGTGTTACTTTTAGCTGTAGTTGTCTTCGACCCTGTAGGTTGTATTAATACTACTAAACTAACTAGCTTACTAACTAGCTAACTAACTAACCACTCACTTTGTCTCACCCTCTCCGCAGATGGAAATCGACAGCGGCGACGAGCTCAGCGCTGACTTCATGTATGAGGAGGTGCACCCCAAGCAGCACGCCCATCAGCAGGCCTTCGCTCGGCCCCAGGGGCCCCCGGGGAAGAAGGGTGGTCGCCGCATCACACGCCCAAACAATGACTGATCGGCCCCGGGAAAGCATTGGTACCGCCCAATTCCACTTCCTGTAACTTCCCCCCCCCGATCCACCTTAAGGAGAACCTATGTTTACGTTTGTAATGATGTTGTTTTTTTTATTATTATATTTTTAGGTTTTCTTTAAAGGGCAACTATGCGCTAGACCATTATTGTTACTTTGCTGCCACCTTGAGGTTAAAATTCAGAAGACGTGATTTACTGTAAAAAAATTCTAATAAAATGTCAGAAAAAATTAAGGTCATTTAAATGAATTGGTTTGATTCATAAGGGATCAACTTGTTTTAAAGTTTATCCATAGTATCATTGGTACTACGATACTGGTACTCTGTAAGCAAAGCTGGGATTAGTTTTTTTCTTCTCTCCAAATCTGATGTTTGCATCAAAAAGTCCCAATCCCATCCCATTGGTACCAGTACCATGGATTGGATGGTACTGGTACAATCCATCCCATTGGTACCAGTACCAATTCCCTCACAATGTGGTCTAGCGCGTAGCTGTGCTGCAACACACCGTAGAACTCCAGGTAGTGAACTGAACTATGCACTCCACCTACAGCCAAAGCCATACTAACACGCACGCAAAAGCACACCTGTGAACTAACAACGTGTAGCTTGACAGAGTAGCCATCCTTCTGATTTACTTGTGTCGCAATATAAAATAATACTTTAAGAAAACATAAATTAGGAGACATTACTTCCTTTAAGGCCGTGTACACGCTACGCCAGATACGCCCATACTGGCATTTTTCACCAATGTTTTCCCAGTGCTGTCCGTCCACACTTAAAACACATTACACATTCTGTCATACACGGACCTCTTTAGCTGGGCCTCGATTGTGTCAAATGTACGCCTTGCCCGGACCCACAGCGATGAGAGACCGGTGTTCTCGTGTGTATCCCCTTGGAATAGTGGATTTCAAATGTCTTTGGTTGGAAGGAAGGCCAAAACAGAGAAAACACAATACAATGTTCAAATGTAAATGCGTTAGTGTGGACATGGCCTCAAGGAAGATATTATACAAAACCGTTCCTTGGCAGTTGAATATATAAACACTTTAATATGTGGTACAATGTGAAACCTGATAACATTAACATGAACCCTTTAATAATTCATGACTATGGCTATAGTGACTATAAGCCCATCCGCCCAAGTGTTACCATCCAGCCACAGCCAGTCAGCACAGAGAGGCCACCAGGCCACCAGGCCTGGAAAACAGGATTTGTTTGGATGTGGTAAATAATGTGGGATCGTAACGTTTGGCTTGTCGTCGGCTTTATTTATTTGAGCTTAGTTACAACCCTTGCTTTAACCGGTTGTGTGTGACATCTGTTTGCTTGAATGAATGGGTAGTGTGGAAGTTAATTTATGCAAAAAAGCTTCTCTCCCAGAATAAAGACTCTTCATTTCGCTGGACAATTGTGTGTTCTTGAATATAGATGAACGTGTGTGTGTGTGTGTGTGCGTGTGTGCGTGTGTGTGTGTGTGTTCGCAAATGTAAATACTTGTATTTACATATTGCAGAAATAAAATGAATGACTATGAATAACAAACAGTACGAAAGTATAAATGTTAAAATAAAGTCAGGTGTAAAGTGTGGTGACTCTGAATAACATCACTCATTTCACACTGACACTTTAACATTTCGAGTTCGCCTTTTCGGCTTGGTTTGTCCTAACGCGCGTGCCATACCATATGGCTTGTGCTGACCAATCAGGAGACCGCGGCGCTGTTGTCTAGTGTCTACGTGGGAAAGATGGACGCGGCTCAGGCTGTCACGCAGGACGACGACAAGATGCACCCATCCACAAAGTTAGTTTCCACGACCCAAGATCCCGATTCGGCCTCGGGACCGGATCACGGAGACGAACCGGATCACGGAGACCCGGATCACGACCCCGCCGTCCTCCAGTTCCTCCAGGAGGAGCTGGGCGGCGAGCTGACGGGGCTGAAGAACGTCGGGCGGCTCCTGGAGGAGATGGAGGAGGAGCAGGGGGCGCTGCAGGAGCAGGTGGGAGTGGGCTACATATCGATTAGTAATCACCGGTCTACATATTGGTTATGTATCACTTGAGTTGGTATGTGTCACGTCATGTTGTGGTAAATGCTAACATTCAGCTACAGATAAGGAGTTTGTTTACGTGTCAGCCCGTTATGTAATGGAGATCAGGGTCGAGCCATGACATAAGAGACAAGTAGGGTGCAAGATCAACTTGAATGGTGAATAACTGTGTCTCGTGTTTGGTATATGTGTTTGGCTTTTGTGGAAATGGACATATAGGCGTCAGTGTCGTGAATGAAAAACTGGGATAATGGAAATTAAACGGCCAGAAATAATGGTGGAATGTGCCAGGCTGCAAAGAAAACCACCTGTCTCTCATCCAGGTGTTGTCAGCCTCCAGCTCCTCTCCTCTGAAAGTGTCCGCAGCACTTGAGGCCGCCGAAGAGGCCCAAGCTACGATGCAGCGCTTGCTGAAGAGAGAGATGGTGCTCTCCGAGAGCCTGGACCAGGTAAGGACAGAGAGAGCCTTCACCCATACGTGTCACAGGGACCAAAGGATGAGTGGTGCCATACTCATTTGCGGTTCTGTCTTCCAGCGTCTGCAGGAGGCCCAGCCTTGGGTAGACAAACTATGCCAAAGCATTGACCATGTGGACACAATGGAGAGGCACATGAAGTACATGCAGTGTCTTCAGCATATAGAGGAGCTCAGGTACGGCTTGGAGGCAAACTGGAACGCCTGATTCAGTAGAGGCATAATGAGACCTTTATAACAACATTAACATACTAAGCTAAACCAAACAGCAGTGGCATGTCCAGACACATTTAGTAGGCCTAGTGGTTGCCTGTGAGTGGCACAGAATAACACATGGGGGGCACTGAAGCACAACACCCAGCCTATTGGGCCTATGGGCGGCAGTTTAGCTCAGGAGGTAGCGCGGTCGCCTCACAACCGGAAGGTTGCTGGTTCGATCCCCGCCGCCTCCTCCTAGCAAAAGTGCAGAGAGTGTGTACTTTTTTGTGTGTACATTTTTGTTTACAATTGGTAACTAATACGATTCTCACTGCAGAGGCACAATATCACACCGCTGACCAAAGCTCCTGTACCGAGACTTCTCTGCTAAACGAAGCTCCTCCTCCTCTTCTCCCTCCAGTGATCGTATCCAGCAGTGTCTGATGACCAACAGCGTGTGGGAGGCCATCGGCTCGGTGGACTCCATGGCCGGCCTCGACGCCGGCCTCCGGGAGTCCGGCTGCCGCCACATGCGGGACTTCCTGAGAGCCACGCTGCGGTTCTGGCACAAGATCATCAAAGATCGTCTAGCAAGGTCTGAGTGAGTTGTTGAATGGCCTTCCTTGTATGGGGAATGCTGTGTGTGTAGATTGAAGTGGTTTATTTAGTAAAGTATGGGTATTTGCAAAATGTTGGTTAAAAGTTGTTTTTTTATTTGTACAGGATAGCCTCATTGAGGCTAAGCTACTAATGACCATAATATAATGAACCAGCATTGATTTGAATTGCTGATTGGAACCTGGAGGACTCAGTCCTTGAGCAAATCACTTTGCATGGCTTACATTTGGATATTTCTGCATACCATACTGAAAAGATAAATTATCACTATTTTGAGCCAACCAGAAACAATTAGCATACTGCAGTTTAATATACTGCCGATGTATGTAGCTATTTATCAGTTTATTTTTTGTACACATCACATTAGTTTTGTCGCCTTACCTTTTTATAGAGAAATAATTTATTACAAATCAAGCCTAATAAAATGACATCCATTGTATTTTCTGTACAGAAACATACATTTATATTTACATTTACTTTTAGGGCATTTGGCAGACGCTTTTTTTATTATCCAAAGCGACTTACAAGGTGTACATTTGTTGAGGTAAAACAAAGTAACATACACAGGTTCGATGCCCTTCATGTTGAGTGGGGCCTTTCAATGTTCTCTTTTGACAGTGACTTTGAAGAACTACTGGCTCTTCTTCACTGGCCATCCATCTCACCGCCCATCCAGCCTCTGGTGCCCCCTGCCAACGCCCAGGAGATTAGCAGCCAGCTGGATCTCCTCGTGTCACAGTTGATGGCTTTGCAGACCTCGTATCCTTAGAAAAGCTCATTGGAGTATTGAGCTGTGGCGTTAACATTACATTATAGGTTATGTTTACTACCCTAGTTACTCTTTTAGGTTGCGGTCACGTCCTGTGTGTCCATATATATGGGCTCCAGTTATAGACTCCTCCTACCTGGTGCTCCTTAACATGGCTCCGCCCCCCAGCGATGACCTCATATCAGAGAAGACCAGTAGCACGCGGCCGGGCGTGCCCGTGGCCCCGCCCCTCTCCCTGCCCGTCCAGATCATGGTGCTGCCGCTCGCCAAGCGCTTCCGGTACCACTTCACCGGCAACCGGCAGACCAACTCGCTGGGCAAGGTGGGTGTGAGGGATACTCCTCAGTTATCTGTATGTCATGATGGGTAAAAACTAATAACGCAACTATACACAGCTAGAACAGTCCGAGTTCAGAAAAGGACATCACTTTTCTGTCATGCAGCCTTTAAAACCAGGAAAAGACAATCACGATATCCGAAAAACAATATCTAGTCTGGATATATGTATATATATATATATGTATTGCCCGGCCCTAGCCGAGCAGTAGGTGTTCAATGGGTGGATATCAAACTGGAATAGTGTCTCATCTTCCTTCTACACGCTTTTAATACCCTAGTGGGGGAGGGGGGGCAAACAATATCAGTTATTCAGAAACATATTCATAACGTCCATGTTCTTCCTAATCAACCACTAGGCGAGCACAAGCCAAGCTTAAATCATCTATACATTAGGTCCTAAAGTATAGATTATTTATGCTTTGCTGGTGCTCGCATAGCAAGCGTAGGCACAACACACGCAAGACACAATTCTTAGGAGCATTAATTTACATACATGATTTTCTGTTCCTGTTTTATTTAACTTTTCCATGTCTTCAACATAAACGTTTGGTTGTCAAGTTAATAAATAGAACGAGTAAAGCCAATTCCTTTTGATTTAAAGATGGTGTCGCTTTGCTATGTAGTTGAGTGTTATCATATAGAACACACACACACACACACACACACACACACACACACACACACACACACACACATACACATACACATACACATACACATACACATACACACACAGACACACAGAGAGAGAGAGAGAGAGATCACGTCACAATGTGTGTTTGTTCTCCCACAGCCTGAGTGGTACCTGACTCAGATTCTGATGTGGATGGGGAACAACTCGGCCTTCATGGATGACAAGATCCAGCCCATTCTGGACCGGACCGGAGCCAACGTCAATGCCAGGGTACTTTTAGTTTTTGCCCTCGAAGAAACATTTAAGTTTTGTCATTGAAGTAAAAGGAAAAGAATGTTGATCATATGCTCTTGCCATTTTTCTTTATGAGTATAAGTTATGAAGTTATTATGACTGTTATTCATTATATCCACGCTTAATGGTTCATTCCTAATTCCTTCGTTTGACATCCCATGCCCCAAGTCCTTAAATATTCTGGGTCATTCCTGTCACTATTTTATTTTTATTAAATGAATTACATTAAATTCAGCTGTTCATAACATAACCGGTCCTGTTACCTCGCTATGAACAGCTGAATAAAAAAAGGTAATATTGTCTGTTTATACACAGAATGAGCCCTTTGTTGAACAGCCATGATTGTGAAAGCTTTTATTTAACTAGTTAAGTTGAATTGAGCAAATGAACATAACGGCATATATTGATCCACAGCCGGGAGTAATTTTAATATTTTTTATTTAAATTGCGTCCACGAAAGAGAATCCGGTTGACGAGGATCAATATCATTTTTTTGAGAATGTGTCCGATAAGTAACGGTCCGTTTGGCCGGTGTCCGTGGCCACCAGGTGGAGCTGTGTCGCGGCCTGCTGACGCTGGCGCAGGAGAAGCTGGCGGGCGACACGCCCCGCATCCTCTACGACGACGCGCTCTTCTGCCACCTGGTGGACGAGGTGCTGCAGTTCGAGAAGGAGCTGCGCAGCACCCACTCCTATCCGGCGGCGCTGCCCGGCCTCCTGCACATCCTGCTGGAGGAGGCCACGCTGCAGAAGTGGCTCACCGTGGAGAGGAAGAGTAAGTGAGGAATATGTATGTATGTATGTACTGTATGTATGTATGTGGGAAGAATATCCTTCAACCAAAGTACAATGTCCAAAGGACAATTTGATCAACCAATCATATATTGGTTTGTAGCCAATGGGCGTATTCTTTCAGATTTCCCCACAGGTCCATAGTACGCTAGAAGGTCCATTTAGTTCACTGGCTCGAGACAGAGGATCTAGCGTAGTGCTACGTTGGGTTTTTTCTACGTAGGTTATTTACGTCGAAATGGCCACAGGTGAAGATGATGTTGTGGGATTGTTGTTAGTGCCCTTTAAAGGTCCCCATCACCACTGCATCTGTGGAAAGGACATTTTATGCCCTCAAACGGATTAAAACATGTGGATGTGTGTGTGTGACCGTTTTTCCCTGTCCCCGTTTGATGTACTGATTGTGTTTAAATCTAGGGAGCCAACTTATTGTACTTTTACCTGAGTCCCCAGGGGACTTTACCAACTGGCAGGCTTATCTGTCCATGTCAAATCTATCAAAGTGTAGAAAGTAGAAATGTGTTTAAACCTCATGTTTTGGTTTGACGACATCTTCCGTCCTTTAACTGTCCCCCCCCCCCCCCCCTTCGGCCGTCCAGTGGCGTTGGAGAAGGTGGACGCCATGTTGTCGGCGGCGGGTGCGTGGAGCTGTCAGTACCGGGACATCAGCGACGTGGACGAGCTGAAGGCCCCGGACTGTGCGGAGACCTTCATGACTCTGCTGCTGGTCATCACCGGTACGGACCGGACTCGCTTTGTGACTCCGCCTCTCAACGGGGACTTGGTTGACTTCTATTTTCTTTCTGCTTTCTTTTCTTGTTTTCTGTAAGATAGTTCAGTAGCATAGCTTTCCTAGCATACACGGAGCCTTATTTTAGAGTTGTACTATTTATTTATAAGATTCAAGATGTTTACTAATACAATGGAATGCTTACACCCTGTTCCCTCCCACAGTATGAATTTCAAAACTTCACTATACAATACAATACTATACTTTAAACAACACTATATACTACCTAGTATATACTATAAATAGCATTATACTATACTATACATACACAATAAAAAGAACAGTAAAGTGACGGATGATCCAGTATATACATATGCCGCCGACCACCCATCGTAAATGGCCTACTGATTTGTTATTTCATGTCCCACTGCAGTCCTGAGACGTGATGTCATACACTGATCTTTTTGCGTACGAGTCATGTTGATGATGCGTAACATTGTAATCTTATGGCGGTCTCTCGTTGACAGACCGGTACCGCTCCCTGCCTTGCTCCCGCGCTCAGCTGAAGTTCCTGGACCTCCAGAGGGAGCTGGTGGACGACTTCCGCATCCGACTCACTCAGGTAACCAGTTCAATGTTTTACTAACTGACACAGGTGGCACTGGAGGTGTGTGTACTACAGACCATAGACCACAGTCCAGCCTATACTACAGACCACAGACCACAGTCCAGCCTATACTACAGACCACAGACCACAGTCCAGCCTATACTACAGACCATAGACCACAGTCCAGCCTATACTATAGACCACAGTCCAGCCTATACTACAGACCACAGACCACAGTCCAGCCTATACTACAGACCATAGACCACAGTCCAGCCTATACTACAGACCACAGTCCAGCCTATACTACAGACCACAGTCCAGCCTATACTACAGACCACAGTCCAGCCTATACTACAGACCATAGACCAGTCTATACTACAGACCATAGACCAGCCTATACTACAGACCATAGACCAGTCTATACTACAGACCAAAGACCAGTCTATACTACAGACCAAAGACCACAGTCCAGCCTATACTACAGACCACAGACCAGCCTATACTACAGACCACAGACCAGCCTATACTACAGACCACAGACCACAGTCCAGCCTATACTACAGACCATAGACCACAGTCCAGCCTATACTACAGACCATAGACCACAGTCCAGCCTATACTATAGACCACAGTCCAGCCTATACTACAGACCACAGTCCAGCCTATACTACAGACCATAGACCACAGTCCAGCCTATACTACAGACCATAGACCACAGTCCAGCCTATACTACAGACCACAGACCACAGTCCAGCCTATACTACAGACCACAGACCACAGTCCAGCCTATACTACAGACCATAGACCACAGTCCAGCCTATACTACAGACCACAGTCCAGCCTATACTACAGACCATAGACCACAGTCCAGCCTATACTATAGACCACAGTCCAGCCTATACTACAGACCATAGGCCACAGTCCAGCCTATACTATAGACCACAGTCCAGCCTATACTACAGACCACAGACCACAGTCCAGCCTATACTACAGACCATAGACCACAGTCCAGCCTATACTACAGACCACAGTCCAGCCTATACTACAGACCACAGACCACAGTCCAGCCTATACTACAGACCACAGTCCAGCCTATACTACAGACCATAGACCAGTCTATACTACAGACCATAGACCAGTCTATACTACAGACCAAAGACCAGTCTATACTACAGACCAAAGACCACAGTCCAGCCTATACTACAGACCACAGACCAGCCTATACTACAGACCAAAGACCACAGTCCAGCCTATACTACAGACCATAGACCAGTCTATACTACAGACCAAAGACCACAGTCCAGCCTATACTACAGACCACAGTCCAGCCTATACTACAGACCATAGACCAGCCTATACTACAGACCATAGACCAGTCTATACTACAGACCAAAGACCACAGTCCAGCCTATACTACAGACCACAGTCCAGCCTATACTACAGACCATAGACCAGTCTATACTACAGACCATAGACCAGTCTATACTACAGACCAAAGACCACAGTCCAGCCTATACTACAGACCATAGACCAGTCTATACTACAGACCATAGACCAGTCTATACTACAGACCAAAGACCAGTCTATACTACAGACCAAAGACCACAGACCAGCCTATACTACAGACCACAGACCAGCCTATACTACAGACCATAGACTAGTCTATACTACAGACCAAAGACTACAGTCCAGCCTATACTACAGACCAGCCTATACTACAGACCAAAGACCAGCCTATACTACAGACCAAAGACCACAGTCCAGCCTATACTACAGACCATAGACCAGTCTATACCATAGACTACAGTCCAGCCTATACTACAGACCAGCCTATACTACAGACCATAGACCAGTCTATACTACAGACCAAAGACCAGCCTATACTACAGACTACAGACCAGCCTATACTACAGACCACAGACCAGCCTATACTACAGACCACAGACCAGCCTATACTACAGACCACAGACCAGCCTATACTACAGACCACAGACCAGCCTATACTACAGACCACAGACCAGCCTATACTACAGACCACAGACCAGCCTATACTACAGACCATAGACCAGCCTATACTATAGACCAGCCTATACTACAGACTATAGACCAGCCTATACTACAGACCATAGACCAGCCTATACTACAGACCATAGACCAGCCTATACTACAGACCATAGACCAGCCTATACTACAGACCACAGTCCAGCCTATACTACAGACCACAGACCAGCCTATACTACAGACCATAGACCAGCCTATACTACAGACCACAGACCAGCCTATACTACAGACCACAGACCAGCCTATACTACAGACCACAGACCAGCCTATACTACAGACCACAGACCAGCCTATACTACAGACCACAGACCAGCCTATACTACAGACCACAGACCAGCCTATACTACAGACCACAGACCAGCCTATACTACAGACCACAGACCAGCCTATACTACAGACCACAGACCAGCCTATACTACAGACCACAGACCAGCCTATACTACAGACCACAGACCAGCCTATACTATAGACCACAGACCAGCCTATACTACAGACCACGGACCAGCCTATACTACAGACCACAGACCAGCCTATACTACAGACCACAGACCAGCCTATACTACAGACCACAGACCAGCCTATACTATAGACCACAGACCAGCCTATACTACAGACCACAGACCAGCCTATACTACAGACCACAGACCAGCCTATACTACAGACCATAAACTACAGATCGGATCATGTTTTTGTTTTCTCAGTGTTTAATATTCTCCTGTAATAATATCCTGTATTCATTAACTTTTTTTGATATGTTGCATTGAACGTTCAGTCTGCCAAAAAACTGAAATAAGAGTCTCCTTATTACTTAATATTTTGAATTAGTTTAGAGTTTTTCACGAGAATGACACAAACACAATATGCTTGTTACCTCATAGTGTAATATGTTTACCTTTTACATAACTATTCAGTCAATTAGCAGACTTTATTAAGACACATGTTAATGAACCGGTAGAGGTAAGATGGACAGATAGACCGCAAACACTGAGGTTCAAACCCACAACCCTTTGGCTGGGAATCGAACCCCCGAGCCACTAGCCTGCCCTGCTGACCCTGTCCTCTGTGGTCCAGGTGATGAAGGAGGAGTGTCGCTCCCCACTGAGCCCTCGCTACAGCGCTATCCTCAACGCCGCCAACTACATCTCCACCGTGCTGACCGACTGGGCTGACAACGTGGTAGGTTCTCCTCGGAGGAAGTCTCCTCACTATGGTCTCCTCACTATAGTCTCCTCACTATAGTCTCCTCACTATGGTCTCCTCACTATGGTCTCCTCACTATAGTCTCCTCACTATAGTCTCCTCACTATGGTCTCCTCACTATGGTCTCCTCACTATGGTCTCCTCACTATGGTCTCCTCCTCACTATAGTCTCCTCACTATAGTCTCCTCACTCTAGTCTCCTCTTCACTAGTCTCCTCCTCACTATAGTCTCCTCCTCACTATAGTCTCCTCCTCACTATGGTCTCCTCACTATGGTCTCCTCACTATAGTCTCCTCACTATGGTCTCCTCACTATGGTCTCCTCACTATGGTCTCCTCACTATGGTCTCCTCACTATGGTCTCCTCACTATAGTCTCCTCACTAGTCTCCTCACTATAATCTCCTCACTAATCTCCTCTTCACTAGTCTCCTCCTCACTATAGTCTCCTCCTCACTATAGTCTCCTCCTCACTATAGTCTCCTCCTCACTATAGTCTCCTTCTCACTATAGTCTCCTCACTATAGTCTCCTCACTATAGTCTCCTCTTCACTAGTCTCCTCACTATAGTCTCCTCACAATAGTCTCCTTCTCACTAGTCTCCTCACTATAGTCTCCTCTTCACTAGTCTCCTCTTCACTAGTCTCCTCACTATAGTCTCCTCACTATAGTCTCCTCACTATAGTCTCCTTCTCACTATAGTCTCCTTCTCACTATAGTCTCCTCACTATAGTCTCCTCACTATAGTCTCCTCACTATAGTCTCCTTCTCACTATAGTCTCCTTCTCACTATAGTCTCCTCACTATAGTCTCCTCTTCACTAGTCTCCTCACTAGTCTCCTTAGTATAGTCTCTTCACTATAGCCTCTTTACTATAGCCATCCATTTTCCATAATAGCTTTCCTAAATCATTCAATACCTTGTCCAACCTGTAGGTGGCAGCAACTGCACTCAAATTGTCATCCAGTGGTGCAGTTCCACTTTAAAACTCTCAATACTGACTAGTGGTGGGTCGTTCGTGAACAAACAGGTCTTAACGAACGGGTATTTTCAGTGAACGAGAACGACTCGTTCATTCCCATATTCCACCTTCGTTCTTTCACTTCGTTGTTTTATATATATATATATAATATATAATAAATATATATATATATATATATATAGGAATCATTTTGCCCCCTCTAATACTGACCCCTTGCCATGACCTCCCAGTTCTTCCTGCAGCTGCAGCAGGCGGTGGTGTCACTGGGCGAGGAGGAGGAGGGCGGGAGGCCCGTCCTGGGTCCCATGGAGGCTGGGCGCTTGGCGTCACTGGAGGGCTCGTTGTTCGAGTCCCTGCTGGCGCTGCTGGACCGGCTGAGGGGAGACATGATCGGACGGCTGCTGGACACCGTCTTGAGGGACGTGCGGGAGAAGGCCCAGCCCTACCGCCAGGACAGGTTGGTGCACAGGCCCCGCCTCCTTTTGTGTGCTTCCTAAAAGACTAATGGGGGCGGCAGCAGCAGCTCAGGAGGTACAGCATGGTGACTGACAACTGGAAGGTTGCTGGTTCGATCCCCGGCTCCTCCTAGCCTCGTTGTGTCTCTGAGCAAGGCACCCCTAACCCTAACGTCTCCTGACCAGCGGTCTCCTTGCATGGGTGACACCGCCAATGTTTTAAATCTGGAGGATTGAATCCTCTTTATTGGTCACATGTAAACACAGTGAAATGAGTTCCTCTCTTTAACCCATCCTAGTATGAGGAGCAGTGGGTCTCAGCTATTGTACATACAGGGGAGCAGGGGAGGGGTCTGGTGAATTTTAAAGCTCTTTGGCTAAAAGTGCAGTCCATTACCATCCTAATTGGTAACTGTAGACATGTATTAATACATGCAAACTGTGTGTGTGTGTGTGTGTGTGTGTGTGTGTGTGTGTGTGTGTGTGTGTGTGTGTGTGTGTGTGTGTGTGTGTGTGTGTGTGTGTGTGTGTGTGTGTGTGTGTGTGTGTGTGTGTGTGTGTGTGTGTGTGTGTGTGTGTGTGTGTGTGTGTGTGTGTGTGTGTGTGTGTGTGTGTGTGTGTGTGTGTGTGTGGTCAGGTGGTTGTCCCTGCCCTCCCAGTGTGACCAGGCCACCATGTCGCTGTCCAGCTCGGCGTGTCCCATGATGCTCTGCGTGCGGGACCACCTGCTGGCCCTCCAGCAGCTGCTGTGCGCGCCGCTCTTCCAGACGGCGTGGCAGGGCATGGCCGACAGACTGAACCACCTGCTCTACCAAGACGTGAGTCACGCTTTCAGCTGCAAAGCGCCTTGTATTTTTCCACATGCTCGGTATCACCGGGTAAACTATAGTGTAAGGCTTAAAAGTGTAGTTCAGTGAAATGGTTTTCGGCAAACTCTGACATGACGATCTGGACCCGCGTCCCTTAGTTACCGTAATCTCTCTAACTGTGGGGTGCAACTAAAGCTATCCTCCTTTGTCTCTCTGTCTCTCCGTCAGGTGGTGTTGTACAATCATTTCAATGAGGGCGGGGCGGCCCAGCTACAGTTTGACATGACACGGAACCTGTTTCCTCTGTTTGGCCACTACTGCAAGAGACCCGAGAACTTCTTTAAGCAGTAAGTGTGTGTGTGTGTGTGTGTGTGTGTGTGTGTGTGTGTGTGTGTGTGTGTGTGTGTGTGTGTGTGTGTGTGTGTGTGTGTGTGTGTGTGTGTGTGTGTGTGTGTGTGTGTGTGTGTGTGTGTGTGTGTGTGTGTGTGTGTGTGTGTGTGTGTGTGTGTGTGTGTGTGTGTGTGTGTGTGTGTGTGTGTGTGTGTGTGTGTGTGTGTGTGTGTGTGTGTGTGTGTGCTTTCATTCTGTCTTGCCAATAAGGATATGACCCCCTAGCACACCCGTTGCATCAATCTCTGAGCGAATCTCCCTGACTACGGAGACACGATGGCACGATTGTTTTATCGGTTAAATACCTTCTGTGTTATGATATAAAGAATATTTAACTTGTTGATTAGATCTGTCCGATTTTTTAAAAATAATTTTACTTTTTTTATTGAGCATCTTAAGGCACTGAGGAAGTTGATGAAGAGATATGTGCTCTAATATGTGATTAACCTTAACAACACAATGAGCAAGATAAGCATTGGCAAAGTTCCAGGAACAATATATATGCCATGGGTCCTGGAAGAGGAGGAGCGTGTGAGAATGAAGACCCGTCTGTCCACAGGAACCATTAGTGCACCAGTTGGCACAACTGGGCTATCAGAAAGAATAATCATGTACATCTATACACTATCACTATCTATACCCATTAAAAAAAAAATTATACTTTTTTTATTGAGCATCTTAAGGCACTGAGGAAGTTGCTTAGAGTCCAAGCCTATTGTTTACTCTCACCGCTCCCCCCCCTGTCTGACCACCCCCCCCCCCCTGTCTGACCCCCCCCCTGTCTGACCCCCCCCCTGTCTGACCCCCCCCCTGTCTGACCCCCCCTGTCTGACCCCCCCTGTCTGACCCCCTCCTCTTCCCATCCCCTCCCAGTGTAAAGGAGGCGTGCGTCATCCTGGGCCTGAACGTGGGCTCGGCCCTCCTGCTGAGGGAGCTGCTCAGGGAGGTCCTGGAGGAGCGCATCAGCCTGGACAAGGAGCGCCCGGGGGCAGGGGGGACCCGCGGACCCTCCCCGGAGCAGGCGCTGAACGAGCTGGGGGTGTACCGCCTGGCGCCCGGCGACGTGCTCATCCTGCTCAACCTCCGGGCGTCGTGGCCCGGCCGGTGATCCCCGACCCCCGACCCGTCCGGTCGGTGCGGTCCGATGGTCCGGTCCGTCGGTCGAGGCACGGAGAGTATGGAGTCAAAGGTGACACTTAACGTCTTGTTCCCTTTCGGTCCGTTGGAGGAAGTTTAGGAGGAAGTAGCTCCTGTCACAAACCCCTCCCGAGGTTTGACTTGTTGACTAAAGAAGAGACGACCCGGAGACACCAGATCTCCAGGGCGCCCGGCGGGAAGTACATGAAGCCATTTGAAACGTTTCGAACTCGACTGATTTTGGATGTGATTATTATCTGTACTGCTGTTTTAGGCAGGAGAAAGTACTTTCTGTCCTCCGTACATGTAGGTATAATCCCTGTATGATCATTTGTTGGTGAGGATGCAAAATAATAAACTAAATGGTAACTGGAGTCCTTGTTCTTCATCAGTTGAACCTCCTAATCATGTTCTGTGAGAACCTATTGACAACTTAAAGAATATACTAAGAACTGCAAATACGTCATTTTATTACACCTTCATAATGATCAATAGATGTTTCACTGATGTTTTCTAAGAACCAGTTACAATCAGGAGAGGGAGAGTAGTGTATGTATGTATGTATGTATACACACAGACAGACTAGTAGATACATGCTCTGCATAGCATTGGTACAGTTTGGCTACTGTAGTTGCATAACACAGAATGTATGAGGCCCTCTGCGAAGCACATTAACATCGGACATACGGCAGCTTAACAAACTTCACATTTGCATACACTTTACATATATTGTGCCACAGGTTTGAAATGCTAAAAGTTGGCACCTAGGCTCCCTTTTAATGTTTGTTTAGCTCCCTCAACAAAGTGTTTCATAAAGGGCGTCTCATGTAGTGGTGTGGTTTAATATCTCTGAGCTACCGTCCTGTATGAATGCTAATGCTGGCTACATCTACAGCCTACTAATCGGTTGTTTTTACAACATTCTATTTCTATATCATGTGTAAAGTGTACATTATATTATGTCATTTAGCAGACGCTTATGTCCAAAGCCACTTACAATAGTGCGTTCAATAAAGGTAGGCAAGAGAGACTACTACTGGTA
This sequence comes from Muraenolepis orangiensis, assembly GCA_027704905.1. Taxonomy (NCBI): domain Eukaryota; kingdom Metazoa; phylum Chordata; class Actinopteri; order Gadiformes; family Muraenolepididae; genus Muraenolepis; species Muraenolepis orangiensis. The sequence goes on along the minus strand of CM051022.1, from coordinate 1,309,136 downwards.
GTCACCAGAAGTCATAAGTGCATTCCTTCCTAACAAGCCTCCCAGAGCAGAACCAGAGCTCCGCTAAAAGTGCAATAAGTCTGCTCCCTAGACTGTTTGAGACCGTCATCATAATCCAGACACCACTTTGACTTTCTCTTTCCTCCTGTGACCGTGGGTCAAGTGAGCGATACAGGAACGGTGAATCTTTGCTCCAGATGGCTCTCGCAAACCCAAAGAAACAAAACGTTCTTCCGACGCGTCATTTAGATACACGTCTCGGAGTAGCTGTCTGTTTATCCCCATTCTGATATTTAGCTCCCCCAAGATGGGAGGAGGTTGTGTTTTCACCCGGTTTGTCTGTTAGCAAGATAACTCAAAGTTATGTAAATAGATTAGACTTTTGGGCCACAGAAAAGTTGATTGGATTTTGGCGCGGATCCCAATCCAAATCCGGATCCACTGGATTTTTTGGGGTGTGGCGGAGATATGTGCTCTAATATGTGATTAACCAGGAACCAGGAACAATATATATGCCATGGTTCCTGGAAGGGTGAGGAAGAGGAGGAGCGTGTGAGAATGAAGACCCGTCTGTCCACACAGGAACCATTAGTGCACCAGTTGGCACAACTGGGCTATCAGAAAGAATAATCATGTACATCTATACACTATTTGTAGAGAGTGACCTTTTGGGAATCAGGAATCAGACCAGTATTGCGTCAGCGGCATAAAGTGATGCATCACCTGTAAGGATAATTGACGTGCTTCTTTTGTCTGGATCTTGGAGCTTAGTAGCCTTTTTTAAGGTATATCGGTGTGTGTGTTATTTATTCACTACTTATATTATTGTGTGTGTGTGTGTGTGTGTGTGTGTGTGTGTGTTAATGCACCAAGCTGATGTTTAGACATAAAATAATAATTTCGTTTTTTATTCCTATCCCACCTCCCCGTCGTCCCAACGATATCAGCTGTGTACTGTCCTGGGTGTACCTCTCTATGGTGCATTGCCCTCTCCCCGGGGGGCCTGTGCTATGTGTTGGGCCGGTGCCGGTCGTCTCTGTCCGGGCCCGGCTTGTGTTCCTGGAGCTCCTCCTCCTGGGGACAGCGGGGGTCCAGACAGCCTGAACACACCAGACGCTTCACCGCCATGGCCTTCCTCAGGACCGCCGGCGGACTCCCACTCTGGTGACGCCGCTGGCTCTGTACCTGGTGACCAATACATACATCATATGTACTCTGTACCTGGTGACCAATACATACATCATATGTACTCTACCTGGTGACCAATACATACATCATATGTACTCTACCTGGTGACCAATACATACATCATATGTACTCTACCTGGTGACCAATACATACATCATATGTACTCTACCTGGTGACCAATACATACATCATATGTACTCTACCTGGTGACCAATACATACATCATATGTACTCTACCTGGTGACCAATACATACATCATATGTACACTCAATGGCCAAAGGTCAGTGGCACAGTTTCCCACAGACACGCAGTTAAATCTTGTGGAAAGGCAGCAGAAGAGTGGCAGCTGTCATAGCCGCAAAGGGGGGTCCAACTCCTTATTAATGGCCATGGTTTTTGCATGGGATGTCCAACAACCTCCTATATGCGTGACCATGCATCTGAGTGGACACTAACTACATCTGTGGGACGTCGCTCTGTCAATGACATTGATATTCACCTGTGTGAGCCAGGGGCCCCCCAGGCCCCACCTGACCAGGTAGACCCCGCAGGTCTCCCAGTGCACGGCGGCGTAGTACAGGAAGTCCACCAGGATCAGAACCAGGACCAGAGACCCGTAAACCCACACTCCGATCACAGCCGCGTAATCCCTGGGAGGAAATGATGTCGTTGGTGGGTCAAAGTTACGTAAAATAAAGAATAAACCCAACCCTAAAACAACTTATTTTTGGATGAAACACGGAGTAGTGGAACGCTAAGGGTGAATTGATCCTGTTAGGTAAAAAAACAAAACGTAGGATAGGATGTAAAGATGGACTCAAAATTGCCCCCTATTGGTTAAACACCTGCTGCTGCATGATGGACCTGTTGTTGACCGTTTTGGTTCAGGTAACATCAATCAAATGCTCCGCCCCCCCCCCCCCCCCCTTACACCCTAACCTGGGCAAATTAATACTGTTTCAACACTGTCTCCTCATAATGACAAATCATTTCCAAATAAATGACTACACAATGACTGAAAAACAATTACAAAACATAACTACCAACACAATAACTAACATTCCAATGCTCCTATGCTTCCAAAATGGCAGCGGCCATTGTGATGGGACTTATTCTCCCAGACTTGTTAATAACACATTAATAATATCACAATTGCTTACCTCCAAATATCCTCTGCACCAAAAAGCCAGGGACTGGCATCAGTCAGTAGTCGTATGTATAATTCATTGGCCTATTGATTCCTTAATGCAGTAGGTGCATTTAGAGTTTGAATTATTTATTGACAGCGCCCTGAAAGGGAAGGCACTTTCAGGAATAAAAGCTTAAAATAGTTAAGTTCCTTGGGGGATTCTTCTCAGGAAAGAGTTTCGTGCCAACTGTTATCATGTTAAAGAATCGGGAGGTGAGGATGAAGACGTAACCAACCTGAGAACGGTTCAAGGGGAGATCACCAACCTGTCAGAACCTGTGAATCCTCGTCACTGGGCTGCTAACAAAAGTTTGAAATAGATACCTTCAATACAGGGGCGCTGAAAGCAAGTTAACCCTAACCCTACTTTTCAATTATTCGATCCACGCTAAGACTTCAGTCAACTTTAGTTGAATATTACAGGTTGATTTACTTGTTGGGAGCCCATTGTCAACGGATGTAAAATGAATGTACTATTATCAATTCTAAATTAGGATTTGTCTGAATGACGAGGGCTTACGTCTGCGTGAGCCGGTCAGAGCCGGCGGTGGCGTTGGCGATGGCCATGCCGTGGAACTGGGCCTGGCTGCAGCAGTACTTGAAGGCCGTGTTGTCGTGGTAGCAGCAGAACTGGAGGCTCCTGTTGTCCGACAGGCGGGGACAGCGGAAGCCAAAGTGGGAGCGCCCCCTGCTGTCCGCGTAGGACTCGCAGACGTGGAACGGACTCGAGAGTGCTTTGGTGGTGGTGGTGAGGGTGGTGGTGAGGGTGGTGGTGGCGTTGGTAGGAGGAGGAGGAGAAGGGTGGAGAATGAGAGAGAATATACGCTGTAAGCCAATAAGCTAATTTAACGTTTTTGTAGACCAGTCAATATGCTAACCCAGAGGCTCATCTCACTCCTTAAACAGTTCAGATGTTTGGAAGCAGTACAAGATATCGCATCTGTAAATACTGGCAACATTTTTAAATGATGTAGCGTAATGGCTGTTATGTTTTCTCAAAACAGACATCATCTGGTGCTAACTACAATCCCTGAGACTGTCTTGTCCTTGATGTATAATCTAATTCGATTCTGATTTGGGATACAAATTTATGGCCCAAGGAAGAAGAACCCTATTGATTTTCAGATTTTCTAACATTTGCCTCTAGGGGGCGTTTTAAAACGGAAAATCACATTTTCAGCTGTATTTCTGGAACCAATTGTCCGATTGACCTCAAGTTAAGCTCAAATGAAAGGTCTGGACGTGAGAAGGTCACCAATCGTGGTTTTCTGCTCCCAAGGTTCTAAATCCTTTTGCCACCAGTTGGAGCTTTATAATTATAAATGGGATGGTAATGAAATCAGCACAAACCTATTCCATATGACCAATAGTTATACATGTGAAAGGCTTTTATCAGAATAAAATGAGATATGTGATAAAGGCCTGCTCTTAAGTATACATGTCGTCTATTTCATTAGACCTCAAGGAGGAAGTGAGTAGAGGATGGAGACATTACCAACGGTGGAAGCCAGCACGAAGAAAGCCACGTGGATCTGGGAGGACCAGCGGCCTCCTACCCGTCCCCTGGGAAGTGACATCATAGTGGCCGATGGTAATTGTATAAGTCTGTGTCTTCGGGGGAAATTGTATAGGTTTGTTTCTTCCTTTAACACCGATGGCGGAGCTCCAGTGCGAGGTCTATTCTGTGAATCGACCTCGTGGGGGCTGGGTGTGGGTCGAGGCCCTCAGCTCGTGACATAACCCTGTATGGGTTGACCCATCAGTCAGTCGACGCCATAATGCCGCACCGGTTCACAGCTGCAAAGGATAAAGAGAATAGGATAATATTATTGTGGGTAGACGTCAACGTGAGTCAACTGATAAGAGCTACAGCGTGTCCTAGCATGTTTCAATGTGTGCTCCCTCCGGGTGAGACGTTCCTTATCTGCAGACATAGAAAACATAGAAACACGTGTCAGAGGACAGCTCAGAGAGTGGACCACGGTACGGTGCGGTGGGCGTAAATAACTACATTTATACAATTTATTTGATTTGATTTGATTGACAAGTGGTTTTAGAAATGATTTGTTGCGTCACATGTAGCTACAGAATCACATTTCTGTCGCCAGTAAAATAATATTTAGATGTAATACATACAGCGAAGTGCACAAGATGACATATTCACGTACAAAGAACCAACTGTTCTCAGCGTATACAGATTTATTTATTTTTTCAGTATTATTTGTTGTACTTCTTGTTTTGTTGTGATGCACTTTGTGCTGTAGTGCTTGATAAGTGCTTTATTAATAACGGTGTTATTATTATTTTCAAAAAGTATCGTACTTCCATCGAATCACAGCCTTAAGATTTGTCTTCACCGCATCAGTTTTTTATGCTTACTCGACGAGAAGCCGAGCTTGTAGCATCATGCTATTGAAAAGTTATGATGACACAGGTCCCTACTGTATATGAAATCAATAGTAATCTATTGATTATGTTGCCGTCTGGTCGGACATCAGAGCTACAGGAGAAGGTTGAACTAAAAAACCAAGTCGAACATTTTACATTTTTGAATAAAAAATAAATAGATTTCCTAAAATCTCCCTCAGAGGAGGACGACGCTTCATTAAACCGTTCATTACAAGTTAAATCAACTGGAATTATTCATGAGACCAACGAATTTCTGAGAAACAATGAAGCCGGTAGAGCAAATAGAGTAGGTAGAGGTAAGGTAGAGGTAAGGTAGAGGTAAGGTAGAGGTAAGGTAGGGGTAAGGTAGAGGTAAGGTAGAGGTAAGGTAGAGGTAAGGTAGAGGTAAGGTAGAGTAGGTAGAACAGGTAGAGGTAAGGTAGAGGTAAGGTAGAGCAGGTAGGAGTAAGGTAGAGGTAAGGTAGAAGTAAGGTAGAGGTAAGGTAGAGGTAAGGTAGAGGTAAGGTAGAGCAGGTAGAACAGGTGGAGGTAAGGTAGAGGTAAGGTAGAGCAGGTAGAGGTAAGGTAGAGGTAAGGTAGAGCAGATAGAGGTAAGGTAGAGGTAAGGTAGAGCAGGTAGAGCAGGTAGAGGTAGGTAGAGGTAAGGTAGAGGTAAGGTGGAGGTAAGGTAGAGGTAAGGTAGAGGTAAGGTAGAGGTAAGGTAGAGTGTGATTACCACTCCCTGCAGTACGACCTGAGGAAGGCACGAAAACACAGACCCCTCTCACCCCAACCATGGACTGTTGGCCCTCCTCCCCTCCGGGAGGCGCTATAGGAACCTTTGTTCCAAGTCCAGCAGGCTTAGGAACAGCTTCTTCCCCTCAGCTGTCATCTCCCTGAACTCTACACCACGAAGACAGCCCCCCCCCCCCTAAAGTTATTTTCTACCTGTTTTTATACCTAGTAGACTGTTTTTACATCTTATTTAACCACTGGTCATTCTATATCAACATGCACTTTACTGCAATATTTGCACTCTGGTTAGATGCCAAATTATTTTCCCTGTACTGTACTTGTGTTGTGCAACGACAATACATTATAATCTAATCTAATCTAATCTTTGAATCTAATCTAAAATGTGCTGTGAGTGTCTTTTTTGAGTCGACTACTCCTGGATGACACTATTTCCTACTAGCTGCTCATCTCTGACCCATCAGGACATCTCTTCCCTGATTGGTCAGGATGTTGCCTGTCCATCACAGGTGCATGAAATGCAACATTTCTTAAGGGTGAACAAGGGAAGAGATGGAGTATGTCATTTTTGTTTCAAAATTGTGCCCTCTTTTCTCTCTCTCTCTCTCTCTCTCTCTCTCTCTCTCTCTCTCTCCCGAATCTTACTTATGGCTCTAAAATGGTCCATTCTGCTAAACTTTTGGTCACATTAAGTGAATCATTTTGTGAAGGAAATAATATCCCATTGCACATTGACGTCCTCACATAGATTACTTTTGTGTCGTGAATAGAACAAATAATAATAATCACTAACCTCTCGGCTCCAAAAAAGCGGGAGTGAAAGTTGCCGTCCGCCCTCCAAAGATCTCCTGCTTCTTCTTTCGTTTGCTCCCCTTTCCCTGGAGTGTCAGTTCATATAGAAAGACTGGTCTCTCAGAGGGGGGGGGGAGAGAGAGAGAGAGAGAGAGAGAGAGAGAGAGAGAGAGAGAGAGAGAGAGAGAGAGAGAGAGAGAGAGAGAGAGAGAGGGGGGGGGAGAGAGAGAGAGAGAGAGAGAGAGAGAGAGAGAGAGAGAGAGAGAGAGAGAGAGAGAGAGAGTGCGACTGGAGAGGAAGGATAATAATAATAGTAGATTCCAGCTCCTCGCCCTGCCAGTCGGCCGAGAGAGTTAGAGAGAGAGGGGGGAGAGAGACAGAGGGAGAGAGAAAGAGATAGAGGGGAGAGAGAGCTTGAGAAAGAGAGGGGGGGAGAGAGATTGAGAGAGAGAGGGGGGAGAGAGATTGAGAGAGAGAGGGGGGAGAGAGACAGAGGGAGAGAGGGGGGGAGAGAGATTGAGAGAGCCAAATAAATAGACAGAACGAAAGGGGGAGGAAAGTAGAGGAGAGATGTAGGTTTGAGGGAGCAAGCCGTATATATTATATATATTATGAGGGGTTGATGATACCTTAACCTCCTCTCAGAAGGACGTACTGTCGAGGCATCGTAACGAGGTGTCTAAATAGGGTTGGGATGCTGTATGTCTAAGGGCCGGTAGCTGTGCTAATGCACAGTAGCCCTATGTGGTAGTTGTGGCTTTAGGAGCTGCCCAATATGTTATGGTGATACTTATATTGTTACACAGTGGATTTGAACAATAAACATCTTACAGATGTTTCATCTTACGGACGTAAGATTTTAAGTGAATGTTGGGATCAGGATATGATGGAACAATATTGATTTGTTTCCAGTAATAAAGTCCCAATTCAATTGCATTATTCCACGCTTTGTGCACAGAACAGAATTCTATGCTTACATATTCTATACTTATCCATAAAAAGAATGAAATGCTTGTTTGATCATTGATACCGATTTCAATTCATTTCAGTACTCTACTGAAATATGTCACAAATACACCAAACATCCAGAGGACACACTAGATGGTTCTTAGACTATTGGCGACTAACATGGCCTCCATCCTCAAGCAGCTCCGCTCTATATCTCTTTCTCTTCTCTGTGCTCCGGGCCAACTTACCTGAACCATAATCCCACCCTTGTTTACGCGACGGGTACGGTGGGGGGGCTGGTCACAGTCTGAATTGATTGATTATATATAATTAATGTGATTATTTCATAAACTTTAAAGATTGTTGCTGTCTGCAAAAGTAAATGACAGCACGTTTTTTGTAGAATGACCCTACTGGGTTCTGTGTAACTGTAACCTATAGAGTCCCATTCAGTCCTCCAGGTCACCGGAGGGAGAGAGGGAGGGAGGGAGGGAGGGAGGGAGGGAGGGAGGGAGGGAGGGAGGGAGGGAGGGAGGGATTTCTCAGGTGACACTGAGGTAATTCCTGCCTATTGTCATAAGGTACAGGTATCCATACTGGATACAAAGAGACTATGTGCTCATGGGCTTCAGCGACCTAGTTCATCTCAGAACAGAAATAAGAATACCATCCTATGAGGGGTCAAAGGGCACTACTTTCACCATTTTTGATTGGGATTTGTTGTAGTTGGGACTTCTCCTGGAGTTTGTTAATTGTCTTTGTTTAATTGTTTTCATTTGGACTACTGGCCTTCTCCTGGGGGTCGTGAGTGGGAGACATCCAGGGGAGTAACATCGCAGACAGCTGTCCTTTGAGTATATCGCTTTAATCTTCCATTCTGTAAAGAATCGAGGCTGTGTCTGAAATCCTTCCCTCATTCCCTCAGTCCCTACTCCCTACTCCCTCTCTAGTAGTTCAATTTAGAGGACTATATAGTGAAATCCTTCCCTCGTTCCCTACTCCTTCTCTAGTAGTTCAATGTAGAGGACTATATAGTGAAATCCTTCCCTCATTCCCTACTCCCTCTCTAGTAGTTCAATGTAGAGGACTATATAGTGAAATCCTTCCCTCGTTCCCTACTCCCTCTCTAGTAGTTCAATGTAGAGGACTATATAGTGAAATCCTTCCCTCGTTCCCTACTCCCTCTCTAGTAGTTCAATGTAGAGGACTATATAGTGAAATCCTTCCCTACTCCCTCTCTAGTAGTTCAATGTAGAGGACTATATAGTGAAATCCTTCCCTCATTCCCTACTCCCTCTCTAGTAGTTCAGTGTAGAGGACTATATAGTGAAATCCTTCCCTCATTCCCTACTCCCTCTCTAGTAGTTCAATGTGCTCTAGTCATTCAGCAGGTGTTGATGACTCAGCAGTCAGGGAGTCATCCTCTCAATGCGCTCTACCCCTCTCTTTGTAGGCAGAAGGCCTACGAACAACACAGGGCTGCTCCTATGCAACCGCTTGGTTTCATGGGAATAGTTCTGATAGCTGCCACACACTCTCCACATGGCAGGAGCTGGTTTATCGGGTTTAATGAAATAACTGCCATTGGTGGTTTCAACAAACATCTCGATTACCCTGCCCTCTCGTTCTCTCCATCAATCAGGTTTCACGTGTGTGTGTGTGTGTGTGTGTGTGTGGTAATGGATGCTTTTATATAGCGCTTTACAAGTCATGCCTCACATTCACCCATTCATACACACATTCAACCACCGCCGGCGGAGTCAGCCATCAAGGAGACAGCCATCAAGGAGACAGCCAGCAGGTCAGGAGCAGTAAGGTTTAGGGGGTCTTGCTCAAGGACACCTCGACAGCTTTTGCTGGGAGGAGCCGGGGATCGATCCAGCAACCTTCCGGTCGTGAGGCGACCGCGCTACCTCCTGAGCTATAATGCCGCCGCGTGTGTGTGTGTGTGTGTGTGTGTGTGTGTGTGTGTGTGTGTGTGTGTGTGTGTGTGTGTGTGTGTGTGTGTGTGTGTGTGTGTGTGTGTGTGTGTGTGTGTGTGTGTGTGTGTGTGTGTGTGAGAGAGAGAGTTCTGCTGTGTCTGCAGACCAGCCAGTTTTACCTTAGCTGCTGATGTTACAAAAAAGGCGGCAATTAAAAGGTTCTTAGCCCCTTAAGTCGTGTTCATCAACAGCAGACAACAAGCTCAAGTGTTTCCCCAGAGCTGTGGTCAGCAACACAGCTCTTTATCCCACCTGTCATCCAACCACTGACCTGATCAGGTGATCCTGTCAGGGTGATCCTGTCAGGGTGATCCTGTCAGGGTGGTCCTGTCAGGGTGATCCTGTCAGGGTGGTCCTGTCAGGGTGATCCTGTCAGGGTGATCCATGAGGAGGGTTCATTGTCATGGCGTTTGTATCGTTTACTTCCGCCATCAAAGGTGGGAGGAAGTTATGTTTCTGCCCCGGTTTAGTCTGTTTGTTTGTCTGTTCTCCAAAAGTTATGTAGGAAATGACTTATGGGCTAAGGAACAGTTGATTCGATTTTGGTGTATATCTGGATTTGAACTTGGTCTTAAAATTTATTTTTTTAAAGTACAGGTTTAATTGTCCAGAGCCAATGAGGCACTGAAGAGGTGGAGCTGTGGCGGTTCTAACCGGATTGGGATCCAGGAGACCTTTGGTGTGTTGGAGGTAAGTGCTCTACTGACGGCCTCCAGTCCATGGTTTGTATTTGGAGAAACCGATCCTGGTCAGATCTGGTGCTGTGACCAGATAAGGCGGAGATGAGGTGGCGTACTGTATAGACCTCTCATTCATGCTCCAGCTTCCTTCCCTCGGACCTAGTGCCATCCACATCCATTATTATTAACATTTCTCTCTAATCACTTTGGACATGTTATTTCCGCCTGTAAAAGCCTGAGGCAACTGGCCATGTGATGAGAACAAGTAACAATAGAAAAGTACTAATTCTCTACAGCCATGCAATTCAAGATTCAAGAGATTCAAGATTTTTAATTGCCATATGCAACAAGTACAATGGAATGCTTTGGCCCGATGTCTGACAGACATCGGGTGTTAACCACAGATAAATACTTGCAGCATAATCTATTGCTGGCAATATCAACAAATCAATTTCAAGGTTCTTTTATTTTTAGTACATGTTTTAGTAGTTGGTGGTTTTGTCAGAAGTGTTTGCGGTGGATGCGGTCCTGCTCCGCCTGAGACTTGGCCTTCTTCTTCAGCAGGACGATGTGATCCGTGAACTCCCTCAGCGCTCCCTGGCCGCCGCGCGTGTGACACGTGTACTTGGCAGCGTTCACCGCCACCGCCGGAGCGTCTTGAGGCGTGGCGCTGAGCCCGGACAACTTCAGACACTCCACGTCTGGCTCGTCAAAACCTGAGAGAGAGAGAGAGAGAGAGAGAGAGAGAGAGAGAGAGAGAGAGAGAGAGAGAGAGAGAGAGAGAGGGAGGGACACAGGGAGAGAGAGAGAGAGAGAGAGAGAGAGAGAGAGAGAGAGAGAGAGAGAGAGAGAGAGAGAGAGAGAGAGAGAGAGAGAGAGAGAGAGAGAGAGAGAGAGAGAGAGAGAGAGAGAGAGAGAGAGAGAGAGAGAGAGAGAGAGAGAGAGAGAGAGAGGTGTAATAATAATAGGTTGTCCCTCTGAGAGTAGCAGAACACAATGCCCCTGTGTTGACAATATGCCAATTCCACTTTATATTACACTATATATATTTATATGAGTGTAATCGTAAAAGTAGGTTTTAACCACAATGCTTCTTAATGCCACGATGGTCATTTACAAGACAGATTTGTGTCCTGGCTTCAATATAAACGCGACAATAATTGGAAAGGAAAAAAAGAAAGGACTAATTCATGTCTTACCCATGAAGGCCACCACCTTCCAGTCCAGTCCTCGGTCCCCGGTCCACTTCTTCACATCCACCAGGGGCTCGGCTCCCAGCTGCCGGACCTCGCAGCCCGTGGTCTCGGCCAGTTTACCACGCAGCGCTTCAGACATGCGGTCCTCGTTGGCCATCAGAAGAACCACCTGGAGACGAACACACGGAGAGCAGCCAATGGGTGAGCGCTTCTACCGATTTAGACCCTAAGAGTGTAGGGTGTAGGGTGTAGCTGAACTCATGGACATCAATGGGTTGTTCGTGTGGGTTTAACATTGATGGCAGCAGATGGCAGTGTATGTTGAAACTGTTACCGCAGGCAGTCCTAACACTGTAGGCAGGGTTTGACATTAGCAACGGCCACCGGCCAAATGCCGGTAGAATTCAGCAGTGGCTTGTAACTTCGTACCTCTTACCGGCCACTTCGGCTGGTGAGGCCTTTTTGGGAGCATTAACTATAAAAAAAGGATGGCCGAGTTGATTTGACTGGCCGTGGTCACCTGGTCTTAAGCATGTTTCTGTTAAATAAGAAATAAATCAAGGTTCTCAGTCATAATGATAATCATTCTGTTGCACTGAAAAGCAACATGCCATCAAGTAGGTTCTGATAGTCAATACCACCGGCAAACTTTACATTAAAGCTCCTCGGTCTTGTGACAGTGGGGATCCTCTGAGGATATCTGGAACTTGAGACCTAGAGAATATCAAACCTGACGATGGGAGGTGGTAGTTAGCACTGCTCGCCACATGCGGGCGCTAGTGTGGTTCAGAGGGGAGGGGGAGGTTTGCGGCTGTTGACCGAAAGTGACCAGGACTGGATGAAGACATGCGGTGATAGATAATCAGGATGAGGGAAACGGCCAGATCGAGTAGGGCCTCGGCCATTGGGGCAGAAGCCGTCACAGAGGAAGAAGGCTGGACACAAAGGAGTTAAAAATTGTCAATAAAAGCTATATTGTGATTGCAGTTTGAGTTATGGGAACGGGGATTCACAGTGATGCCGTGAGCGAGTCAAACTGAGATCATGTTTCACTAAAAAGGTCTGACCAAGAATGTAATAGTAACTGAAGGAATGTAATAGTAACTGAATATAGTACCACCCTAGGGGTAGAGGAAATGTCAGATACAAGTGGTAGGTGTACTCTGGCTGAACAATGAAGGGTGTAGATGATGGATTCATGGATGGCGAGTTACAGACGGCAGAGTGTCCGTGGTTTACCTCCACTCCCTCCCTCTTCAGGATGCGGACGCCCGTCAGGTCCCGGGTGTTGAGGTGCACCATCTGTTCTCCGGACGCCGAGAGAACCGTCTGGCCGTCCGTCAGACAGCCGGAGACCAGGCAGAACATCAGCTGCACCACCTCGGGCTTGTCCTGGCCAAAGTAACCGAACCTGTGTGGTGGTGGCGGACAGAGAGAGAATAAACATGATGCTGATGTAGAAACAAACAAACAAATGTAATGTTGTCACACAAGTCATTTTAATTATACAAAAAAGTTTGTGGAATGCCTGGCGGTCATAGCTTCTATGGGCCTCTTGCCACGCCATCATCACATCTCCATCACATGAGGGCGCTGTGGTGACGCCTCCTCGGACTGCCAGGAATCTGGGTGTGACCCTGGACCCTTCTCAGCAAACATGGCATCGCAAAACCCGCCTCTTCAGTAAGCACCACCCTGACCCTTCATCTTAGCACTACTTCTTGTTGTGTACTAGCAATTACATTTTACATTTACATTTACATTTAGGACATTTGGCAGACGCTTTTATCCAAAGCGACTTACAAGGAGTACATTTGTTGAAGCAGACAATAGCATAACGCTGTACTAGCGCTTGTTTGTTATCTTTTGCTTATTAGCTCTGTGTGTCTTTTAGCTTCACTGTTGTCATTGTAGCCCCTGTGTGTCCAATCTAGGGAGACAACTTAAGGTGCTTTTACCTGAGCTCTGGTTCTGCTCTTGGAGGCTCGTTAGGAAGGAAATGTAATATATTATATATTATGCTATTATCTATGTATAAATTATATTATTAAGGTGGTAAAATAATGGCCCTTTAAATAGCCACAGCTTCACTTAAAGACTAACTTAATTACTCAAATACCAAAAAATACATTTGTATTCTAATATTAATGTATATAATTAGCATAACTATATTTATTTGATTTATATATTATATATTTATTATAATATAAAACAAAGATGTTACAACATTATCAATATTCTTCAAAAGCAGTACCATTTTGTATATGCTGATAGCTGATACCATATTAGCTCGAGACTAACACTGATTCCTGATACCGTATTAGCTTGATAGCTTGGATAACGGCGTACATAGCAAAAAACATCTTCCTTATGTATTGGGGGACAATTGGTAGTTTTGTAACACCGTCTTAGGCTCAAAAGGTGGAGCCTAATTAAACAAAAATATCCACCTTGTGCTACACAAAGTAAAACAACTCCTAAAACAAATCCTATGCAAATGATGTGTATTCTGCCCATTCCGACTTTGAATGTTTATTTAAACACCTTATGACTCTCTGTTCAGCCACCGGCCAGTCGATGTCCACATCGATGTCCACGCTGTACTCGGGAAACATCTCATAATAGCACACATTTCCTCCCTGAATAAAGCAACGGAAAAAACAAGGAAAGCAAATTATTTCCGCTCTGCGCTTTTATTCCGCTATGCACTCGTGTGGAACGGAATTTCATTTCAAAGTGAGGAGAACTCCATACGTGGTGACCCACTGAGATGTGTGCAAGCATCAAGGCTTACACATTTTTCTCAAAATCTTCGAAAGCGATATTTTCAACTGTTCAAAACTAAGTACAATAAACATGTATGAGTGAGTGTCCCACACTGGGCTGGAACTGACGACCTCCGGCACGGGAGGCCAGGTCTCTAACGTGGGAAGATAAACCCGACTAGAAGGTCTTTTAGGCGTCAGGGGAGTGAGGTTTACCACTGCACAGCACCACCTGCTGGCGTCCGTTACAAATGTATAAATAGTATATATATATTTTTTAACAATATATTGCTAGGGTGGGAATAGAAGTAGCTGCATTGGAACATTTCCAATGAAATCAAACCTGCAGAGATCCATACTTCCGGAAGCTGTCTACGGTGCTGAAGTAGAAGGATCCGTTCTCACAGAGCTCCCCGTCCCAGTCCTGACGGCGAGGTCTTCTTTCCGGGATGATGTTCAAAGGCACCGTCGCCGCATTGGCTGCTGAGGACGGCCGGAGGGGAAGGTTCGGGAGAGAGAAAACCAGGCACGGATCGGGTTTACAAATTTGCTTTGCTGCATTCAAATCATGGATTCTCCGTCTGCCCTGTTTGTCTGTTTCTCGGTTCAACTTACTGTCCTTCTTGGCCTCCTGCCAGCGGAACTGGTGCCTCCGGACCACGGAGAAGACCGAGTCGTAGCCCTGAAGAGTGATCTTCTCCAGGGCCTCCTTGACGTGGAACGGGTGGAGGCAGGGCGAGGTGGCCTGGATGTTACAGATCACATCCACCTCTGTGGAGAACAAGATGGAGGACAGGATGAATCCTGATGGTGCCACCTCGTGCCACAACATGTTTTGTAATGGCATATGTTGAGTTAACAATTTCTGTTAAAGTGTGTCTTGACAATGTGAACCATTAATATTCACACATCTGTTCTATGTTCCGTGTGGATGTAGCGATACAAATACATGATATATATAAATGACATCTTATTTTGTGAGGAAAACGAAACAATTATCTGATGGTTAAGAATGCGTAGGCATGGTAAAGCTGTTGTGTGTGTGTGTGTCCATACGGTACCTGGGTTCAGCCTGACAAACTCCTGGATGGTCTCCACAGAACTGGAGGAGTCTCTAGAAACTTCTGGGCTCCTGCGATGGACTTGGGCCCCCCAGGCGGTCGCCACTTTCTCAATCTCGTCGTGGTCCGTGGATACCCACACACTGGAGAGGAGAGAACTGATCAATCAGGATTCCATTGTCCTGAAGAGGGTGTGTAAGGTTCTTGGTTCCAATGCCAACATCCATAGCCTACGTATCAGCACCAGGGGAGGAAAGGACTGGTCCTTATTGTTCCATCTCATCTCAAGTGTCATTGTGCATACTATTGTTAGATATGTGTGGGGAACACACGCACACGCGCACACACACGCACACGCACACACACACACACACACACACACACACACACACACACACACACACACACACACACACACACACACACACACACACACAATCCGCAATGAACTGGTTTAAACATAACGTGTAACCAGCCACTTCTCCCTACTTCGTATGCAAACAGCATTGCTAAAATGCAATTCAACTGGATACAGCTCTCTAAAAACTCTCATGGATGTAGAAGTCTCGCTGTTTAGAAGTGCATCCCGCTACTAGTCACTTGTGCGAACATAGGCTTCCTGGCAAAGTAATATCATTCAGATTCTGATCATATGTCTTTGTAGCCTGTATCAGTTATATCAATAACTTATATCAATATCAAGTTATATAATGCTTACTCCCCGTGCTTACTACTATACAAATACTGTACAAAATAACAATAACAGTAAAAAGAGCATTAAAGTGAGCAGCGTCATGAATACAGTGCAGTACTATATGATCTACAACAGGTGAGTCTGTAAATGATTATTTATTTATTACCCTCGTATTCTTTTATTGCATGTGTTCATAACATCGCACTTTGTATGCCTGTATTTCTCATTCCTGTCACCAGCCAACGTGTCCGGTAAGAGTGACGAAGTTACAAGCCACTGCCTAATTCTACACAGCTCACCTGTGGAACATGTGTGTATAATGTATAACCCAACGCAGGTCACCTGTGGAACATGTGTGTATAATGTATAACCCAACGCAGCTCACCTGTGGAACATGTGTGTATAATGTATAACCCAACGCAGGTCACCTGTGGAACATGTGTGTATAATGTATAACCCAACGCAGCTCACCTGTGGAACATGTGTGTATAATGTATAACCCAACGCAGCTCACCTGTGGAACATGTGGGAGTCCTGAGCGGCCCTCAGCACCCATCCTAGCAGCGGCACCCCGGCCAGCATCTTGATGTTCTTCAGAGGGATGCCCTTACTGCCTCCCCTGGCGAGGACCAGCGCGGCGACGTGTCTCTTCTCATCACCCATCACTGCTGGGGATTCGTCCGTGGAGGAGAGAGAGGAGCAGTGGCGGCCGGTGACATCCGAAGTAGGAGGGGCGCACTCAATTTGAGTCGCGCATGCGTGACTGGTTTCCTTGTTCGGGCGCAATGAAATGCGCTCCCAGAGATCGTATTCAGGACCCTTGATAGGCTACATTTGCCTATCAAATTTGGTACCTACCTCCAAACCTTGACCCTTGATAGGCTACATTGCCTATCAAATTTGGTACCTACCTCCAAACCTGGGCGCACTGCCGTGCGCCCAGGTTTGGAGGTAGGTACCAAATTTCTATGAGAGTGACGTCAATGACAAACGAGGGGGGAGAATAGCACGCACAACAATGATTTATATTTGCTATATTAACGTTATTGTGCATTTTAAACACAAACATACATAAAATGAGTAATTATTATTCATTTTAAACATGTTTAGTTTATTTTTAGGGATCAAAAAAATAAAAAATAAAAAAACACAATTATTATAATTTTTATTTTTTATTTTTTTTTCCTCTCTCAACCAGGTGGGGCGGCGCCCCTGCGCCCCTATGGACGAGCCGCCACTGGAGAGGAGTCGACGGGTGGTGGAGGAGAGAAAGGAGTCGACGGGTGGTGGAGGAGAGAGAGGAGTCGACGGGTGGAGGAGGAGAGAGAGGAGTGACACTAATCTGGTGACGAGCCCATGTGGTCGAGCCAGTTTGTGGTGAGAGTCACGTCAAGTCAAGTCAAGTCAAGTCGTGTTCCTCATTCGACCCATTGTTTGAGAGACATTTGGATTTGGTTTGCTCTGACTCTCGTTGATCATTGACCTCGCAGTGTTTTTGTATTTAGCCTATCGAGTGCACACAATGATCATCAGAAGAGTCCTTCGGGGTTAATTCAGGACGAGGCAATACATCATAAAACATGAACTTCCTGCTGCGTGTACTTGTATTGTATAGCCTCCACGTCCTGACATACACGTCAATATTGATCAATATGTTACTCGTGGTGTCGACTCAAATGACCCCTCCTATGAAAGCTCTCACTGGCCTCTCCTGCCTTCTACTTTACTACATGCAAATGAAAGGCAGATAGGCTGTTGTTGTTGTTGTTGTTGTTGTTGTTGTTGTTGTTGTTGTTTTTGTTGTTGTTGTTGTTGTTGTTGTTGTTGTTGTTGATAGTCAACGTTGTTGACACAGGCGGAGTGTGCGGGTGTCAGGGGGGGCACTGCCCACCCTAGTTGCCGAATTGTGTCACTGCATCGAGTCTAAAATAGTTAGCATCGAAATATTTCTTGTATATATATCTCTAACACAAAAGTGTTAATTGTATTATGTTTTGTTTTAAATCAATTCATTGTTGAACAGTCATGTGACATATGAAGTGTTCCTCTATTTTGTGCATTTAACAGTCACCTAGCTTTGTTTCTGTACGCTGAGCAGTTATGGATATTATACGATTTTTAGAACGTCCACGCACTAAGTAGGACACTGGTTATTAATTTATATTAACAAGCCTACTGTAACAACCCTGAGCCTTTTATCATCGTTTGTGTGCTATAAGAACAGTGAGGGTCTATTTCATCGTTTTCAATATGACACAAAATGTGTTTATGTGTACACTAAATGTTTTAAAAGGGTACATGGTACATGGTTAATTCAGACTTTAACTTTATGGTTGCCAGTGCCCTCTGTTACATCTGGCACTACACTCAGTGCACGGTATCAATGGGCGATGTGATATATGTGGTGACCGGATCTTGTTTTATTCAGTGTGTTCATTAAATGGAGTAGGCTCAACTCCTACGTTAACTCCCGTCTCATTCTCCATTATTCCAACATAACACCCTCATGTGTGAAAGACCAATAGATCATATAATCTATTGGACGTGATCACGAACAGATATGATGCGCTGTGTGGTTTGGCTTTATGGATTTATAGCTTTATGGATGTATAACTAGTGTGTTCCGTTAGTGTGTGCGTAGTGCGCCACGCAATAGAGACATCATCTGAAAGCCACGCCCCCCCGGGGGATGGGGGGGGGGATCTCCATTGACTTGGTGTTGGGAGAAGGGGCGGGGGGGGGGGGGGGGGGGGTCTCCATTGACTTGGTGTTGGGAGAAGGGGGGGGGGGGGTCTCCATTGACTTGGTGTTGGGAGAAGGGGCGGGGGATGGGGGGGATCTCCATTGACTTGGTGTTGGGAGAAGGGGGGGGGGGGGGTCTCCATTGACTTGGTGTTGGGAGAAGGGGCGGGGGATGGGGGGGGATCTCCATTGACTTGGTGTTGGGAGAAGGGGGGGGGGGGATCTCCATTGACTTGGTGTTGGGAGAAGGGGCGGGGGATGGGGGGGGATCTCCATTGACTTGGTGTTGGGAGAAGGGGGGGGGGGATCTCCATTGACTTGGTGTTGGGAGAAGGGGGGGGGGGATCTCCATTGACTTGGTGTTGGGAGAAGGGGCGGGGAATGGGGGGGGATCTCCATTGACTTGGTGTTGGGAGAAGGGGGGGGGGGATCTCCATTGACTTGGTGTTGGGAGAAGGCCTCCTGGTCATTTTGGTTTTCTAATAAAAAACGGAAACCTGTCTTAAAGCTCTTGTGTGACATGGTGATACCAACAGGGTACATCATTAATTTTTTCGGTTGGGCAGTTTGTTCTAATGTAGTTCTGGATTATTTATCTCGTTGGTTGAGCATCCGGTCACAAAGCAGCTTTTAGGCATCTTTCAGTTTTTGTTAGAAGTCAAAAATGACAAGGAGGCATCTTCCATCTTCCATCTTCCCCCAATGTAAAGTCAATGGAGAGAGATATGGTGTGGGCGTGGCCTAAACGCGCCCTGCCTCTATAGTTGGACTGTGTGACGTCAGTTAAACAAAGCTTTTCTGTTCTCTTTTCAGTACAGATTAATCTGTTAAATTTCTGTGTATTTAACAGGTTGAGTTTCTTTAGAAACCCAGAAGTACACATCAGGTCTTTAAGTGAACATTTGGCATTTAATCACTGAGTATTTTAATTGTTGTGTTTTTAGTCATATCTTTATGTAATCGTTATGGCATGGTCAGGACACCGCAATATGTGTATATGCAATTGTATATTGTAATTTAAATTGATTGTATATTGTGTATTTAGTTTCGTTTATCTTAATAATGTGTCGTGGGGATTGCTAGACAATTTCGTTGTACTCCAATGACAATGAAGGCATTCTGATACTGTAGATACACATTATATATTATATTATATATGTTGGAGCCAAAATGCCTTTCTGTTTATTTTGTTTTATTTTAACTCACGTGCAGAGGTGTGGCATTGTCAGTCACCATGGCAACCACCACAGGGGTTGGTTACCCATTTATACTGATCAGTGGCTGACGAGCCCCAGGTGTGCAAGGGGAATAGCCAAACAGTTTTTGACCGTGTCGTGTTGATGTGCTGTACATAGGTCGGCGTTCAGTGTTATTTGTAAAATTAGTTTTCGTATATATTTGTGGTTGATAATGGTCAATAAATGGATTGGCATATCCGAAATAATACGAGCACTCTGGACATTGAATTCTTCAAGCACGCGTCTAACTCAACTCAACCCACTTGCCCCTCGCAGTAGGCTTATAGGTAAAGGCTCTACATTAAAGATATATTATAGTTTCCTTCTTTTGACAAATGTCCTCATTACTATTTAAGGGGAAGGATTCTCCACCAGATCCACAGTAGCAACACTTGGCAGGGACGTGCATGTTAGGAGTGATTCATACTGAAACACGTCTGTTCACATCTCTCTGTGGTTCTTCTTTAGACGTGAGAGGTGATCTAAAGTTTAGATCACGTCTTAAGAAAAACAGAACGTTGACAGCTCACTGAGAACTGTGACGTCACTGAGAACTGAACACGGAACCAACGCCCCCTGCTGCTGTAACCCCCGGAAGACTGAGGACGGCGTACCAGTGGCTCGTTTATTTGGTTTCATCTCAATGGCTGCAGTTTGGTTGTTTGGCTTCGCTCTTCCCAACTGAGCTGTTTATTATCGTGTTCTGTAGCAGTAGCAGCAGCAGCAGCAGTAGTAGTATAAGTGGTAGTAGTAGTATAAGTGGTAGTAGTAGTAGTAGTAGTAGTAGTAGTATTAAACGGGGTATGGCTGCAAGGAAGCGAACTCGCCCCGTTGGCGCTCCGGAGGAGGTTGGTGGAGGAGACGTGGCGTCCAGGAGAGAGATGGACGGGGCCGACGGCACGAAGGAGAAGAGACAAGTCGCCGCGCTGGTCCTCGCCAGGGGAGGCAGTAAGGGCATCCCTCTGAAGAACATCAAGATGCTGGCCGGGGTGCCGCTGCTAGGATGGGTGCTGAGGGCCGCTCAGGACTCCCACATGTTCCACAGGTGAGCTGCGTTGGGTTATACATTATACACACATGTTCCACAGGTGAGCTGCGTTGGGTTATACATTATACACACATGTTCCACAGGTGAGCTGCGTTGGGTTATACATTATACACACATGTTCCACAGGTGAGCTGCGTTGGGTTATACATTATACACACATGTTCCACAGGTGAGCTGCGTTGGGTTATACATTATACACACATGTTCCACAGGTGAGCTGCGTTGGGTTATACATTATACACACATGTTCCACAGGTGAGCTGTGGGGTCGAGTCTTGATCGGCAAGAGTGAGGATGGCACCGCAAGGTCTCTGTACTTATAACACAATGACAATAAATGACATTCTGATTTTGAAGTGTTGGCGAAATCCAGACGTCCGGGTGAGGGATGGGGAGGCTGGTTCCTTGGCACCTACGAGTGTAAACCACTAGTGACTTTAACAGTCACTTTTTGGCGCGTTACGGCGTTATGCGCCCCCATTGGTAGGGTAACGGGCTCTCTATTCGTTTCTATTTATTTCAATGCTTTAAAAAATGTTTTAGATTGGGTGTGTATACGTTTAGGTCTGTATAAGGCTGTTTAACTTAGAAGTCGATCTTTCCTGGCTCATTATGAGGGTAAATGGACTGCATTTATATAGCGCTTTTTATCCCAGAGCTTTACAAGTTATGCCCCACATTCACACATTCATACACCGACGGCGGAGTCCGCCATCAAGGAGACAGCCAGCGCGTGGGGAGCAGTGAGGGGTCTTGTTGGGGAGCAGTGAGGGGTCTTGTTGGGGAGCAGTGAGGGATCTTGTTGGGGAGCAGTGAGGGGTCTTGTTGGGGAGCAGTGAGGGGTCTTGTTGGGGAGCAGTGAGGGGGTCTTGTTGGGGAGCAGTGAGGGGTCTTGTTGGGGAGCAGTGAGGGGTCTTGTTGAAGGACACATTGACACTTTTTGCTAGGAGGAGCCGGAGATCAGACCAACAACCTTCTGGTTGTGAGGCGACCGCTCTACCTCCTGAACTACTGCCACCCCATGATGAAAATAACAATATTTAACACGCATCATGTGGTGCACATTTGACCAATTGTCATGCCATGGTATGTCTCCAGTGTGTGGGTATCGACGGACCACGACGAGATCGAGAAAGTGGCCAAGGCCTGGGGGGCCCAAGTCCATCGCAGGAGCCCAGGAGTTTCCAGAGACTCCTCCAGTTCGTTGGAGACCATCCAGGAGTTTGCCAGGCTGAACCCAGGTACGCACACTACTTTAAACTGAATATCTAGAATAATATGAGCACTTTACAACCCGTTATTACCGGGTTCTTACTGAACAACTTGGACTAAAAGACCCTCACAAGATGAATCCGACACTCAGGTTTATTTAGCCTTTCAGTCTTCTTCCAGATTGCTTTGGTATTCTGACAAAAGCAAAGTTGGGAGTTGTTTTTGGTTTGGAATGAGTGGCCCTGGGCAGCAGTGGTTTAGACAAACCATTTCAGCAGTATGTGGCCCTGAGCTAGAAAACCAAGCCTGCTAAACCAAGTCAGTATTTCCATGTGTAGGTTACCTGTGGTGTAGGAAAACACTGTGAAAGGTTCCCTTAAGGTAGTTTGTTGCCAAACTGTTTGTTGGCCAGACAGAAAAACAGGTTGTAGGCCGACTTGTGACACGTTGAGTTCTCTGAACCCTTGAAAGGTGGCTATTAGTTAATTAATATTACAATGAATAACCCTAAGCCTAACCCTAGTCGAATTCATGAATGGAAAACGTGTGTTTGGCGTGAGTGATAACAATAGACGGAAAACATTTAAGTTGTGCTGTCAAGGTGATGTCCCCACCTGAGTTTTTACTGGAAGCCGTATTTGTTTGTTCTTGCTGAACCCTGATATTCAACTTGTGATTTCATCAGCAAAATATGCTGCGGAGCAAGAGGAGCTCCATCTGCCATGACTCCTGTCCTCCTCCATCTTGTTCTCCACAGAGGTGGATGTGATCTGTAACATCCAGGCCACCTCGCCCTGCCTCCACCCGTTCCACGTCAAGGAGGCCCTGGAGAAGATCACTCTTCAGGGCTACGACTCGGTCTTCTCCGTGGTCCGGAGGCACCAGTTCCGCTGGCAGGAGGCCAAGAAGGACAGTAAGTTGAACCGAGAACCCCCGTGTGGCTTCAATAAAGTTCTTGATTCTTGAAACAAAAAAGGCCTTTTTTGGAGAAGGAAGAAGCCCATATTTATTTATTTATTTATCTTCGAGAGATATGCTTTCTGGCCACAATTTTAAACCCATATTAATGTTTATGAATACATTTCAAGGTATTAATTTTACCCCCAAATTGTTACAATTTATAATATATTAAATTATTATCAAAGATCCCAAAAAGATGACCATGTACTCGGGTCACATGACAGAAGCATGTGACCCCTGGATTCTCATGTGTGGTTGAACTCTGGAATCACAAGCAGCCTGGTGTTGAATTACCAACTCATCCAAATGCAAATATATGTTTACAACCCTTTTCTAAAGTCTTGAATGTCCCATATTCAGCTAACAAATCAGTCAAATTAACAGTCAGCCCACACGTGTCTGAATTCACTGTAAATCGCCTTTGTATAGTTTAATATAATAGTAAAGCTTGATAGTTAATTTGCTACATTCATTGAAACCCAGCAAAGTAAAACCTAAGGATTCTGACCGCGCTCCGTCCTCCGTAGCCGACTGGGAGACGCTGCCTCTCAACATGAATCCCAACAAGCGTGCCCGGCGGCAGGACTGGGACGGGGAACTGTGTGAGAACGGTTCCTTGTACTTTGCCACTAGGGACCTCATCCTGGACCAGGGAGTGCTGCAGGTAAGGGCTTCTCTCCCCCGGCCGGACGCCACTTCCCTTCATCAGAAGGCGCTGTAGGTCATATTTGTGCTGTGAGGATATCTGCTTCTAGTTGACTGCTGGTGCCCCTGTATGCGACTATTTAGATTTAAGACCCCCCCCTCCCAATCTCTTCCCTGATTGGTTTGTCGGTCACAGGTACGTGAATGTGAACACAATGTCTGAATGGTGGATAAACGTAGTGTTCTTGCGCTCTCCTGCCATTTTCTGCTCTCTCTCTCTCTCTTTACAACTCTCAAATCTAACCTGCACCAGTGGAGTGCTCAGCGCTGCTCCAACAGACAGGTGGTTGGTGGGTAAACAGGTTCTTTATTGGTTTTGGTTTTGAGAGTGGCAGAGCAGGTGGTAAGTGTTGACACACAAGTGTTACACTCCTCTCGAGTGAATTGTACACCACTTGACGGGTAAATGACTTATAGGCCAAGGAACAGTTGATTAGACTTTGGATGCAGATCCGGGTTCGAATCCAGGGACTTTTTGGTGTGTTGGAGGTTGGCTCTGCTGGGGCCCTCTGGTTTTAAGATGAGCATGTAGGGGTGACGCATCCTCCTCTAGGAAGACTGTAGAGGCTGGGGCTCAAACACAGAAACTTTAGGCTGGTAATCAAACCCTCAGCCATGTATCCTGTCTGTTTAATGATGCAGTTATTCATTAGTGATTCAATGTGCATTAATGACAATGAGGAAGAGGGTGGTTCAGGTCCGACTCCTTCCTCATTGGTGTTGTTCTGAAAGGACGCGGGCATTGGCAGCGAAAAACAAGCCGGTTATCCCGTCCGTAAATGGCATTTTCTTTTTTTTATAAACGTCTTTTCCTGTTGATATGCACACCAATGCATTAACCCTATTCAATGTTTATGTTCATATGTTACCCTGAGTGTCCCGCACCGGGCTTGAACTCACGACCTCCAGCAACATGAGAAGCTAAAACCCAGAAGCTCTAGCTTCATCACTGGAAGGTCTTTTAGGCTTGGGGAGTGAGGTTTACCACTGCACAGCGCCACCTGCTGGGGTCCGTTACAAATATACATCATATTAGTGAGCACTATATGGAACCGTTTGTTTTTTTATCTTGTTTTCCATCCAGGGAGGAAAGATAGGCTACTACGAGATGTTGCCCGAGTACAGCGTGGACATCGACGTGGACATCGACTGGCCGGTGGCTGAGCAGAGAGTCCTGAGGTGAGACTCCCGTCTCTCAATGTGGGCCGTTTCCACCAATATGGTTCTGCTAAGATTGGCATAGCTTGGTAGTGGTTTGTAGTTTGTGTGTCACTGGTCGTTTCTAGGTTGGTAGGTATAATAATAATAATAATAATAATGACAATAAAACTTGTATAATATAAATTTTAATTTGGGTAGACAATAGTGCTACAGAGTAAAAATGGTTTAAATAAAACAACAGAATAAAAGCAGCGACGTTTACGCCGGCATGGCAACCAGTGGGGGTTTTTTTATCGAGTGAAAGGCTATTCTAAAAATGTGTATTTAGGCCTTTTTTTAAAACATCCACAGTCAGTGGTGTCCTCAGCTGGTTTGGGAGGGCGTTCCACAGTCAGTGGTGTCCTCAGCTGGTTTGGGAGGGCGTTCCACAGTCTGTGGTGTCCTCAGCTGGTTTGGGAGGGCGTCCCACAGTCAGTGGTGTCCTCAGCTGGTTTGGGAGGGCGTTCCACAGTCTGAAAATATTTCCCTAATCAGTTGGTACAGAATAAACTGGTTTGTCAGAGCGCACACACCTCTCTTTGTTCACACAGGCCTCCCTCAAGGTTATGAAGTATATGAAGTATAGACTAGACTTTTACGTTTATGTATAATTTACGTCATTTAGATGTCAGATGGTTATACTGTGAACACATCTACAATACAATGACTATCATTATTATTACTATATTATTATCACTATAATGAATTCATTATTCATTATAAGATCCATGTGTATGTATGACTAAACTCTTTTTTTTAACACATAATTGTGACAAATCTGAAAGATGAATATTCAATAGTTCAATACATTTTCATGGGTTTCATGTTTGTTTTTTTAATCAAAGGTAAGACGACATCAAACCTATTGACCTCGTTGCTCGTTCTCCAAGGTTCGGTTACTTTGGCCAGGACAAGCCCGAGGTGGTGCAGCTGATGTTCTGCCTGGTCTCCGGCTGTCTGACGGACGGCCAGACGGTTCTCTCGGCGTCCGGAGAAGAGATGGTGCACCTCAACACCCGGGACCTGACGGGCGTCCGCATCCTGAAGAGGGAGGGAGTGGAGGTAAACCACGGACACTCTGCCGTACGCACCGTCCGCACTGAAACACCACCGCTTGGCTGGGGAAGAAATGGGTCTTTATGCTATCACTAGAATTACCTCCATGCTAACTTGGTTAGTGCCTGAAGTCTAGCTGATGTAGTGTGTTTATATATGGACATGTTTCTGTGGAGCCAGAGGCGCTCCAGCGGACTCAAGGGGACATAAAACAGACAGTTGAAGTTATTGTTCTGCAGACCATCAGGCCAAGAGGTCATCACTAAGAGGTCATCACTAAGGGGTCATCACTAAGGGATCATCACTAAGGGATCATCACTAAGAGGTCATCACTAAGGGATCATCACTAAGGGGTCATCACTAAGGGATCATCACTAAGGGATCATCACTAAGGGATCATCACTAAGGGGTCATCACTAAGGGATCATCACTAAGGGATCATCACTAAGAGGTCATCACTAAGGGATCATCACTAAGGGATCATCACTAAGGGATCATCACTAAGGGATCATCACTAAGGGATCATCACTAAGGGATCATCACTAAGGGATCATCACTAAGGGATCATCACTAAGAGGTCATCACTAAGAGGTCATCACTAAGGGGTCATCACTAAGGGGTCATCACTAAGGGGTCATCACTAAGGGTCATCACTAAGGGGTCATCACTAAGGGATCATCACTAAGGGATCATCACTAAGAGGTCATCACTAAGGGGTCATCGCTTAGGGGTCATCGCTTAGGGGTCATCGCTTAGGGGTCATTGCTTAGGGGTCATCGCTAAGGGGTCATCGCTAAGGGATCAACACAAAGGGATCATCACTAGTCAAGTCAAGTTTATTGTCACTTCACAGTTTACACAAGTATAAAGCAGTGTTGTTAAAATCTTATGTGCAAAACCCAACGACAGACAGCAGTTAGAAAAATAAGTAAAAGTGAATACAGTTGGTGGCTGGG
The DNA here is from genome assembly GCA_027704905.1 of Muraenolepis orangiensis. Lineage (NCBI taxonomy): Eukaryota > Metazoa > Chordata > Actinopteri > Gadiformes > Muraenolepididae > Muraenolepis > Muraenolepis orangiensis. The sequence continues at coordinate 1,282,382 of CM051022.1, read as the reverse complement.
GTGGGCAATGTCTTTATGATGCGTTTGGCCTTGGCCACGCACCGCTGGTTGTATATATCCAGGAGGGAGGGGAGCTCACCTCCAACCATATACTGGGCCGTCCGCACCACCCTTTGAAGCACTCTGCGCTCCAGTGCGGTGCAGTTCCCGTACCAGGCGGTGATCCACCCTGTAAGAACACTCCATGGTGCCGGTGTAGAATGTTCTCAGGAAGCGGGGGCCCATGCTGAATGTCCTCAGACGCCTGAGGAAATACAGGCGTTGTTGGGCCCTTTTCACCGTGTGTGGTGTGCGTGGACCATGTGAGGTCCTCGGAGATGTGCACGCCGAGGAACTTGAAGCCGCTGACCCTCTCTACTGCAACACCGTCGATGGAGATAGGGCTGCGCTAATGGGTCATCACTAAGAGGTCATCACTCACTGAGCTCCCCCTGCTGACCAGTAGATAGTATCCATGGAAACATCCTACATGCACTGTCAGAGCCACGGGACACTCAGGAGAACCCCTGAAGATTGTCCCCCACACACACCCATTGGGTAAGACAGAAGGTGTCTGCTCACAAGAGCCAATCAGGAGAAGCTTAGTTCACTTCATTTACTTACTTATATTGTCAGAATAAACTGAGTTATCTTTTGTGACAACCCCATCCCTCTCCTACAGGTTAACTCAGGGATATACCTGAATACCTCATTTAACCTGTCTGTCATCCACAGCTGCCCCAACGTTTAGCAACACTGTAGCTAAACGAGGAGCTAAATCAGCCAACTGTCAATGTTTTACTCACATCGTGGTAAATCGCCGACCTACCTTGCATTGACCTCTAGGTGGTGCTGTTGTTGTCGAACGAGGACGACATGTCTAAAACGCTACAGGACAAACTGGCAAAGAGGACGGGCTGCGAGGTCCGGCAGCTGGGAGCCAAGCCCCTGCAAGACGTGGAGAAGTGGACCGGGGACCGAGGATTGGACTGGAAGGTGGTGGCCTTCATGGGTAAGACATGCATGTTTGACTCCTTATTGTAGGGCATGTCATTTTTGTACCGTAACTGTAGTTACAAATGTTTCAAAAGTGGCGCACATAAAGTGTATCTCCTCTGCTTTTAGCTCTACCACTGCTATAAAGACATAGAACTAGAAATGGGGTCTTCTTCCAAAAAGTATTTTTGAATGTGGCTGCTTTTTGGTTTCAAATGAATTTCCTTGTTTACAAAGGGTGGCCTTTGGTTTGTCAAACCCAACCCTATCGAAATGTAACTCTGTTTACCTACATAACATGACATTAGTCATTTGTCAGACACATTTGTCCAAAGCGACTGTAAGTTTATTGTCACTTCACAGTTTACACAAGTATAAAGCAGTGGTGTGAAAATCTTATGTGCAAAACCCGACGACAGA
>CM051022.1:1255987-1265987 GCA_027704905.1 Muraenolepis orangiensis | reverse complement strand
TGACGTGGTCATGTGTTCCGTCCCCCAGACACCATCACCGTTTAGCGGTCCTAAGTGGTGCCCTTGTGCCTTTGTTTATTCAAATATTCAATTACAGGTGAGACACACCTGACACCTGCCTATAAAAGCAAATTAAAACATCTTTTATAAAAACATCTTGAATTCTAAAAAGCTGTGATGGCGAGTGTCTCTCCCGCTAACCCTTATTCTATAACCATCCTATAACCCAACAAACCACACACCCACACACACACACACGGCTCCCCTACCGGTCCATGGAGAGCTGGGCGACCAGCGTGACGTCCGTGTGGTCGGCGCTGGCCTGGTGTTCGTAGTGCAGGAAGTACAGGTGGGTTCGGTGCACGGTGAAGCGCTCCCGCCGGAACTCGTAGCACGGATCGTCCTCGTCCAGCTCAGACAGAGTCTTCTGGAGCTGGGGGGGGAGACATGTTTGGGAGACGGGAGTCAAAGGCTATTTTTCCAATCATTTGTTTGTTTATTTATTACTTATTTATTTAACTTCATCACCAAGTTAGTTTTTCCACACTTTATTTTTTGGAGTTCGAAACCGAGAACCTTCCGGCTGGACTCAAACACCTTAACCGCCCACGGCTACCTAACAGTAGGGGACATCGTCCATAGCACTCGGCATGCTTCTGATTGGCCCACTTGAGAACTACAGGAAGTGTTTCTCACCTCTGGCGCTGATGATTGAGCCAATCAGGAACCGAAAACGAGTGCAATCCATCATTTATCACTCTGGCCGTGGTTTGCTTTAAGTGCTGGAGTATAGTTTATGGTTCATAATAAACTGTACTTCCTCCACAGACGTTCGACCACCTAGACGCTCCACCACCTTTGTCATTTAAATAATGCTTTTCCCGGTAAACAGTGGGCGTGGAACCAAAGTGTATTAAAATACCTGTGATAAGTCAGGGTGTGTGTGTGTGGGGGGGGGGGGTATGGGCTGTTGTTTAGAGGGGAACATGGAGGGAGAATATATCAGTCAGCGTTCGACGGGCCAATAGCATGATTTCACACCGCGTCCTGATGTGATAAAAGTCCTCTTCAAGATCAACTCCGCTAGCTCCGATTAGCTACTTGTGTACGCAGTCGCGGTGTTGCCTCTTGGCCGTATAAGGACCCCCCCCCCACGCAAACCACAACGAACACAAACGCTTTCAATCTAATAATAGCTTGTTTCCTTTTAGATTACGTTAACACTCTCGTATTGATGTCCTTCGGGTCTCTCTAGATTAATTGCGGCGCTATCAGAATAGCAATGTCTTCTGGCAATGCTGGATGCTTGAAGCAATAAGAAGACATAGGTAAATCCTATTGTGATCTTAAGATTTTCTCCATATCCTACTTTAACTTTAACCTCCACCCACTCACACACCCTATCCACCACCAGCACCCTGCTGTGTGCTGGAGCAACAGACCGCTGTGAGGAGCTCCATTATCACTAATCACTGCCTTAATGGAGTTTGAAGTGCTGTTCAGACTGGGGGGAAAAACCTAGAGAGCATCATCCACTTCCACAGTGAGCACACGTCCGGAGTTTAAAATTCATTTCTATTTTTTTCTTTTTCCCGGAGAGGTACGATTATTATGATTAATATTTTTTTTATTAATTAACAGATTGGACACTTGAGGGGGTTTCCGCCAGCCTGCCTCCTCAGCACAGCCTCTGGAGGAGTCTTGACCTTTAGAGGCTCGTGAGCCCAGCAGCGCCAGGGGGCGGGGCCAAAACAAACCCAAACCCTCCGTTAAAAACATTACATGGAGGGCCCTCAGTAGAGCACATGCTTCCGCTGCACCAAAACGTCCCCTGGATCTCGATTATCTTGCTAACAGACAGACAGACAGACAGACAGACAACAAGACACAGACGTACATTCTCGCTGTTGTGGTCCGTCTCGCTGGGGCAGCCGAACAGCTCGCGGCGCAGGAGGTTCCCGTCGTACTCCAGGAAGGTCAGGTAGAGGTTCCTGAAGAACTCCACGTGCTTGTTCTTCACACGCAGCTTCTTAGGAGAGTTCCAGTGGATGACCTGTGAGGACCAGGAGGAGGACCAGGAGAAATACCATGAGGAAGAGGAGAAATAAGACCAGGAGGAGCAATATGATGATGATGAGGAGAAATACCATGAGGAGGAGGACATGGCGAAGGGGAGATATGAGAGAGGCGACAAAGCTATGAAGTTTGAGAGTGAAGTGAGGGTGTAGTGTGAGGTGTAGGGTGTCAGGGTGTAGTGAGAGGGTGTAGTGTGAGGGTGTAGTGTGAGGGTGTAGTGAGGGTGTAGTGTGAGGGTGTAGTGAGGGTGTAGTGTGAGGGTGTAGTGTGAGGTGTAGGTGAGGTGTAGAGTGAGGGTGTAGTGAGGGTGTAGTGTGAGGGTGTAGGTGAGGGTGTAGGTGAGGGTGTAGAGTGAGGGTGTAGTGAGGGTGTAGTGTGAGGGTGTAGTGTGAGGGTGTAGTGTGAGGGTGTAGAGTGAGGGTGTAGTGAGGGTGTAGTGTGAGGGTGTAGTGTGAGGGTGTAGTGTGAGGATGGACATTATTAAAAAAAGGCCGTCCAACGGCTGACAATCTTGAGCTGAATCAAGTTGTTAAAGCAGATTATGTTCGCCATTTTCAGGCTAGCAACTGGGAAAGATACCCGTGGCTAACGGGCTCTACTAGCCACAAGAGGCTCTACTAGCCACAAGAGGCTCTACTGATGGGACCGACCAGAGGGCAGGGAATTGGAAAGGCAACTTATTTAGGATCTGAAAAGCGATCATCTTTATGACCTGATGGTGGTCGAACCATCCAGAAGGACAGGAGAATGGATTTACATTTTACATTTACATTTACATTTAGGGCATTTGGCAGACGCTTTTATCCAAAGCGACTTACAAGGTGTACATTAGTTGAAGCAGACAATAGCATAACACTGGGGTACGCAAACATATAAATACAGCAGTTCACAAGTATTCATATTGACAAGATGAATAACACAATTTCGTACTGCTAGGTCACCTGCTTAAGTAGCTGTGATAAGAGCGTGTTAACAACATTAAGGACATACACTTGCTAACATATACAACATGCTAAGAGCTATTAATGTCAGGACTTAAGCAAGTTTAGGGGTTTCACAAAGGAGAGTCCAGGTGGACTCTGAACAGGTGGGTCTTGAGTCTCTTGCGGAAGCTGGCGAGGGACTCTGCCGTCCTGACATGAGACGGGAGTTCATTCCACCACTGTGGGGCCAGAGCCGTGAAGAGCTGGGTTTTGGACGAGCGATGTTTGGTTGACCTTAGTGAAGGTCGAACAAGTCGCCTGGCAGAAGTTGAGCGGAGCGCTCTGGCTGGGATGTAGGGTTTGACCAACGCCTGGAGGTAGGCCGGGGCAGTTCCATTGACTGCCCTAAAGGTCAGCACCAGAATCTTGAATTTGATGCGAGCATTTACCGGAAGCCAGTGGAGTTCGCGGAAGAGAGGGGTCACGTGGGAGAATTTCGGTAGGTTGAATACCAGGCGTGCTGCTGCGTTCTGGATGCGTTGGAGGGGCTTGGTTGCAGAGGCGGGGAGTCCCGCCAGGAGAGAGTTGCAGTAGTCGAGGCGGGTGATGACGAGCGCTTGGACCAGGATCTGCGCCGCTTCACGTGTGAGGAAGGGCCGGATCCTGCGGATGTTGTAGAGGGCAATTCTGCAAGATCGGGCCACCGCGGTGACGTTGGCATTGCAGGACAGCTGGTCATCTACCACCACACCAAGGTCTCTTGTTGTGGTTGAGGGGGAGACTTGGGTGTTCTCGATGGTGACCAGTAGGTCCATCTGAGGGCAGTCTTTCCCCGGTATGAAGAGGAGCTCAGTCTTGTCAAGGTTGAGCTTCAGGTGGTTGGCGGCTGTCCATCTGCTGATGTCGGCCAGGCATTTCGAGATGCGTGTTGCTATTTGGGTTTCTGAGGGGGGAAAGGAGAGAAACAGTTGAGTGTCATCCGCATAGCAGTGATAGGAGAAGCCATGAGATGCGATTACAGAGCCTAGCGATTTAGTGTAAAGAGAAAACAGAAGGGGTCCCAATACTGAGCCTTGAGGAACTCCGGTGTCCAGGGTGCAGGGTTTGGACAGGGAACCGTTCCATGTGACCTGATAAGTCCGATCTGCAAGGTAGGAGGTGAACCAGGATAACGCAGTTCCAGCGATTCCAAGCTCGGCGAGAGTGGAGAGGAGGATCTGGTGGTTCACTGTGTCGAACGCCGCAGACAGGTCGAGAAGGATCAGTACCGATGAGAGGGACGAGCTTCTGGCATCACGAAGAGACTCTGTCACTGCGAGCAGTGCCGTCTCCGTGGAGTGCGCAGCCTTGAAGCCTGACTGGTGAGGGTCGAGGAGGTTGTTCTGTGAGAGATAGGAAGAAAGTTGTGAGGAGACAGCCCGTTCAAGGGTTTTGGACAGGAATGATAGGAGAGATACCGGTCTGTAGTTTTGGACATCAGTGATGTCTAGGGATGGTTTCTTGAGGAGCGGCTTGATTCTGGCAGTCTTGAAGGCTGCCGGAAACAGGCCTGCCTCAAGGGAGATGTTGATTTGGGATGTAAGGAAGGGAAGGATATCGCCCGAGATGTCCTGGAGAAGAGAGGAAGGGATTGGGTCGAGGGGGCAGGTGGTAGGGTGGTTAGATGTCACCAGTTTGTTAACTTCATCGGGGGAGAGGGGGTTGAAGCAGGTAAGGTTAGTGGGGGTGGGAGAGGAGGGAGGGAGGAAAGCGGTGGGGGTGAAGGAGGAGGTAATGTCGTTCACCTTCTTCGTAAAGAAGGTGACAAAGTCATCAGCTGAGAGGGAGGAGGGAGGGGGAGGGGAGGGGGGGTTGAGGAGGGAAGAGAACATGGAGAAAAGTTTCCTTGGGTTAGAGGCAGAAGAGTTTATTTTTGTACGGTAGAAGGCAGATTTGGTCTTCAAGTGAACATCATTGGTGAGTGAGACTCATTTGTCTTTGCTGGTTTTGTCGCAGTGTTGCGACAAAACACTGCTGTTTCAGAATCCCATCTCATCCTCTTGATGTGACCAGGAGGTTTTTATTTAATATTTTTTATTTTTTATTATAATTTGTATTATTATTATTATTATTATTGTTAGGGTGACGAATAAAGGAATTCTGATTCCGACAGATTCACGACAGTATCAATTTGCAGCTGAAAAAAAGCTACACATTTTTTTTCACACGCGATTACCCCCCCCCCCCCGCCCCCCTTGGACTTCACGTTGGACCCCCCGCCCCCCCCCTTGGACTTCACGATGGACCCCCCGCCCCCCCCCCCCCTTGGACTTCACGATGGACCCCCCCCCTTGGACCTCCCCCCCCCCTTGGACTTCACGTTGGACCCCCCCCTTGGACTTCACGTTGGACCTCCCCCCCCCCTTGGACTTCACGTTGGACCCCCCCCCTTGGACTTCACGTTGGACCTCCCCCCCCCCTTGGACTTCACGTTGGACCCCCCCCCCCCCCCCCCTTGGACTTCACGTTGGACCTCCCCCCCCCCTTGGACTTCACGATGTTCTCGATGGTGAAGATCTGTGCACACGTTGTTTTTAATGTTCCAGTCCCTCCGGTGATAGTGGGGGGGGGGGGGGGGGGGGGGGGTCTGTTATGTTGGGGAACCCCTGGTCTACAGAAGGTCCAGTTGTGATAGACACGCTTCACCACTGCGCTTAAGTAATATCATATTTTAGTAAAGCTGTTTAATTTATATAATATTTGCATACAATAAGGTATGTTTTTAATAATTATACAAATATAAGATGGTGTTTTATTCGAGATAATTCAATAATTTATAATTCAAATAACACATCCTTCTTGGCCGTCTTCGCGTGAAGCCTTTACGTTGAAAAGCTTCACCGGAAGTGACGTCGGTTGTTGCTATAGGTGGCAAAAATGATTCCTTTCTGGGATCCGGTTTACTTCGTTCAGTTCACCTAAAAGAACTAGCTCTTTTAGATCGTTCGCAAACTAGTTCAGTGTCACTTCCGGTTCATATTTTCCGGTTGTAGTTTCTAAGCTCAACATCACCAATACATCATGCCAAATAATATTAGTTATTAAATAGCCTAGTCATCGTACAACACTGTAGGCCTGCCTACTACCTAGGCTCGTTATAACGGGTCAGTAACCCCGTGGTTATTGGTTACACATCTTTAATGATTCAGCCTTTACTAATGGGTTTACCCATCAGGCACGTGGGGAATAACGTTTAATAAATCATGTATTTCTCTAACACGCAGGTTTTGTTTCCATGTGTAAAATGGAGTCACTGGGTCGTTCACGTGCAGTTTATGCCGCGAACGACTTGTTTTACAACCCGTCACAGAATCATAGGTCATGTTCTGTTCGTTGTTGTACATCTAGATGTTCATTCACACATTTACTTTCCGGCCAATGTCGTGTTCAGAACTCTGTTTGTTGATCCGATCTGATCAGCTGTCATCTCTCTGAACCACGTGACAGCCCCCCCCCCCTAACCCTAACCCCCCCAAAGAAGAGAGAGAACGACAGAGTCTCGTTGATTGGTTCACCTAAAGGGATGAGTGGTGGATTCAGAACAGTTATCCCGCCTCCTCGATGACTCGACTCATTTCCCTCTTTGGGCTCCAGCCCTCCCTAGTGCTCAGAGTCCACTCACAGCCGAATCAACGTGAAGTCCAAGGGGGGGGGGGGGTGCAATGATACTGTCGTGAATCTGTCGGAATCAGAATTCCTTTATTCGTCACCCTTACATATTAAACGGACTTACATAATAAAAATATCTATGCACACGTTATTATTAACAATAATAAGAATAATAATACAAATTATAATAAAAAATATTAAATAAAAACCTCATGGTCACATCAAGAGGATTCTGAAATCATCTCGCGACCCCCCCCCCCCCTCGGGGTCCCGCGACCCCCACTTTGGGAACCCCTGCTGTAGACCACTTGTCATTGGCACTTTCACCTGTCAAAATGTGAAAAGGTGAAAGTGCTAATGACAAGACATATGCAAATTAGGTGATTATTGATCGCGGTTTTGTAACTCTTAGTTACGTTAAGTCTTTTCACGTTAAGCGATGCAAAGAAAGATCAAATTCAAACTCTCAATTTAAATGCACAACAATGCTTAACAAACCCAAGACAGCCATTAACTAATCAGTCAACAAGTGTGTGGAAACAAAATGCAACAACCAGCTCAACGAGACGCAACACTGAGACAAAACCAGCAAAGACAAATGAGTCTCACTCACCAATGATGTTCACTTGAAGACCAAATCCATTCTCCTGTCCTTCTGGATGAATGGTGCGACCACCACCCGGTCATAAAGCTGATCGCTTTTCAGATCCAAAATAAGTTGCCTTTCCAATTCCCTGCCCTCTGGTCGGTCCCAGCAGTAGAGTCTCTCGTGGCTAGTAGCCACGGGTATCTTTCCCAGTTGCTAGCCTGAAAATGGCGAACATAATCTGCTTTAACAACTTGATTCAGCTCAAGATTGTCAGGCGTTGGACGGCCTTTTTTTAATAATGTCCATCTTTACATTGAATGGTCGTCTTGAAAATGGTTCCGACAATAAATCTGCAACGACATCATCTTCGCCTGTTGCCATTTTGACGTAAAATCCTACGTAGAAAAAACGTAGCACTACGCTAGATCCACTCTCGCTCCAGCCACCTTGCACCTTCTAGCTCCATATTGAGCTGCGGGGAAATCTGAAAGAATACGCCCATTGGCTACAAATCACTATATGATTGGTTGATCAAATTGTCAATCCAAACGTACGCTCTCATTCAGTCTAAGGGCCAAAGTATGCGGGAGTACTTTGGTTGAAGGATATTCCTCCCAGCAACCCAGAAAAATATCTGATTGGTTGCATTGTTTTTCCAACACAAAACCACTCAAATGTGTCGTGCATGGACCGAGAAAGACAAACAAATCAACGTAACTGTAATATAACAGATAACACACAGATACGATTCTCATTTATTCATTTTATTTAAATTGTATTACATTTTATTAAATTGTATGACATTTTATGTAATTTATATTCGATTTTTTTGGTTTCATCTGAGAGTTCCAGGGTCTTCTCTGAATACCTTGAAGGCCCTGACGCTTCACCACTGGTCTAAACCAATCATTAAAAGAAGCCAACGAAGTGAACGAGATGAACGAATCGTTCTCGTTCACTGAAAATACCCGTTCGTTAAGACTCGTTCGTTCACGAACGACGCACCACTAGTTGTTGCGACAGCCCTCCACAGTGGACCAACACTAACTACTATCTGACCAGAGAACATCTTACTACTACAACAGAACACTGGGACGAGATTAAAGAACACTTCGTCCATTGAAACGGTGACGTCGTTTGCAAACATGTCTGTCAGAAATCCCGGAATGAAGATCGGTAAGATTTGGCCCATTCTTTAAAGCTACTTCTAGTTGTTGTAGTTCGGGTCACATCCTAAATTCCTGTTAACCTAAACTCCGAGGAGGAGGTTTATGGAAGGTGACTTTGAGTTCACGTCGTGTGTCTCTTGTATGTAGAAATCACGAATTCTGTATTCCAACATCCCAAGACTCTAATTCTGCACGCATGACAGCCTGACCGAGGTCACGTGTTCACGAGTCACGCTCACTAGACTGCAGTCCAACACTGTGTCCTATAGTCCAACACATGTGTCCTATAGTCCATCACATGTGTCCTATAGTCCAACACATGTGTCCTATAGTCCAACACATGTGTCCTATAGTCCATCACATGTGTCCTGTAGTCCATCACATGTCCTATAGTCCAACACATGTGTCCTATAGTCCAACACATGTGTCCTGTAGTCCATCACATGTGTCCTGTAGTCCATCACATGTGTCCTGTAGTCCATCACATGTGTCCTGTAGTCCATCACACGTGTCCTGTAGTCCATCACATGTGTCCTGTAGTCCAGAGTTTATCTACTACTCTCATTTGTGGTGTAAAGTCAACGTGCAGTCTGTCAATAGTGTGATTGGTGAGTGAGTTGGGATGTTGGTGTTCCTCTCTGAGACCTGGAGTGGGTGTCCAAGGTGAGGGTCAACACCCAGGCGGTACTGAACAGAGCCCAGCAAATCCAGTCCATCAAGCTGGCTAAGAAACAGTGGCAGGTATGGAGCTGTCTGTACAATGTGGTCTAATCATGTGTAATATGCTCACATTCAAAGATACAATCACACAGTTTGCATCGATTTAAAAAAGAATCGTATCCCAAGTTGAATTACAAAGTTATATGTTGCCGGTAGACTGTTTTGTAAGACTTTAATGACTTTCAAATCTTGAAATTGTTGTAGATTTATCAACTCATGTCAGTGATATGGAAATATATGATTCTTTATGAGTAGTGATGCAAATCACAATGTTGTATATTGAACATGCATGAACATGCTATATAATAAACCAAATATTTAATCATGAACCCTGCATTATAGTATCCAAAACATATCCCTTTAGTTTACAGTAAAAACAAACAAACAATCTAACAATTATGAACAGTACAGTTCAGCAGCTACTCAGCTGACTTGACTGACTTGGCTCAGAGTTGAAAGGTTGTGGGTTCGATCCCCAGTTCCCCCCCAAGATGCCCTAAACTCAGTGGTTCACAAACTGGGGGCCGCGCCCCCTAGAGGGGCCTGGAGTTATAACGGGGGGGGCGTGGCTAAATATTAATGATGCTATATGGTTAAGGCGTGGAGGTGGAAGGGGCCTCCCCTGTAGGGTCAGGCCTACATCAAAGCCTCCCTGATGTGTTGGCTCCTCCTCCTCAGGCGGCCTGGTTGTTGAAGGCGGTGACCTGCATAGACCTGACCACGCTGGGGGGGGACGACACTCAGTCCAACGTTCACCGGCTGTGCATGAAGGCCGTGCAGCCGGTGCCCCGCGAGCTGCTGGGCAGCCTGGCCATGCAGGACAAAGGTCAGTCGTGACGGAGAGACGGCCATGTCTGATTGTTACTCCTGGATTT
>CM051022.1:1243487-1250987 GCA_027704905.1 Muraenolepis orangiensis | reverse complement strand
GAGGCAGACAGGAGACGGGGGAGGAGAGGGAGAGGAGAAGGGGGGGGAGAGAGAGAGGGAGACTGGGAGAGAGGCAGACGGGAGACGGGGGAGAGGCAGACGGGAGACGGGGGGGGGGGGAGAGAGAGAGGGAGAGAGAGAGAGGCAGACAGGAGACGGGGGAGAGAGAGGCAGACAGGAGACAGGGGGGAGAGAGAGAGAGGAGAAGGGGGGGGGAGAGAGAGGGAGACGGGGGAGAGAGAGGGATACGGGGAGAGAGAGGCAGACAGGAGACGGGGGAGAGAGAGAGAGGAGACGGGGGAGAGAGAGGAGAAGGGGGGGGAGAGAGAGAGGAGAAGGGGGGGAGAGAGAGAGGAGACGGGGGAGAGAGAGGAGAAGGGGGGGAGAGAGAGAGGAGAAGGGGGGGGGAGAGAGAGAGAGAGAGGAGACGGGGAGAGAGAGAGGCGAGGGGGGGAGAGAGAGAGAGAGGAGACGGGGGAGAGAGAGAGAGAGGAGAAGGGGGGGAGAGAGAGAGGAGACGGGGGGAGAGAGAGAGGAGAGGGGGGGGGGGGAGAGAGGAGAGGGGGGGGGGAGAGAGGAGAGGGGGGGAGAGAGAGAGGAGAGGGGGGGGGGAGAGAGGAGAGGGGGGATAACTTGAACATGTATTAAATGGACTGAAGCATGTTGGTCTTGTCGGGTAATGAAGCGTCCTTACAGGCCAGGGAGGCAGAGAAAAGGCTGTTTTTTTCTTTCTTTCTTTCTTTCAATATTTCTTTTTTTTTCCTATTAAACCACCAGTCCACAGTTTGTGTTAATCTATTATAAGAACACCGTTTCATCTTCTATTTTTATATAAAATCTGATAAAACATAATTGCCTTGCTTCATTTATTTTATTTATTTTTGGTTCTCTTCTTCTCCCCCGGACCCTGGGCCTCACGGTGCCTACACATTGAACATTCATGTTGTTCTTTAAACGCTTTGAACATATTCCCATTCTCTAATAGAAACCGTAGCGTGCTGTACATTGTATAGGTCCGCCTACGTCTTGTTATATAAAGGAAGGGATTTAAACTCAATATTTAGTTCAGCATCTTAGCACACTGCACCATTGTGCTAATGTATTGAGATATATATATATAGATATATATATATATATATATATATAGATATAGATATATATATATATTATATATATATAGATATAGATATAGATATAGATATAGCTCAATCTATTGAGTGTTTGTGTGATTTTACTAAATACGATCAGACTTATTTAGTTTTGGATGACTTTATCTATATATAGATCTATATAGATCTATAGATCTATATATATATATTTACATACAGTTGCAAGAAAAAGTATGTGAACCCTTTGGAATTACCTGGATTTCTGCATAAATTGGTCATAAATGTGTTCTGACCTTCATCTAAGTCACAACAATAGACAAACAGTCTGCTTAAACTACTAACACACAAACAATTATGTTTTCATGTTTTTATTGAACACACCATGTAAACATTCACAGTGCAGGGTGGGACCAGTATGTGAACCCTTGGATTTAATAACTGGTTGACCCTCCTTTGGCAGCAATAACCTCAACCAAACGTTTCCTAGAGTTGCAGATCAGACCAAACGGTCAGGAGGAATTTTGGACCATTCCTCTTTACAAAACTGTTTCAGTTCAGTAATATTCTTGGGATGTCTGGTGTGAATCGCTCTCTTGAGGTCATTCCATAGCATCTCAATGGGGTTGAGGTCAGGACTCTGACTGGGCCACTCCAGAAGGCGTATTTTCTTCTGTTGAAGCCATGCTGTTGTTGATTTACTTCTGTGCTTTGGGTCATTGTCCTGTTGCATCACCCATCTTCTGTTGAGTGTCAATTGGTGGACAGATGGCCTTAAGTTCTCCTGCAAAATGTCTTGGTAAACTTGGGAATTCATTTTTCCGTCGACGATAGCAATCTGTCCAAGTCCTGAGGCAGCAAAGCAGCCCCAAACCGTGATGCCCCTCCACCATACTTCACAGTTGGGATGAGGTTTTGATGTTGGTGTGCTGTTCCTTTTTCTCTCCACACAGTGTTAGTGTTGTGTGTTCCTTCCAAACAACTCAACTTTGGTTCAATCTGTCCACAGAATATTTTGCCAGTAGTGCTGTGGAACATCCAGGTGCTCTTTTTCAAACTTCAAACGTGCAGCAATGGTTTTTTTGGACAGCAGTGGCTTCCTCCGTGGTGTCTCCATGAACTCCATTCTTGTTCAGTGTTTTCCGTATTGTAGATTCGTCAACAGAGATGTTAGCATGTGCCAGAGATTTTTGTAAGTCTTTAGCTGACACTCTAGGATTCTTCTTCACCTCATTGAGCATTCTGCGCTGTGCTCCTGCAGTCTTTACAGGACGGCCACTCCTAGGGAGAGCAGCAACAGTGCTGAACTTTCTCCATTCATAGACAATTTGTCTCACCGTGGACTGATGAACATCAAGGCTTTTAGAGATACTTTTGTAACCCTTTCCAGCTTTATGCATGTCAACAATTCTTAATCGTAGGTCTTCTGAGAGCTGTTTTGTGCGAGGCATGGTTCACATCAGGCAATGCTTCTTGAGAATAGCTCAAAACTGGTGTGTGTGTGTGTGTTTTTATAGGGAGGGCAGCTTTAACCAACACCTCCAATCTGGTCTCATTGATTGGACTCCAGGTTGGCCGACTCCTGACTCCAATTAGCTCTTGGAGAAGTCATTAGCATATGGGTTCACATACTTTTTCCACCCTGCGCTGTGAATGTTTACATGGTGTGTTCAATAAAAACATAAATGTTTGTGTGGTATTAGTTTAAGCAGACTGTTTGTCTATTGTTGTGACTTAGATGAAGGTCAAAACACATTTATGACCAATTTATGCAGAAATCCAGGTAATTCCAAAGGGTTCACATACTTTCTTGCAACTGTATGTATAAATATATAAAAATATAATAGATATATATGATATATATCTATAGATATATATCGATATATAATATCGATATATAATATCGATATATATAGATATAGCTCAATCTATTGATTGTTTGTGTGACTTTAATAAATACGATCAGACTTATTTAGTTTTGGATGACTATCTCTATAGATCTATATAGATATTTACATATATATAGATATCTATATATATCTGTAAATGGTAATAGAGTGTTTGTTTAGCCTGGCTTTCCTTGTTTTAGTCCATTCTGTACAGCGAGAGAAATGAAGAAAAATACAGAGAGTCTAAATGATTGTATGTGTAGATCAAGCTGATGATGAAGAAAGATCTAGTTGATCAATAATAGATCTAGTGATCACTTCTCTTCCACAGGCTCCGACTTCATCAAGACCTCCACGGGGAAGGAGTCTGTGAACGCCACCTACCCCGTAGCCATCGTGATGGTGCGGGCCATCCGGGACTACTTCCTGCACACGGGCCACAAGGTGAGGGCGTGGCCCTAGAGGGGTCCTCTGACCACAAGGTGAGGGCGTGGCCCTAGAGGGGTCCTCTGACCACAAGGTGAGGGCGTGGCCCTAGAGGGGTCCTCTGACCACAAGGTGAGGGCGTGGCCCTAGAGGGGTCCTCTGACCACAAGGTGAGGGCGTGGCCCTAGAGGGGTCCTCTGACCACAAGGTGAGGGCGTGGCCCTAGAGGGGTCCTCTGACCACAAGGTGAGGGCGTGGCCCTAGAGAGGTCCTTTGACCCCTCTTAGATCACTCACGCTCTAAGACACTTCCAGAAAGTCATTAGTATGCATAATTCCCCCCCCCCCCCTTCTGTTTCTCTGCACTTCTCACTTACACACTCATCTTCTCATCTTGTTCATATCAGGCGCTAGTCTTTCCTTCTCATGTACAGTATATATATATATATATATATATATATAGAGAGATATGGATATATAGTTATATATATCTATAGATATATATACGTATATATCAGTGGCGAACCGTGTCTATCACAACACACTTCTGTAGACCATCCCCCCCCCCTCCCCCGGGTGTTCTAGTCAGACGGACGTCACGGAGGAGTCACTTTATGCCTTATCTCATTTAGGAAGATCAGCATATATAGATGAAGATGATATATATATATGTATATATATCTATATATATAGATATATATATCTATATATACACACGTGTGTGTGTGTGTGTGTAGTAAAAATTACTGTAAAGTAAAAATTATTTTAAGTTAAAATATTAAATGGAAAAGGTACCATGAGGCATATAAACATAAAGTCTAGAGAGTAACGAGCGACATGCTAGCTCTCTGACACTCAGCGACATGCTAGCTCTCTGACACTCAGCGACATGCTAGCTCTCTGACACTCAGCGACATGCTAGCTCTCTGACACTCAGCGACATGCTAGCTCTCTGACACTGTGTAAACAGCTCTTACCATCCCACCACCCCCTCAGGGGATTTCTTATAGGCTTACTCCCTCGTCCTCTGGGACTCCCCTCGGAGAACCGTGGATGCTTAGCTGAATAAACACGTCTCCCCTTATAGACAAATAAATAAACCGGTTGATCCTGGGGGTTATTAGGAGTATTCTTTTATTCTTAATAACTCTGTCATCCTGTGGTGCTGTCACATCCTGTCACCTCAACCACACTTATCCAATCATCTCTCTCTCTCTCTGTCTGTCTGTCTGTCTGTCTGTCTGTCTGTCTGTCTGTCTGTCTGTCTGTCTGTCTGTCTGTCTGTCTGTCTGTCTCTCTCTCCCCCCCCCCCAGGTGGGCTTCAAGCCAGCGGGGGGGATCCGTACTGCCCAGGAGTCTCTGGTGTGGCTGACGCTGATGAAGGAGGAGCTCGGCCCCCAGTGGCTCGGCCCACACCTCTTCCGCCTGGGGGCCAGCAGCCTGCTGGCTGACATCGAGAGACAGGTCCACACACACACACACACACACACACACTCACGCTCACACACACACGCTCACACACTTCATTAATTAATTTGATCCAAAAACTAAACTGGAGGTGTCTTTCATTTGAGTGCTTGGGCCTCTGATGAGACTTTCTTCTCCATAGAAATGAATGTTCTTCATGAAAACTTTTTCCATCACACATTTCTGACCCGACGGCGACGTTGCATTACGATCACTTTAATTAGAAACATGGAGGTCATTTGGTCGTTCTTCTTCCCCCCGCAGATTTTTCACTATGTGACGGGCCGATATCCTGCTCTGAACGAGCTGCCTATGGCCTGAGACGTAAACAACGATGACCTCTGACCCAGCGCTTCCAGCTCCTCCAGAAGCCCTCCCTGTACCAGACAAACCATTTTTTGGTGTATTTCCATTCGGCGCTTCTTTTTTTCAGCAGAAGTTCTCAGCTCGTTGACCGATGACCAATCCGTGGCCTCGCCGTCGCCACGGACACCAATCACAACAAACGGACCAATCGGGGCGATCGATCAATTGGAATCACGCTGAGTGATCCCGTGGACGCTTGCACAGAAGCTGTGTGTGTATATATATATATATATATATATATATATATATATATATATATATATATATGTGTTTTGCTTGACATTGTCTGTGAAATCAGTGTGATCACTATCTTAAAGGTTGTTTAGTGAGATTCTCCAAGTGGATTTAACGGCAGCCTTCCAAAGCCAAGTTAAAAACTGGACCGCCTGTCAGCCAAATCCTAAATAAATCAATAAATCCATAGTGTGCGTATGGGTGTATTTCTAGCGCTGGTTAAAACTCCGTCTGTTACGAGACGACGGCCAAAGGAGCTCTGTAAGTACCATTTGTAGAGTTGATGTTCACAAAATCGTTTTATTGCTGTTAAAAAAACTTTATTTTTTCCTTGTTGATGATGGTTTGAATTTGAATCTGTTTCTATTAAATCACATGATGGGACGGCTCTGATAAAGACGATTAAAAAGCACAACAAGGTGTCACTCAGCCAGCTGCAGCGCTGTGGAACTCCTCCAAGTTCCAAGTTAGTTTGGGTTCCTTCAAGCAGGAGGAGTCGAACCCTCAGGAACACGCAACACACCCTGCAGACTGGAGAGAGTCGGAGAGGGAGAGCTTTGAAACGCAAGCACTCACTAGAGTCTCTGTGGTACAATACACAGGGAGGGGAGAGGGGGGGGGAGGGGAGGGGAGGGAGATAGAAAGAAAGATAGAGCTTTGAAACGCAAGCACTCACTAGAGTCTCTGTGGTATAATACACAGGCAGCCGGTGTGAGAGAAAAGAGGGAGAGAAGATACCGTGTGTGTGTGTGTGTGTGTGTGTGTGTGTGTGTGTGTGTGTGTGTGTGTGTGTGTGTGTGTGTGTGTGTGTGTGTGTGTGTGTGTGTGTGTGTGTGTGTGTGTGTGTGTGTGTGTGTGTGTGTGTGTGTGTGTTCTGAATATGTAATGCTGGGATGGTGTAGGGGAGGCTCCCCGGGTGTTAATTTCATTAGTGGGAAAACGCAGATGAGCGGGGGGGGGGGGGGGGGTTAAACCAAAGGGTGGGGGTCGCAGGGGAGAGGGGGTTGATCCTAGTACTATCGTACCACGGCCTGTCTTCATCTGAAGGCTGAGGGAGGCGGGTGGGGGTGAGGGTGGTGCAGGGCGAGAAACAAACTTCCCACTTCTTTAATTGAGACATGGCGCTGGGTCTCGACCTTGAGCCACAACAACCAAGGTGAATGTGTCAATTCAGCAGAGAGGGAAGGAGGGAGGGGGGGAGGGGAGAAGAAAGGAGTGAGGGAGAGAGAGAAGGAAGGAGGGAGGGTGAGAGGGAGGAAGGGAGGTGATGGAGGGTGGAGCTGTTAAAGCTCTGTGTGGGTTGATCAGAGACATTAGCAGACTGTTAAAGACTGGGAACCAGGTCACAGGCGCTTCATGAGGGGTTAGGAGACATGGGGAGGTAGAAATACTCTGTTGGATGGACTTATCATGTACATCTAGGGAGCTGACTTATCGTGTTTACATCTAGGGAGCTGACTTATCGTGTTTACATCTAGGGAGCTGACTTAGACTGACTTATTAGATATTATGGCTTATTAGGAAGTAAATTCACTTATGACTTCTGATGACTAGTAGTTATCTTACCTACCTGTTGAATGACCTTATTGTAAGTGGCTTTGGACCAAAGTGACTGTTAATTGAATATAATGTAACAGTGAATGAAGACATTTTGATTGTCAGGATTGCACACGGTGTCACAGTGGGTTCAGCTCAATGCCAATACTAAAGGTTTGACTTATTCAAGACCTGACTTATTCAACAACACAAATACACCTGACTTATTCAACACAAATACACCTGACTTATTAAACACAAATACACCTGACTTATTCAACAACACAAATACACCTGACTTATTAAACACAAATACACCAGACTTATTTAAACACAAATACACCTGACTTATTAAACACAAATACACCTGACTTATTAAACAACACAAATACACCTGACTTATTAAACACAAATACACCTGACTTATTCAACAACACAAATACACCTGACTTATTAAACACAAATACACCTGACTTA
>CM051022.1:1220987-1238487 GCA_027704905.1 Muraenolepis orangiensis | reverse complement strand
GAAAGGCAGGTAGGCTACATGTGCAGCGAGTGAGACACAGAGACAGAAACACAGTCAAAGACAGACAGACAGACAGACAGACAGAACAACAATCTGCTAGGCCTCTGAAACACAGGAACATGATCGGCGGAACTCGTTTGTGAGAACTGTGTGTGTGTGTGTGTGTGTGTGTGTGTGTGTGTGTGTGTGTGTGTGTGTGTGTGTGTGTGTGTGTGTGTGTGTGTGTTTTTCGG
This sequence comes from Muraenolepis orangiensis, assembly GCA_027704905.1. Taxonomy (NCBI): domain Eukaryota; kingdom Metazoa; phylum Chordata; class Actinopteri; order Gadiformes; family Muraenolepididae; genus Muraenolepis; species Muraenolepis orangiensis. The sequence continues at coordinate 1,238,254 of CM051022.1, read as the reverse complement.
GCGCACGTGTGTGTGTGTGAGTGTGTGTGTTTTGCACGCGCATGTGTGTGTGTGTGTGTGTGTGTGTGTGTGTGTGTGTGTGTGTGTGTGTGTGTGTGTGTGTGTGTGTGGGGGGGGGGGGGGAAGGTCGCGAGGCACACAGGAGAAAATGATCATTTAACGAGTCCCGTGCCAGGACCACAGGGAGGGGGTGGGGCCTTTCTCTATCAATCAGTCAATCAATGTGATTGGCCCATGACAGAGTTGTCCCGATGCTCTTTGAAGTGAGAGCGCCCCCCCCCCCACCGGGTCCATCATCGGAACCCCAGAACCGCTCATTGCGTTTGCGTCCCGGGTGGGGGGGGCTGATCAAAAGAACATTAGCTTTGATTAATCAATCAATGCCCTGGTGGCTCTCCCCCCCCATCCCTCCCCCTCCCTCCCCTCCCTCTCCCCTCTGGTCCATTGATGTGGCTGGCAGGAGGATCTGGTGATGGAGGTCAAGGCTGGAGGAGGGAGGTTGGTTTGACTCTCCTCACTTTAACCGGAGCAGAAGGAGCCGGAGACTTTGAGATGTTTGGTGGTTCTCCACCGTGAGAGGGGGGGTCGTTTAGGGCGTCTTGTGTTGAAGGGACAGAGCTTCAAAACACCACTCCATGAGGTACACGCCATGAGGTACACGCCATGAGGTACACGCCATGAGGTACACGCCATGAGGTACACGCCATGAGCTACAGCACGCGTTATGCCGTCTGCTGCCTACTGAAGAGCATCTTGCGGATCTCACCCAAGGTGGCGTCCTCCCCCTCCCCCCACCCCCCCCCGGCTGAAAATTAAGCATCATTTCAATTGACAGCGAAAGTAAACTTTCTTTTTCCTGAGTTGCGGTTCCCCGTGGGCCGAGGGAGGAGGAACTACGCTCTCATTCTGTCACCCTCAGAAGTTTTGACGCAAGCCGGTTGTTCATCTCCTTTGTTGAGTTCCGCTCGGTCCCATGTCTTCCGTCTTCCTTTCTTTTAGTATTTTTAAAGAAAGGAATTGGCAGACATGTATTCCTTGAAGGGATGTTTGGCTCTGCTTATGCTAAGCATCATAACGTTCAGGCAGTCATCCCATCGGCTGGAGGCCCTCCCTCTGCCTCCTAGCCTCCTAGTTCTGGATCATCATTTAAGAGTGGAGAGAGAGAATGTGGAATGGAGATCAAAGTGTAACCCTTTCCTCATTCAGCGCTCAGGCCTGACTTCATGGTCTCTGGTGAGAAGAATGAGAACTTTGTTGAAGGCCTGGATTTTGGGAAATCATGTCTGCGTTTGCATTGCAGAATGCAAACAGGCCTGCATGAGTGGTTAAGTAGCTTTCTGCTTTTTGCACAATATAACACATGACCATATCCGCCTTCAATTAGTGTATTCCATGTGTTTTGAATGTTGAATCTTGAATCTTTAGTGTTGAACTGGAAATTAAGTTAACTTCAGTACAGCTATCCCTGTTTGACTGTTACTGGACTGGTTGACTGTTACTGGACTGGTTGACTGTTACTGGACTGGTTGACTGTTACTGGACTGGTTGACTGTTACTGGGCTGGTTGACTGTTACTGGACTGGTTGACTGTTACTGGACTGTTTGACTGTTACTGGACTGTTTGACTGTTACTGGGCTGGTTGACTGTTACTGGACTGGTTGACTGTTACTGGACTGGTTGACTGTTACTGGGCTGGTTGACTGTTACTGGACTGTTACTGGGCAGGTTGACTGTTACTGGACTGGTTGACTGTTACTGGGCTGGTTGACTGTTACTGGACTGTTTGACTGTTACTGGACTGGTTGACTGTTACTGGACTGGTCGACTGTTACTGGGCTGGTCGACTGTTACTGGACTGTTTGACTGTTACTGGACTGGTTGACTGTTACTGGGCTGGTCGACTGTTACTGGACTGGTTGACTGTTACTGGACTGTTTGACTGTTACTGGACTGGTTGACTGTTACTGGGCTGGTTGACTGTTACTGGACTGGTTGACTGTTACTGGACTGTTTGACTGTTACTGGGCTGGTCGTGAATGTGATATTGAAAATTGTGTGGCTTTTTTTTCAGCTGCAAATGATACTGTCGTGAATCTGTCGGAATCAAAATTCCTTTATTCGTCACCCGTACATATATAAAAATATCTATGCACACGTTATTATTAACAATAAAAACCTCATGGTCACATCAAGAGGATTCTGAAATAATCTCGCGACCCCCCCCCCCCCCTCGGGGTCCCGCGACCCCCACTTTGGGAACCCTTGCTGTAGACCACCACCCCCACCATCACCACCACCATTCGAAAATTCAGTTGTTCTAGTCAGACGGACGTCACGGAGGAGTCACTTTATGCCTTATCTCATTTAGGCAGATTGTCACAGCCAATTCCCAAGTTGACCCTAGTTGTAAAGCAGAGTCCATGTAGTGAAGTAACAGACCACCACAGACCACCACACAGGCTATCGGTTAAAGGGACAGTCTAACACGCTTCACGTGAAAAGGCTTAACGTAACTTTAAGTTCCAAAATAGCGATCAATAATCACCAAATGTCTTTGGCATATGTCTTGTCATTAGCACTTTCACCTGTCAAAATGAAAGTGAAAAAGTGAAAGTGCTAATGACAAAACATATGCAAATTAGGTGATTATTGATCGCGGTTTTGTAACTCTTAGTTACGTTAAGTCTTTTCACGTTAAGCGATGCAAAGAAAGATCAAGTCCAAACTCTCAATTCAAATGCACAACAATGCTTAACAAACCCAAGACAGCCATTAACTAATCAGTCAACAAGTGTGTGGAAACAAAATGCAACAACCAGCTCAACGAGACGCAACACTGAGACAAAACCAGCAAAGACAAATGAGTGTCACTCACCAATGATGTTCACTTGAAGACCAAATCCATTCTCCTGTCCTTCTGGATGGTCCGACCACCAACAGGTCATAAAGATATAAAGATGATCGCTTTTCCCTGCCCTCTGGTCGGTCCCAAACAGCAACACTCCCATCAGTAGAGCCTCTTGTGGCTAGTAGAGCCTCTGTGGCTAGTAGAGCCCGTTAGCCACGGGGATCGTTCCCAGTTGCTACTCTGAAAATGGCGAACATAGCCTGCTTTAACTACTTGAGTCAGCTCCAGATTGTCAGGTGTTGGACGGCCTTTTTTAATAATGTCTATCTTAACATTAAATGGTCGTCTTGAAAATGGTTCAGACAATAAATCCGCAACGACATCATCTTCACCTGTTGCCATTTTGACGTAAAAAAAACAACGTAGAAAACGTAACACTACGCTAGATCCACTCTCGCGCCAGCCACCACCTTGCACCTTCTAGCTCCATATTGAGCTGCGGGGAAATCTGAAAGAATACGCCCATTGGCTACAAATCACGATATGATTGGTTGATCAAATTGTCCAAACGTACGCTCTCATTTAGTCTAAGGGCCAATGTCAGCGGGAATACTTTGGTTGAAGGATATTCTTCCCAGCAACCCAGAAAAATATCTGATTGGTTGCATTGTTTTTCCAACACAAAATCACTGAAATGCGTCGTGCATGGACCGAGAAAGACAAACAAATCAAGTAACTGTAATATAACAGATAACATCACAGATACGATTCTCATTTATTCATTTTATTTAAATTGTATTAAATGTTATTAAATTGTATTACATTTTATTAATACAATTAATTTGATTTTTTGGTTTCATCTGAGAGTTCCAGGGTCTTCTCTGAATACCTTGAAGGCCCTGACGCTTCACCACTGGTATATATATATATATATATATATATATATATATATATATATATATATACACATACATATATAGTGTATATACAGTTTTGATATGGACATTCTTATACCTTTTACCGTTTATTTTTGATTGCTAGACCATATTGTTGTACTTGTACAATGACAATAAAGCTTTCTGATTTAGATCCGAGTGAAGAAGAAGAAGAAGAAGAAGAGGCCGATACATTCATGTTAGCGTTGACCTTTAACCTTAAGCTAGACTTAGCCCCCCTCCCTCTGTCTGTCTGTCTGTCTGTCTGTCTGTCTGTCTGTCTGCCTGCCTGCCTGCCTGTCTGCCTGTCTGTCTGTCTGGCGTACAGCGGGAGTAGGGAGGGAGAAGGTTTCTATTCTGGTTCTCCGTTTCCTGATGCATAAATCTGAGCGAGAGGAAGATCTCGGCCAGAAGAACAACTTTAATTCCGTCGGCACTCCTGACTGACAAGCATCATTAGGGATAAAATTATCCTGCTAATTACCACCAACGATTTATACCCCATGAAGGCACACAGCGAACAAAGAGAGAGAGAGAGAGAGAGAGAGAGAGAGAGAGAGAGAGAGAGAGAGAGAGAGAGAGAGAGGAGAGAGAGAGAGAGAGAGAGAGAGAGAGAGCGCTGCCATGGGTACCCGTGGCAGCAGAGAGGGCTCTTTGTTTAAAATAGGGCCCCTAATGAGACGCCGGGGCCCCTGCAGTACCACAGCTCTCATACAGGGGGGGGGGGGGGGGGCCTGAGAAAAGAGCCCACACTGAGACTCACACACACACACACACACACACACACACACACACACACACACACACACACACACACACACACACACACACACACACACACACACACACACACACACACACACACACACACACACACACACACACACACACACACACGTGTGTGCAGACCCCCTGGCCCTCCGGAGCGGTTCAGCGGCCTCGCTCCACGGACGCACGGCTGAAATAAACTTTGAGACGGACACCGGAGTTCCGGAGGAGGTTATGCTTATGTTATTCATCCTGAATGATGATGACCGATCTCAAAGTGTGATGTCAGGATTCTACGACTCCGGGAGCGGTGAAAGGGGAGCTATTATTACCCAGAAGGCCTCTGGGTATTATTACCCAGAAGGCAACACGCAGGATGTTGAACCTACAGGGATGGGATCAGATAGAACCAGGAGACTGCAGACCAGATGGTCCGTCCACACCGGCCAGGACCAAGAACCAGGACACCTGCTGGTGAGAGGTCAGAGGAAGAGCAGCAGCTCCCTCTCTCCTCGGGTCGATAGGCCTCATGATGAGGGTCCTTTATATATAGTGGACTGTGTAACAACAATACAGTATTTACAATACTGTAAAGGACTATATATAGTCCTTTATATAGTCCTTTATAAAGGACTATATAGCCCCAGTCAAAAAGGCTAGTCAACACTTTTCCTTGACCTTGACAACAATCCAATGACATTTCTTTCATTAAACCCCAAACCCCCGTGTGCTAAAAGTCCCTCAAAGCATCGCCGGGAGCAGCTCTCTCTTTTTGAACTTCGCAAAGAAAAAATAAGTTAAAAAAACGTTACAAAATGTCTCTCTCTCAGCCCATGAAGCGTAGCATCAGGCGCGCGGCAGGTTAGCACCGGGCTAGGAGGCGGGATGTGTTCAGGGGCTGACGGGCAGTCAGCGGCCGGCGGCCTACAGAGCCTCGGGCTCCTAATGAGCAGATGTGTGGGCCTCATTAAGGCTGCAGAGCAACACTGTTCCTTAATGAGCTTCTTCATTAAGGGCCGTTTGGAAGGGAAAGGTCCAGGGGCCGTGGAGTCTGGGGACCCGAGGGCCGCCCACAACACAACTCAGCTACGCACATCACGGCGGTCCTGAGCTGCTAATGGAGAGGGAAGAGCCGTCCTACAACATAGCGTTTAGTTTCTCACGCCGTATATAGCGCTATAGACGGCTCATTATTCAACAGCTCACCACCGCAAGACCGGCGGTGGTTCCCTTGCTCAAGGACACTTGGAGTAGAGGAGAGAAGGTTCAAACTGAGGGGGGAGGGACCACAGTGATGTGCACAGCATCAACACACCGGACACATTAGCCTGCATTCCAGTTGACCTGGAGATCCTGACGGCCCAGTTCTAGGCAGAAAGGGTTTCTGTTCACATTAAGTAAACATCGTCGTTAGCATCTGTTTGTAGCTCTTCTTTCTTATTTGCGCCTGATTCAATGAGTCGTATACACCATCTGCTGCTAACCTGGCTAGCGAATAGGTGCTTACCAATGGTAGGACCCCAATGGAATTCTCCGGGTTGTTTTCCCGTGCGGTTTCTGGAACGCATTGGGGTGTGACGTCATTCCTGGTTCCGGTCCAGTGTCAAACTGGCTCTAAGCACAAAACACCTCTTGTTTCACACCACCGGTCCCAATCATTCACACTTATCAATTCTGTCAATTGGGGTCACCTTCCAAACCCAGCTTTTATATATACATATATATATATATATATATATATATATATATATATATATAACAAAACAAATAGCATTGCAGCCCTCTGTACGTATGTAATCCCATGTGTTAAGCAATCCGGCAGCATTGATTGGTGGACTGCGGGGCAGGTGACGGCGTGGAGGTAATGTGGACCTCTGATGGATCCTAAGAGACGTGTGTGTGTGTGTGTGTGTGTGTGTGTGTGTGTGTGTATGTGGCCAGAGAGCGAGGAGCCGTTCTGGAATGAGGTCCGGGCGGCGCCCGGCCTTATTCAGACATGTTGTCCTCCCACCGGCCGCCGCAAACCTGGCTAGCGTCAGAGATGGATGGCGCCCGTATCCATCTCAGGGCCCGTATCTCTGTTTTCCTGTTAGCGAGGAACAAGTGTATATATATATATACATTTACATTTACATTTACATTTACATTTAGGGCATTTGGCAGACGCTTTTATCCAAAGCGACTTACAAGGTGTACATTAGTATACACATATATATATATATATATACACACGCACACACACACACACACACCCACACACACTGTACGTGTCTATCACAACTGGACCTTCTGTAGACCAGGGGTTCCCCAACTTTTCAGCCCGCGACCCCCAACATAACAGACCCCCCCCCCCCCCCCACTATCACCGGAGGGACTGGAACATTAAAAACAACGTGTGCACAGATCTTCACCATCGAGAACATGGTGAAGTTTTTTCCATCTGCAAATGATAGTCGTGAATCTGTCGGAATCAGAATTCCTTTATTCGTCACCCTTACATATTAAACGACTTAACTAATACCCCCACTTTGGGAACCCCTGCTGAAAGAATACGCCCATTGGCTACAAATCACTATATGATTGGTTGATCAAATTGTCAATCCAAACGTACGCTCTCATTCCAAAGTCATCGGGAATACTTTGGTTGAAGGATATTCTTCCCAGCAACCCAGAAAAATATCTTATTGGTTGAATTGTTTTTCCAACACAAAACCACTCAAATGCGTCGTGCATGGACCGAGAAAGACAAACAAATCAACGTAACACTGTAATATAACAGATAACAACACAGATACCATTCTCATTTAGTAATTTTATTAAATTGTATTACATTTTATTAAATTGTATTACTTTATTAATACAATTTATTAGATTTATTTTATTTCATCTGAGAGTTCCAGGGTCTTCTCTGAATACCTTGAAGGCCTTGACGCTTCACCACTGCTGTATATACATGAAGAAGTGAAGTAGGTTTAGAATTGGTTACACCATTTTAAATGCATTTTAAAACGATGATGGCAACAGACAGGTCTACAACCCCCCCCCCCCCCACAAATAACGATCCTTCTCTTCCTCATTCCAGGACAACTCCAGGAAGTAGTCCTGGAATGAGGAGCGCCTGGTGAATGATCCACTGGCCCCGCCCCCACTCGGTCACAGGTCGCTTATGTGTTGTGCAACGGTGTCTGAGGCAGACGCCTGGCTAACTCAGCAGTAGGCACCAGGGTTTCTCCGGACCGAGTCCTGCATTCCGTTCAAGATACTTCACACAGAAGTAAGAAGGTGAGGATAAAACCTGCTTTTTATCCAGAATGCATTTAGTGTCTTGTCCGTTTAATGCCTGCCCTCGTTGTAATCAGGTATCAACTGGTGTTTAGCAGCGTAGGAGAAGAGTCAAAACTGGAGTGCCAAGAGATACCGGAGCCTGTGCTTAATAACTAAATAACTACATGTGTTGATCTACAGCAACGCATTACTGTAACTATACCGCAACTATAGTGGAACTATATATTTATATAGCAGCCAGCTGATTGATTAACATGTTAATGAGCTTAGTACAATAATAAATTAGTTTATCTGCCATTACAGTAGGCCTTTCTCTCTCTCTCTCTCTCTCTCTCTCTCTCTCTCTCTCTGTCTGTCTGTCGTCTGTCTGTCTGTCTGTCGTCTGTCTGTCTGTCTGTCTGTCTGTCTGTCTGTCTGTGTCTTTCTCCGTCACACACACACACACACACACACACACACACACACACACACACACACACACACACACACACACACACACACACACACACACACACACACACAGTAAGTATAAATCTATTAGAAGGCCTTTGTATGAGACTACGATACATTAGTAAAATGATTTGATGTATTGTGTTATGAAGGCTCAAAGCTGTCTGTAAAGTGTCGTATCTTTGAGGCGATTAGATGGAAACCAAAACAGCTGAGATGGCATCTTCATTGATTGAGGATGAAGTGTTCCTCGCCTTCTCCACCTACGCCACGCTCATGGTCCTGAAGACCCTGCTGATGGGGCCGCTGACCGCATACTTCCGCTTCAGTCGCAGGGTGGGCTACCACGTCACCCTAGCTCGTGCCCATGGCTAATGACCCCATGACCCGTAGGAACGTCACATGACATGTTGTGTCTCACCGGGCAGGCCTTCGCCAACGCCGAGGACGTATGGGGGAAAAGTGAGGAGGAGAAGAAGAAGAAACTGAGGACCCACCCAGATGTGGAGCGTATCCGCAGGTGAGGGTCACACACAGATACACACAGATACACACAGATACACACAGTAACACACAGATACACACAGATACACACAGTAACACACAGATACACACAGATACACACTGATACACACAGTGTGTATCTGTGTGTTTCTCACAAGAGTTTAAAAAGAGCCCTTCTTCATGAATCCTGTTCCCTCTCCTCACACCACGCCACTTTATTTATTATTTGACACTCTGAAACATGTCTCCCGATACATGTCATCAATGAGAAGGTAGGGGGAGGGACATTGGGATTCAAACCCACAACCTTGTGGTTGGGACTTGGCTTGGGAACCGGAAGGTTGTCGGTTCAAGTCCCCGAAACACCTGGGCACTGCTGAGGTGCCCTTGAGCAAGGCACCAGACCCCTCCACTGCTCCCCTGTATATACAATAGCTGCCCACTGCCCCGGATACTAGGATGGGTTAAAGCAGAGGAACTCATTTCACTGTGTGGACATGTGACCAATACTAGAGTTACTAGACAACCCGCCCCCTTGTGCTGCTGCCCTGTGACTTGTTTCCCGGTGGCTCCGTCCAGGTGCCACCAGAACGACCTGGAGAACGTGGTTCCCTTTGTGCTGGTGGGCCTGCTCTACACCCTGACGGGACCCGACCCCGCCACCGCGCGCCTGTACTTCAGGGCCTTCGCCGCCTCTCGGCTCTGCCACACGCTGGCCTACGTCCTGCCTCTGCCCCAGCCCAGCAGGGCCCTGTCCTGGGCGACGGGGATGGGGGTCACCCTCTGCATGGCCTACCGGCTGCTCAGTCACAAAATGCTCCTGTAACAGAGTCAACATGGCTTCATCTGGTACTAAATACAACAGTCAAGACAAACTAGTGAACGTGTTGTTTTATATAGGCTGAAACAATAGTGCATAAACACTAATAAAAACAGATCCAACCGAAAGACAATGTGATGATTATTCTGTCCTTCTGCTTCTGTCTCTGCATACCTGCTCTTCTCCAGCTAACAAAAGTACACAAGTAGAGATATTAGAAACAAAGCAGACTTCTTTAGTTCTACGATACATATTCACCCTCTCTCCCTATGGTCCCTTTCATTAAGTAGCTAAACCACATAGCTACAGTCGGCACGTTTTGGGTCGTCCTCTTTTGACCTGAAAAATGAGCTATGCAAGGTTTTTTTTGCAAATCAAATAATAAAGTCGACAAAGAACAAGTAGTTCTACCCCCCCCCCCTGGGCCTCTGGGTATGGTTGATGTGGTGGTTCTGGTTCTCAGGCTTCTTGACACATACAACTCACATTTAGACCAAGAAGGGGCTTTGTGAAAAAGGGCTTCATGTAAGTGTTTACCTAAACTGTGTATTTAGTCTGGTTAATCAGTATAGAGGCGATTGCACAAGGTGTATCAATAAGTGAATGGAGAGTGATGAAGGGACATCTCTCTCCAGGGACCTGCCGGCCTGCAGGGGCGCACTCAAGGGGTTAGTTTTGGGCTTTGCTAAACCTATCAGAGATACGGTTAGGCTCACGTGTTCACACCCCTTGCTCACAGAGACCTTCCACTTAGTAGTAATAACAATAATAATGATAATCATAATCATAAAGAGAGATTGGAGTCTACACTCAAGCCCATCTTGAATTGTTTTTGAATAGTATTTCCTGCTGTGAACTCTAGGAACTACTGCCTCCGATATAAATGATGTCTGCCATATCCGTCATGATCGAGGTCTAATGCAAACGCATTCAAGATTCAAGATTCAAGATAACTTTATTTATCCCGAGGGAAATTAAGGTGCAACAGTTGAAACAGGGGGAATAAATGCACACAAAATATACTAATACCTAAAACTAAATAACAACAAACTAAACTAAGCTAAACTAGTATAAACAAAATATAACTAAATGAACTCTAAATGAAATCTAAATGTATTGATAGATGAATTGCACAATTTACAGTATTATTACAGTAATACGTAGGTATATACAATACACAACAATACGTATAGTGCAAATTGGCAGTAATAGAATAATAATAAATAACTCTGTGAAAAGTGAAAAGTAAATTTGAATTTACAGTGCAAAATTACAATGAAAGGATTTACAGTGCGTTGACCAAAAAATAATAATAACAGTGCGTTGGCCTCAGGTCACTGAGTCTCCACTGTCCCTCTCACGACCCGAGGTAGATGAATTATAGAGTCTGATGTTCTGTAGTACACCTGGGTGGAATGAGTCTGTTGCTGAAGGTGCTTCTGTATGAGGTCAGCACCTGATGGAGAGGGTGAGAGTTGTTGTCAAGGATACTGCAGCTTGCGCAGCATCCTCCTCTCAGACACCACCAACAAGGAGTCCAGCTGGACCCCCAGGACAGCGCCAGCCTTCCTGACGATCCTGCTGATCTTGTTGGCGTCTGCTGACCTCAACCTGCTTCCCCAGCACACGACACCGGAGAAGATGGCACTGGCTACCACCGACTGGTAGAACATCTTCAGCATCGTGTTACAAACGTTGAAGGACCGGAGCCTCCGCAGGAAGTAGAGACGGCTCTGGCCCTTCTTGTAAACAGCCTCAGAGTTCTTGGCCCAGACCAGTTTGTTGTCCAGGTGAACTCCCAGGTATTTATATTCCTGAACAACTTCAGCGGACACACCCTTGATGGAAATGGGTGTGGGGGTAGATTTCCTCCTGCGGAAGTCCACCACCATCTCCTTCGTCTTGTCTGTGTTGAGCTGCATGTGGTTCAGCTCACACCACTCAACGAAGGAGTCCACGACGCCCCTGTACTCCTCATCGTTTCCCTCGCTGACACAACCAACAACTGCAGAGTCGTCCGTATTATCCTCGCTGACACAACCAACAACTGCAGAGTCGTCCGTATTATCCTCGCTGACACAACCAACAACTGCAGAGTCGTCCGTATTATCCATATTAACTGAATCATTTAGAATCATTTAAGTTGAAGTCTAGTCTGATCTCTTGGAATTGTTTAGTTTCATGCAGTTTTTTGTGAGTTCTTTAGTCCATTAATTGCATTGTTATTTTTCCACACCACAGGCAGAAGGAGCTCAGAATAAGGAACAGAATCTGCTGAAAAACGTGAAAGCAGGGAACCAGGGAACAGAACCCTGAACCAGGGAACAGAGCCCTGAACCAGGGAACAGAACCCTGAACCAGGGAACAGAACCCTGAACCAGGGAACAGAACCCTGAACCAGGGAACAGAGCCCTGAACCAGGGAACAGAGCCCTGAACCAGGGAACAGTACCCTGAACCAGGGAACAGTACCCTGAACCAGGGAACAGAACCCTGAACCAGGGAACAGAGCCCTGAACCAGGGAACAGAGCCCTGAACCAGGGAACCGAACCCTGAACCAGGGAACAGAGCCCTGAACCAGGGAACAGAACCCTGAACCAGGGAACAGAGCCCTGAACCAGGGAACATAACCCTGAACCAGGGAACAGAGCCCTGAACCAGGGAACAGAACCCTGAACCAGGGAACAGAACCCTGAACCAGGGAACAGAATCCTGAACCAGGGAACAGAGCCCTGAACCAGGGAACAGAACCCTGAACCAGGGAACAGAGCCCTGAACCAGGGAACAGAGCCCTGAACCAGGGAACAGAACCCTGAACCAGGGAACAGAGCCCTGAACCAGGGAACAGAACCCTGAACCAGGGAACAGAACCCTGAACCAGGGAACAGTACCCTGAACCAGGGAACAGAACCCTGAACCAGGGAACAGAGCCCTGAACCAGGGAACAGAACCCTGAACCAGGGAACAGAGCCCTGAACCAGGGAACAGAACCCTGAACCAGGGAACAGAGCCCTGAACCAGGGAACAGAGCCCTGAACCAGGGAATAGAGACTGGGATTAGAAATACGTTTTTGTTCTCTCTTTTTTACGTCTGCCTTTTCTACTAATTTGCAATCCATTTATATGTGACCAGTTTATTTTTGTTCCCAGGCGTTGACCTTTCCATCAATTCGCAGAGGTCGACCGGAGAGTTCTTAGTCCTCGACTCTCGGACTCTCTGAAGGGAATTCGTTTGGCCACTAGAGGGAGGCATTTTAAAAGTCATCAGGGCTCATGTGTGGACCACGTGCAGCTCGTAAACACGCCTCGCATCCAGCAATGAACTCGATTAGTTATGTTTAAAGAATCCGGCACAATGGCGCTTTGACGCCATTACAAAGTCAGACGAACAGCCTTTACCAAACATCGCAAAGCCCATTTAGTCTTTCAGTGCGGTTATGCTAATGCAGGGTCGGCTAATGCTGTACATATCAACTATAGATCGCCTTGTTGGTGGCTTGATGTCATCATTTCATATTTACTAATTAAATAATGCAACAAAATAAAAAACTGGTTCCACACGTGACTGCGTTCATGTCTATATTGAAATGTGTGTGTGTGTGTGTGTGTGTGTGTGTGTGTGTGTGTGTGTGTGTGTGTGTGTGTGTGTGTGTGTGTGTGTGTGTGTGTGTGTGTGTGTGTGTGAGTGTGTGTGTGTGTTCTTCAGAGGGCTGTGTTTCAGCATGTCTTGTTGTGTATGTGGAGTGGTTTATGCAGGACCTTTCCCCCTCAGGGTCCCTCATAAGACACTCATTTCCCAGAGCTGTAGCAGGGGCTACATCAGGAGGAGGGCCAGGGGGGCCCACTGCCCCCGCAACAACCTGCTTCTTTCTCCGTCTTTGCTTTTCAGTATTTGTACATACCTATATATATATATATATATATATATATATATATATATATATATATATATATATATAGGTATATAGCATTCACTTTAAACATATTTATTAAAACAATTCCAGTACAATTTGGACAAACTATAGTGAGCATCAGTAGCCATGGAGTACCAGTTTAATCTGGTCCATTTGATGATTTTCTAAAGTCAGAAGAGGATCAAACCCAGAGTCTTTAGGCTGAGAGTGGAACTCCCTAACCCCTAGACTGCACATTCATATCGACGTTGAAGTGATAGAGTAACAGTCTGTGTTTGGGACGTGTGCCCGTACACGCCGTCATATAGTCTTTAGATATACAGGCTCCCTGTGCTGTTCATTCTCTCTGATTCCACATGATTCAGGACACTGCGGATGGCTCCCAAGAGGCCCGGTCTCGGGGTGGACCCTCGGGGTGGACCCTCGCCGTGGAGGTCTATTGGACCCCCCGCCTGACATCTGCGTTTCACCAGCCGTCACTATGAAGGCTGGTTCACTTAACACCTAGGCACACTTAATTAGAAGCCACTTAACACCTAGGCACTTAATTAGAAGCCACTTCAAAGTCAACACTGGATATTTTTATATTCCTACAGCCCCTGAAAAATACAACGAATGAAGGGTGAGAAGGTGGAGTCTGGTCTCGCCAGGACATTGATGAATCGATGGTAACGTTTAGGACATTTCACTTCAAAGTTGCATATATATTAATTTATTTTTTGCAGATACCGTATGAACGGGACAAACGCCTCCTGAACATTTCCACATCTCGTTCTGTACCGTAATCATTCCATTACATTCCAGTCATTTAGCAGACGCTTTTATCCAAAGCGACTTACAGTAGTGTGTTTCAACAAAGGAAGGTAAGAGAACATCTCGTCACCAGAAGTCAAATGTGCATTTCATTTCTAACAAGTCTCCAAGAACTGAGCCAGTGCTCAGGTAGAAGGACAATAAGTTGACAAACAATAGAACAATATCTAACTAACAAGCAAACAATCCGCTTAGTAAGACGCTAGTACGCTAGTAAAAAGTGATAAGAGGACGGCTAGGAGGAAGGATCCGGGTAGTGTTTCCTGAAGAGGTGAGTTTTCAGCCTGTGGTGGAAGGTGGGCAGTGACTCTGCAGTCCTGACATCTGTGGGGAGTTCATTCCACCACTTGGATCATGCGTGTGAGAGTTCTTCATCCTCACCTTCGTGTATAGAGCCTTCTTTCTGGTTTTCCACGCGAGAGTCTGGTCACATACTGTAAGTCAGTAGCTATGCTGTGTAGGATTGCACAGTAGGTTAAATAAAGCTTGTATGAGGTCCGAGCCAAGCTTTTCTCTGGAAAGGATCGATGTCTTTTTTTGGGATGGAATATATATATATATATATATATATATATGGATGGAATATATATATATATATATATATATATATATATATTCCACCCAAAAAAATCTTGATTGAATTAATAAAGACTTTGTAGAGATTATTTTGGTCCCAGATTAAGGTCAACCTTAAGGCCATCACCCTTACCTCTCAGGCTCCTCCCCCGTCCCACTGGGGGAGGTGTCTTACCTCTCAGGCTCCTCCCCCGTCCCACTGGGGGAGGTGTCTTACCTCTCAGGCTCCTCCCCCATCCCACAGCCTGGCGTCAAGAGACCATTCCTCTAAGAATTATTGTTCGCTTTTTCGCTCTGTCTATGAAAATATAGATGACTCTCTCTCTCTCTCTCTCTCTCTCTCTCTCTCTCTCTCTCTCTCTCTCTCTCTCTCTCTCTCTCTCTCTCTCTCTCTCTCACACACACACACACACACACACACACACACACACACACACACACACACACACACACACACACACACACACACACACTCTCTCTCTCTCTCTCTCTCTCTCTCCTAGCTGACCGGTTGTAGGCGAGTTGTGATATGTTTCAGTCTTGGTGGCAGAGGGAGTCTGGGGTCAGCAGATTGCTTATGCTGATCCCAGTGATTGGTGCGCAGGTGATTACCATAAGCAATTTAAATGTTATTGATTTAACCTTCTGCATGCTGTAATTGAACACCTACAGGCCAAGCGTCCTACCTAGCCCACACTCCTAATGCTGTGTGTGTGTCTCTCTCTCTGTCTCATACACACCTCTCTCTCTCTCTCTCTCTCTCTCTCTCTCTCTCTCTCTCTCTCTCTCTCTCTCTCTCTCTCTCTCTCTCTCTCTCTCTCTCTCTGTAGGTGTACTCTCTCTCTCTCTCTCTGATCCTTCCCTTTTCTGCTGCTCAATGTTTCACACTCTGCCCTTTGGGTATCCATCATTAATCTGTGGTCCTTTTTTGCCCGGTTAATTTATTTATTTGGTGGCGTGTGCCTGACAGACCGGATCCCCGGGCTAACAGGAAGTGGTAGAGAGCGATGGCCAATCGATAGGCCATTTGTCACTGTAACAATAGTATTGTTCAATTAACAACTGGCAGTAGTGTGGAGCTAAACCATCATTAGTTTCTCAGGTCAGAGAGAGAGAGAGAGAGAGAGAGAGAGAGAGAGAGAGAGAGAGAGAGAGAGAGAGAGAGAGAGAGAGAGAGAGAGAGAGAGAGAGAGAGAGTGTATTTAGTCACAGGCCGAAAGAACGACATTTTTTCCTCCTTGTATTAATGAGTTATTTTCTGATAATTCTGCAATTCAATGAGACTTTAATACAACCCACGCGACCCTTCTTCACACAAAAGGCCCAATTTCGTACTTAATTATGGTTATAATTAGTGGTTATAAGATAACAAAGGCTGTATGTAACTGACAAAGAGAAAGGACGAAGAAGAAGGAGGCGTGAGGGGGGTGAGACGGGTCGACGAGGGGGGTGAGACGGGCCGGCGAGGGGGGTGAGACGGGCCGACGAGGGGGGTGAGACGGGCCGACGAGGGGGGTGAGACGGGCCGGCGAGGGGGGTGAGACGGGCCGACGAGGGGGGTGAGACGGGCCGGCGAGGGGGGTGAGACGGGCCGACGAGGGGGGTGAGACGGGCCGACGAGGGGGGTGAGACGGGCCGACGAGGGGGGTGAGACGGGCCGACGAGGGGGGTGAGACGGGCCGACGAGGGGGGTGAGACGGGCCGACGAGGGGGGTGAGACGGGCCGGCGAGGGGGGTGAGACGGGCCGACGAGGGGGGTGAGACGGGCCGACGAGGGGGGTGAGACGGGCCGACGAGCGGGGTGAGACGGACCGACGAGCGGGGTGAGACGGGTCGACGAGGGGGGTGAGACGGGCCGACGCTCCATTAGAACATCCACCAATCACTTCATATCTCCTCATTATACCCACGCATAATGGAGGAGCAGATCCCTCAGATCAATTAATAACTAACGGGGGGGAAGCAAACCTGCCGTGAGCCGTCCACACACACACACACACACACACACACGCGCACACACACACACACACACACACACACACACACACACACCCGACTCACGTGCATTTCCTTTCCATTTTTCACCACGCTCGCACCACCCCTCACCAGGAGGGGGGGTCGCAATTTCAGGTTTTAATATTTTAACGTCGACTCTAAACTCTCCCGAGCTCCTCCTCTCCTCCTCCTCCTCCTCCTCCTCCTCCCTCCTCCTCCTCCTCCTCCTCCTCCTCCTCTCCAGGTACAGCTCTACATCATCTTGACATTTCAAAGTACTTGAAACCTTTTGGAATAAAGTGTTTTTTATTAAATTCGATTAACATAATTTATGCTTGTCAGGCGACACCCATACCGC
>CM051022.1:1202913-1212487 GCA_027704905.1 Muraenolepis orangiensis | reverse complement strand
CCACATAGAATAGTAGCTATTATTTCACGTGTGGTGTGTGTGTGTGTGTGTGGTGTGTGTGTGTGTGTGTTGTGTGTGTGGTGTGTGTGTGTGTTGTGTGTGTGTGGTATTGTGTGTTGTGTTGTGTTGTGTTGTGTGTTGTGTGTTGTGTTGTGTTGTGTTGTGTGTATTGTGTGTTGTGTTGTGTTGTGTGTATTGTGTGTTGTGTGTTGTGTGTTGTGTGTTGTGTGTTGTGTTGTGTGTATTGTGTGTTGTGTTGTGTTGTGTTGTGTTGTGTTGTGTTGTGTGTATTGTGTGTTGTGTGTTGTGTGTTGTGTGTTGTGTTGTGTGTATTGTGTGTTGTGTTGTGTTGTGTTGTGTTGTGTGTATTGTGTGTTGTGTGTTGTGTGTTGTGTTGTGTGTATTGTGTGTTGTGTTGTGTTGTGTTGTGTTGTGTGTATTGTGTATTGTGTGTTGTGTGTTGTGTATTGTGTGTTGTGTGTTGTGTGTTGTGTGTTGAGCTATGAGTTGATTGTATTTGACTTTTCGGTGTTTGTTGGTTCGGTCTCCCTTGTGAAATAGATTGCTTCACAATATGGGGTTAACCTAAAATCTAGTGTGTGTGTGTCTGTGTGTGTGTGTGTGTGTGTGTGTGTGTGTGTGTGTGTGTGTGTGTGTGTGTGTGTGTGTGTGTGTGTGTGTATGTGTATGTGTATGTGTGTGTGTGTGTGTGTGTGTGTGTGTGTGTGTGTGTGTGTGTGTGTCCGGTGTGATGCGATGCCTCTGACAAATCAAATTCTTTCAATTTTGTGAGGTTGCTCTTTTCTGCCTCAAAGTCCTGATGGGCCCGCCTCCTGCAGAGCTAAAAATAGATACAGGTACCAGATACCAGGTATCAGGTATCAGGTACCAGGTATCAGGTATCTGGTATCAGGTATCAGGGGAACGTTCCGGCTCACAGACAGTTAAACAGTTAATTATTGAATAAGTTAAGTTAGAAAATGAAAAAAACTTGACTAATAATCTTAACCAACAGTCAGAAGGAGGCAGGCAGGTGGGTGACATGTTGTGCAGTGTGTACTAGTATATCAACACACAACAACACACAACAACACACAACTACACAGAACAACACACAACAACACACAACAACACACAACAACACACAACTACACACAACAACACACAACAACACACAACAACACACAACAACACACAACACACAACAACACACAACAACACACAACAACACACAACTACACAGAACAACACACAACACACAACAACACACACAACAACACACACAACACACAACAACGCACAACACACAACACACAACACAACACACAACACACAACAACACACAACACACAACACACAACACACAACAACACACAACTACACACAACAACACACAACAACACACAACAAACAACTACACACAACACACAACACACAACAACACACAACACACAACACACAACAACACACAACACAACAACACACAACAACACACAACTACACACAACAACACACAACAACACACAACTACACACAACAACACACAACAACACACAACTACACACAACAACACACAACTACACACAACAACAGTGTTTGTTTCAACGACTGGAGGGACTGAACTTCTCGACCCATCTGGAATAGTCTGAGTTTATTTGCGTTGCTAATCAGGTTGATACTAACTGTAACCAGTAACTGTATTAGTCCATTGTTAGCCAAGTGTTGAAGTGTAGTCTGAGTATATTTAGTTGCTTACCAGGTTAATACAATCTGTAACTCGAGTTTGTCAGGTTGATACTAAGTGTAACTAGAGTGTTGCAAGTAAGTTGTGCTTCATTCATTGGTCTATTGTTAGTCAAGTGGTCAGGTAGTCCTTAAGTGTAGTGGCCCATTGAAGGTGGTTTCAGCCAATCGAGGTCAACTGCCTTGTTAATCGTGTGGGAGGGGCCTGCACTCATAGCCGACCCTCAGGCAATTAGCAACCAGTGTTATTTAGCCACTTCCTGAAAGCAGTAGCTTTGGAGCGGCAGGCAGACAAAGGCTACAGTCGACTTTTTCAAGTTGGACTTCTTCTCAGGTCGGCATCTTATTGTACTGTAATCTACCATGTGTGGCATTGCGGTACACACTTCTTTGCGGAGGTCACACAGACGCTGGGTCACATCCAGACGCCACCGTGATCCCACAAACCTCATTTTCCCTACTCTGTCTACCCATGTCCAGCTAGTGGTAACTGATAGTGATAACTGGTAACTGGTTTTTGAATTGCCAGTCGGCAGTGCAGAGAACTGAGTTCATCTCAGGCTATGCATCCTTGCTTGCCCTGAACTTCCTTGCTCTTACTGAGACTTGGATCAGCCCTGAAAACACGGCCTCGCCTGCTGCTTTGTCAGATATGTCTCTTTTTCTCACACTCCCAGAGTCGCAAGACGAGGCGGTGGTACTGGTCTGTTGATTTCGCGTGACTGGAAATACTCCCCCGTTTCCATTCCACAGTTCTCTCCTTCTTCATTTGAATGTCATGCTGTAACTGTTTGTTTTCCATTTAAGCTCATTATTGCAGTTGTTTATCATCCACTCGGCCCAACTGGTGACTTCTTGGAGGAGCTTGACATGCTGATCTCCCACTTCCAAAATTCAAAGCGCAGCATCTAACCCTGAAAAACGGTTTGATCCTTTTTCCTCACTCCTCCATCCCCCCTCCCCCCAGCTCCTCCCTCCTCCATCCCCCCTCCCCCTCCCCCAGCTCCTCCCTCCTCCATCCCCCCTCCCCCAGCTCCTCCCTCCTCCATCCCCCCTCCCCCCAGCTCCTCCCTCCTCCATCCCCCCTCCCCCTCCCCCCCAGCTCCTCCCTCCTCCATCCCCCCTCCCCCCAGCTCCTCCCTCCTCCATCCCCCCTCCCCCAGCTCCTCCCTCCTCCATCCCCCCTCCCCCAGCTCCTCCCTCCTCCATCCCCCCTCCCCCCAGCTCCTCCCTCCTCCATCCCCCTCCCCCTCCCCCCAGCTCCTCCCTCCTCCCGGATGATTTCGCCAACTTCTTTGACAAGAAGGTCAACGATATCCGATCCTCCTTCCCTGACCCCCCGGCTGATGCTCACATCAACCACCCAGGTCTTCCACCACATGCTCACTGGATCCAGTTCCCTCCCCTCTGCTTCAGTCCACTGTGCTTGAACTCCTGCCCTTCCTGACACACATCATCAACGCATCTCTGATGTCTGGATGCTTTCCCGCTGCTTTCAAGACTGCCAGAGTCACCCCCCTCCTGAAGAAACCAACACTCGACCCCTCTGAACTCAAGAACTACAGACCGGTATCCCTTTTGCCCTTCTTATCCCAAACTTTTGAACTAGTTAGAACTGCTAGAGCAAATTCGCTCTCCTCGGTCCTGATACTCCTAGACCTGTCTGCAGCATTGGACACTGTGAACCACCAGATTCTCCTCTCCACCCTTGAGGGAATGGGTGTCTTGGGCTCTGCTCTCGCCTTGTTTGCATCCTACCCGACGGGTCGCTCCTACCAGGTGGCACTGGGAGGGTCTGTGTCAGAACCACACCGACTGACTACTGGGGTTCCACAAGGATCGGTCCTGGGTCCTTTTCTCTTCTCCCTCTACACAACGTCCCTTGGTCCTGTTATCCACTCCCATGACTTATCCTACCACTGCTATGCTAGGAAACTGGGTGTGACCCTGGACGACCAACTGTCGTTCTCGGCAAATATTGCATCGGTGACACGCTCACCGATCCAATTTGGTGAACAAACTCCCCATGGAGGTCACGACTGCAGAGTCTCTCCCCATCTTCCACCGCAGGCTGAAAACCCATCTCTTCAGGACACACTTCCCGGATCCTTCCTCGTAGCGCTAAGTCAATTAAGTCAGTCAAAAGTAGATTATATATTATAGATAGGTAGATATTGTTCTAGATATTGTTGCATATTGTTTGCCAACTTATTGTACTTTTTCCCTTACACTTTTGCCTGAATTATTGTCCTTCTACCTGAGCGCTGGTTCAGTTATTGGAGACGTGTTAAAAATGAAATGCACTTTTGACTTCTGGTGACGAGTTGTTCTCTAACCTTCCTTTGTTGAAACACACTACTGTAAGTCGCTTTGGATAAAAGCGTCTGCTAAATGACTGTAATGTAGTGTAATGTAGTGTAGTGTAATGTAGTGTAATGTAATGTAATGTAATGTAGTGTAATGTAATGTAGTGTAATGTAGTGTAATGTAATGTAATGTAATGTAATGTAGTGTAATGTAGTGTAATGTAATGTAGTGTAATGTAGTGTAATGTAATGTAATGTATGTATGTAATGTAGTGTAATGTAGTGTAATGTAATGTAATGTAGTGTAATGTAGTGTAATGTAGTGTAGTGTAATGTAATGTAGTGTAATGTAATGTAATGTAGTGTAATGTAATGTAATGTAGTGTAATGTAATGTAGTGTAATGTAATGTAGTGTAATGTAGTGTAATGTAATGTAGTGTAATGTAATGTAGTGTAATGTAATGTAGTGTAATGTAGTGTAGTGTAATGTAATGTAATGTAATGTAGTGTAGTGTAGTGTAATGTAATGTAGTGTAGTGTAATGTAGTGTAGTGTAATGTAATGTAGTGTAGTGTAATGTAGTGTAATGTAGTGTAATGTAATGTAATGTAGTGTAGTGTAATGTAATGTAATGTAATGTAGTGTAATGTAATGTAATGTAATGTAATGTAGTGTAGTGTAGTGTAGTGTAGTGTAATGTAATGTAATGTAATGTAATGTAGTGTAGTGTAATGTAGTGTAATGTAATGTAATGTAATGTAGTGTAATGTAGTGTAATGTAATGTAATGTAATGTAGTGTAATGTAATGTAATGTAGTGTAATGTAGTGTAGTGTAATGTAATGTAGTGTAATGTAGTGTAATGTAATGTAATGTAATGTAGTGTAATGTAGTGTAATGTAGTGTAATGTAATGTAATGTAGTGTAGTGTAATGTAATGTAGTGTAATGTAGTGTAATGTAATGTAATGTAATGTAGTGTAATGTAATGTAATGTAATGTAGTGTAATGTAATGTAATGTAATGTAATGTAATGTAGTGTAATGTAATGTAGTGTAATGTAATGTAATGTAGTGTAATGTAATGTAATGTAATGTAATGTAATGTAATGTAATGTAACAACACACACAGCGTTAGCAAGCGGCAGGGAGCGTGGCTGAACGAGGTCGCCGACCGGTTCAGGGGTTTGGGCGTTATCGGGAGGAGGAGGAAGAGGAGGAGGAAGAGGAGGAGGAGGAGGAGGAAGAGGAGTGGCGAAGGAGGAAGAGGAGGAGGAGGAGGAGGAGGAGGAGGAGGAGGAGGAGGAGGAGGAGGAGGAGGAGGAGGAGGAGGAGGAGGAAGAGGAGTGGCGAAGGAGGAAGAGGAGGAGGAGGAGGAGGAAGAGGAGCGGCGAAGGAGGAAGAGGAGGAGGAAGAGGAGCGGCGAAGGAGGAAGAGGAGGAGGAGGAGGAGGAAGAGGAGGAAGAGGAGCGGCGAAGGAAGAGGAGCAGCGAAGGAAGAGGAGCGGTGAAGGAGGAAGAGGAGGAGGAAGAGGAGCGGCGAAGGAGGAAGAGGAGGAGGAAGAAGAAGAAAAGCAGTGAAGGAGGAGGAGGAGGAGGAGGAGGAGGAGGAGGAGGAGGAGGAGGAGGAGGAGGAGGAGGAGGAGGGGCCGTGACCTTCCTCCTAAGCACAGCAGTCAGCGCAAAGCGTTTTAACATCATTACCCAAATGAAAAGCTCTTCCATCACCTCCTCCTCTCTCGCTCTGTTGTGAAACACATTTCAGCCCGGCCTCATTATCCCCCTCAAGGCTGTATGGGGACACACACACACACACACACACACACACACACACACACACACACACACACACACACACACACACTTTCCTCACACACCCAGGCCATCTGCTCTAATAAATAGGCTTGTTGAAAAGCCGGCGAACCCCGGGAGAAGTGAGGGTTTGACCTGAATATGCTCAGGGAAATCCAGAGAACCCCCGTTCTTACACAATGATGTTTATTAAAAGACCATTTATGAGTTTATCTTTCTGTTTAAGGCTATGTGTGTCTGCCTGGACCAGAGGAACAGGGAACTGGGCCGGAGAAGAGCGGGAACCAGGAGAAGAGCGGGTACCAGGTGTACAGCGGGAACCAGGAGAAGAGCGGGAACCAGGAGAAGAGCGGGAACCAGGAGAAGAGCGGGAACCAGGAGAAGAGCGGGTACCAGGTGTACAGCGGGAACCAAAGCATTGCCCAAGCGAAGCAAGACCTGGAATGCTCTTATAGAGTCCACAGACATGTCAAAAAACAGCAAGAAAGCATGGGCACTTATTCACAAGCTACGGGGTGATCCTAAAGCAGCTCCTCAGCACCCAAAAGTCACTGCCAACCAAGTTGCCAACCAATTGCTCGAAAATGGAAAGAGTAGAAAGAGAGGGAAAAAGACCAAGCTGAACCGCAAGAAATACATCGAGGACCCTGCTTTTACAAGACAGCTTACTATGGAAGAGCTGGAAGGGGGAATCTCTATCCTCAAACCAGGAAAGGCAATTGGACTGGATAATATCGCAACAGAACAGATCAAGCACTTCGGTCACAAGGCAAAGACGTGGCTTCTACAGCTCTACAATGAGTGCTTAACAACACACAAGCTCCCTAACATCTGGAAGAAAGCCCACATTATAGCACTGCTGAAACCTGGGAAAGATCCATCCGCTCCCAAGAACTTCAGACCAATCTCACTTTTGAGCCACACCTACAAGCTCTTTGAACGTCTGATCCTCAACAGAATTGGTACCTTTGTTGACGAACACCTCATCCCTGAACAAGCAGGTTTCCGCCCTGGCAAGTCGACAACTAGCCAAGTACTCAACCTCACCCAGTACATGGAAGACGGATATGAGGAAGGGATGGTAACTGGTGTGGTGTTTGTCGACCTCTCAGCTGCCTATGACACAGTCAACCACAGACGTCTCCTCAGCAAGATCCTGGAGACCACCAGAGACACCCGTCTGACAGAGTTGATTGAAAGCATGCTTGAAAATAGGCACTTCTTCGTTGATCTAGGAGGAAAGAAAAGCAGGTGGCGAAGACTCAGGAATGGCCTCCCACAGGGAAGTGTGCTTGCACCACTTCTCTTTAACATCTACACCAACGACCAACCAAAAAGTGCAGACACCCGCCGCTTCATCTATGCAGATGATCTTGGCATAGGTGCACAAGCCACTGATTTCAAAGTTGTGGAAGACAGACTCTCCAACGCTCTGGCAGAGCTAACACCTTACTATGAAGAGAACCACCTAAGTGCAAACCCATCTAAGACACAGGTGTGTGCCTTCCACCTGAGAAACCGTGAAGCCAAGCGCCAACTGAAGGTCAGCTGGTCAGGAACCTCCCTTGAACACTGTGAGCACCCAGTCTATCTAGGGGTAACCCTGGACAGATGCCTCTCTTTTAAGACCCACACTGAGAAGACCAAGTGCAAAGTGAGTGCGAGGAACAACATCATCCGCAAGCTCACTGGCACAACCTGGGGTGCTAACCCACAGACTCTGAAGTCAACCGCACTAGCCCTCTGCTACTCAGCTGCCGAGTATGCCTGCCCAGTATGGGAGCGAGCTGCCCATGCCAAGAAGTTGGATCCCGCCCTCAATGCTAGCTGCCGCCTTATCACAGGCTGCCTGAAATCAACACCTACAGACCGTCTGTACATCCTGGCAGGCATAGCCCCACCAGAGATACGACGAAATGCAGCAAGCAAGAAAGAGCGCCAACAACAGTCGACTGACCAAAGACATCCTCTCCTCGGCCATGTGCCAGCCAAAAGCCGCCTTAAATCCAGGAAAAGTTTCCTGAAGAGCGTCCCACCCCTCGGAACACCGAGCATAAGCAGTGAAAGAGTCACTCGGTGGGAAGAAAGACTTGACAACCTCCCATCAGCAACAACAATGGAGCTAAAGGCGAGCGAGGCACTGCCCCCTGGAGCAGACACCAACTACGCAGTGTGGAAATGCCTAAACAGAATAAGATCTGGTGTTGGACGTGCAAAAGCCACTCTCGCCAAATGGGGATACCTAAATGACGGGGACGTTGTGTGTGACTGCGGCATCGAACCACAAACCATGCAGCACCTCCTGATATGCCCCCTGCTGGAGCAACCCTGCACAGCATCGGACTTGGCAGAGTTTAATGAGAAGGGACAGCATTGTGTTCAGCTGTGGCTGAACCACATCTAGCCAAGCCTTGTAACTGACTGTCTTGTGGACACGATAAGAAGAAGAAGCGGGAACCAGGAGAAGAGCGGGAACCAGGAGAAGAGCGGGTACCAGGTGTACAGCGGGAACCAGGAGAAGAGCGGGAACCAGGAGAAGAGCGGGTACCAGGAGAAGAGCGGGAACCAGGTGTACAGCGGGAACCAGGAGAAGAGCGGGAACCAGGTGAAGAGTGGGAACCAGGTGAAGAGCGGGAACCAGGTGAAGAGCGGGAACCAGGAGAAGAGCGGGAACCAGGAGAAGAGCGGGAACCAGGTGAAGAGTGGAAACCAGGTGAAGAGCGGGAACCAGGAGAAGAGCGGGAACCAGGTGAAGAGTGGGAACCAGGTGAAGAGCGGGAACCAGGTGAAGAGCGGGAACCAGGAGAAGAGCGGGAACCAGGTGAAGAGCGGGCACCAGGTGAAGAGCGGGAACCAGGAGAAGAGCGGGAACCAGGTGTACAGCGGGTACCAGGTGTAGAGCAGGAACCAGGTGTAGAGCGGAACCCAGGTGTACAGTGGGAACCAGGTGTACAGCGGGAACCAGGAGAAGAGCGGGACCCAGGTTAAGAGCGGGACCCAGGAGAAGAGCGGGGACCAGGTGTAGAGCGGTTCCTCTAAGTGAGGGGAAGGTGTGTGTTTTGTTGTGTATCCTATTTGAGGCACCGACTCGATTGACTGAAACTAATATTTTTGACAAAGAATTTAAAAAAGAATGCCTGCTACAACCAGATTAGCAATGAATAAACATAAATGACCTCGATAAATACTAATGGTTTATCTCCTCTCACAAGAGACTTGGTTTAATTACACACCTCTGCATGAGCTTTAAAGCACTAAAGTTGTTTAACAAAGTTTGCTCTGTGAAGAGAAAGGCCACTACTACTACTACTACTACTACTACTACTACTACTACTACCACTGCTATTACTACTACAACTACTACTATACTACTACTACTACTACTACTACTACTATACTACTACTACTACTACTACTACTACTACTACTATTACTACTATTACTACTACATTTTACATTTACATTTACATTTAGGGCATTTGGCAGACCCTTTTATCCAAAGCGACTTACAAGGTGTACATTTGTTGAAGCAGACAATAGCATAACACTGAGATACGCGAGCATAAAAATAGAGCAGTTCACAAGTATTCATATTAACAAGATGAATAACACAATTTCGTACTGCCAGGTCACCTGCTTAAGTAGCTGTGATAAGAGCGTGTTATCAACATTAAGGATATACACTTGCTAGAATATACAACATGCTAAGAGCTATT
>CM051022.1:1190413-1195413 GCA_027704905.1 Muraenolepis orangiensis | reverse complement strand
CAACAGTCTGGGACAGGGAGAGGTTGAAGATGTCTGCATAGACTCCTGCCAACTGGTCTGTGCATGCTCTGAGGACGCGGCCCGGGATGTCGTCGGGGCCTGCCGCCTTACGGATGTTCAACCGCTTGAAGGTGCGGCGCACATCCGCCTCCGAGATGCGCAGCTGGCTGGTCTCCTCAGGCGGCGCTGGCGTCGTTCACGTCGAACCGAGCAAAAAAAGTATTTAGCTCTCCTGGGAGGGATGTAGAGGAGTTCTCTGCACAACAATTTCTCCCTCTGAAGTTCGTTATCGTCTGCAGCCCCTGCCACATACCCCTCGCGTCGTGGCTCTTGAATTTCTCCTCCACTCTGTCCTTGTACTCCCGCTTGGCAGTGACGATGGTCTTAGGGAGGTCGTAACGGGCTCTCGTATATTCCTCCATATTCCCGGAGCCAAAGGCGGCATTACGTGTAGGGCAGCGCGAACATCACCGTTAATCCATGGTTTCTGGTTGGGATATATCCGAACCGACTTGGTCGGAAAAATGTAATCTATGCACTTCTTAATGAACCCGGTGACCGCGACGCGTACCGTGATGTTATTGTCCGAGGCGACGCGGAACATGTGCTAGTCAGTGCGATCAAAACAATCCTGCAGCATAGAGTCCGATTGGTCCGACCAGCATTGGACCTCCCTCACAGCGATCGGTTGCTGCTTCAGTCTCAGCCAATAGGCGGGGAGCAGCTGGATTGAGCGGTGGTCTGATTTGCCGAACGGTGGGCGGAGGAGGGCCCCGTGTGTTGCTCGTTATGTGTTGGTAGAACTTCGGGAGAACCTTCTTCAGGTTCTCCTTGTTGAAGTCCCCCGCCACGATGAGAGCAGCCTCGGGGTGTGCCGACTCCTGTTCGCTGATAGCCCCGTACAGTTCCTTCAGCGCTGTGTCCGTGTTGGCTTGTGGGGGAATGGAACCAGCGGTCACGGTTACCGCTGTAAACTCCCGAGGTAGCCAGTGTGGACGGCACATAAGCATCAGGTACTCCAGGTCCGGGGAACAGAAAGACTTGAGGGGATGTACATGACTTTGGTTGCACCAAGATCTGTTTAACATGAGACATACTGCGCGATCTTTACCGGAGAGAGCCTTTGCAGGGCCTCCATCACCAGCCTCTCAGCGCTAACACTGAGGCTGGTGATGGAGGCCCCGCGACCGCGGGGTCCGTCAGTATGCAGA
Source organism: Muraenolepis orangiensis (assembly GCA_027704905.1). Lineage (NCBI taxonomy): Eukaryota > Metazoa > Chordata > Actinopteri > Gadiformes > Muraenolepididae > Muraenolepis > Muraenolepis orangiensis. The sequence goes on along the minus strand of CM051022.1, from coordinate 1,194,202 downwards.
GATAGACGATCAAACCAATCAATTCTCTGTTAGAGAGGGGGGGGGGGAGAGAGAGAGAGAGAGAGAGAGAGAGAGAGAGAGAGAGAGAGAGAGAGAGAGAGAGAGAGAGAGAGAGAGAGAGAGAGAGAGAGAGAGAGAGAGAGAGAGAGAGAGAGGGGAGGGAGAGGGGAGGGGAGAGAGGGGGAGAGAGAGAGAGAGAGAGATAGAGAGGGGAGGGAGAGAGTAGGGGAGAGAGGGGGGGGAGAGAGAGAGAGAGAGACAGAGAGAGAGAGAGAGAGAGCGATAGAGAGAGATATAGCGAAAGAGAGAGAGTGAGACAGAGACAGAGACAGAGAGAGAGAGAGAGAGAGAGAGAGAGAGAGAGAGAGAGAGAGAGAGAGAGAGAGAGAGAGAGAGCGAGAGAGAGAGAGAGAGAGAGAGGAAGCGAGAGAGAGAGAGAGAGAGAGAGAGAGAGAGAGAGAGAGAGAGAGAGAGAGAGAGAGAGAGAGAGAGAGAGAGAGAGGAAGCGAGAGAGAGAGAGAGAGAGAGAGAGAGAGAGAGAGAGAGAGAGAGAGAGAGAGAGAGAGGAAGCGAGAGAGAGAGAGAGAGAGAGAGAGAGAGAGAGAGAGAGAGAGAGAGAGAGAGAGCGAGAGAGAGAGAGAGAGAGAGAGGAAGCGAGAGAGAGACAGAGAGAGAGAGAGAGAGAGAGAGAGAGAAGAGAGAGAGAGAGAGAGAGAGAGAGAGAGAGAGAGAGAGAGAGAGAGAGAGAGAGAGCGAGAGAGAGAGAGAGAGAGAGAGAGAGAGAGAGAGAGAGGAAGCGAGAGAGAGAGAGAGAGAGAGAGAGAGAGAGAGAGAGAGAGAGAGAGAGAGAATGTATATTTCAAAAAATGAAAAGGGAAGCAGTCCGACGAGGCCTGAGTCAGCGGTGGCGGCGGCGCTAGCTCCACTCGCTAAGCTACGCATCAGAATGGAGATTGAAGATGCACACAATGACCATACGTCTCCCTCTCAGCACCACCGGGGGCGCCATTACAGACAACCTCCATTTAATATGTCCCAACACGGGCCCCCCCCACACGCACTCACACACTCACACTCCCTCCCTCCATCTCTCCCTCTCTCCCTCCATCTCTCCCTCTCTCCCTCCCTCCACCCCTCTCTCCCTCCCTCCACCCCTCTCTCCCTCCCTCTCTCCCTCCCTCCCTCCCACCCCCCTCTCTCCCTCCCTCTCTCCCTCTCTCTCTCCCTCTCTCCCTCCCTCCACCCCTCTCTCCCTCCTCTCTCCCTCCCTCCCTCCCTCCCTCCCTCCCTCCCCTCCCTCCTCCCTCCCTCCCTCCCTCCCTCCCTCCTCCCTCCCCCCTCCCTCCCTCCTCCCTCCCTCTCTCCCTCTCTCTCCCTCTCTCCCTCCCTCCACCCCCTCTCTCCCTCCCTCTCCTCCTCTCCCTCCCTCCCTCCCTCCCCTCTCTCCCTCCTCTCTCCCTCTCACCCTCCCCCTCCCTCCCCCTCCTCCTCCCTCCTCTCCCTCCCCTCCTCTCCCTCCTCTCCCCTCTCCCTCCCTCCCTCTCTCCCTCTCCCTCCTCCCTCCCTCCCTCCCTCTCTCCCTCTCTCCCTCCCTCCCTCTCTCCCCCCTCTCTCCCTCCCCCCCTCCATTCCTTCCTCTCTCCCTCCCTCCCTTCCCCCTCTCCCCCTCCCTCCCTCCCTCTCTCTCTCCCTCTCTCCCTCACTCTGTCCCCCCCTCTCTCCCTCCCTCCCTCTCTCCCTCCCTCTCTCCCCCCTATCCCCCTCCCTCCCCCATCCCCTCCACAAGTCTCCGATGGCCCTCTGGGGTCCTCCCAGTTGTTCTCACTTTAACATATTTCTCCTTCTGCTTGTGTTACAAAATAAAGGGCTACATCAGGGGGAGGAGCTACATCAGGGGGGAGGAGCTACATCAGGGGGAGGGCTACATCAGGGGGGGAGGGCGCTACATCAGGGGGGGGGGCTACATCAGGGGGGAGGAGCTACATCAGGGGGAGGGCTACATCAGGGGGGGAGGGCGCTACATCAGGGGGGGGGGCTACATCAGGGGGGGAGGGCGCTACATCAGGGGGAGGGCTACATCAGGGGGGGAGGGCTACATCAGGGGGGAGGGCTACATCAGGGGGAGGAGCTACATCAGGGGGAGGGCTACATCAGGGGGGAGGGCGCTACATCAGGGGGGGGGGCTACATCAGGGGGGGAGGCGCTACATCAGGGGGGGGGGCTACATCAGGGGGGAGGGCTACATCAGGGGGGAGGGCTACATCAGGGGGGGAGGGCGCTACATCAGGGGGGGGGCTACATCAGGGGGGAGGGCTACATCAGGGGGAGGGCTACATCAGGGGGGGAGGGCGCTACATCAGGGGGGGGGGCTACATCAGGGGGGGAGGGCGCTACATCAGGGGGGAGGGCTACATCAGGGGGGGAGGGCTACATCAGGGGGAGGGCTACATCAGGGGGGAGGGCTACATCAGGGGGAGGGCTACATCAGGGGGGAGGGCGCTACATCAGGGGGGGGGCTACATCAGGGGGGGAGGGCGCTACATCAGGGGGGGGGCTACATCAGGGGGGAGGGCTACATCAGGGGGGAGGGCTACATCAGGGGGGAGGGCGCTACATCAGGGGGGGGGCTACATCAGGGGGGGAGGGCGCTACATCAGGGGGGGGGGCTACATCAGGGGGGAGGGCTACATCAGGGGGGGAGGCGCTACATCAGGGGGGGGGGCTACATCAGGGGGGAGGGCTACATCAGGGGGGGGGGCTACATCAGGGGGAGGGCTACATCAGGGGGGGAGGGCTACATCAGGGGGGGAGGGCTACATCAGGGGGGGAGGGCGCTACATCAGGGGGGGAGGGCTACATCAGGGGGGAGGAGCTACATCAGGGGGGAGGGCTACATCAGGGGGAGGGCTACATCAGGGGGGAGGGCTACATCAGGGGGGAGGGCTACATCAGGGGGGAGGGCTACATCAGGGGGGAGGGCTACATCAGGGGGGAGGGCTACATCAGGGGGGAGGGCTACATCAGGGGGGAGGGCTACATCAGGGGGAGGGCTACATCAGGGGGAGGGCTACATCAGGGGGGAGGAGCTACATCAGGGGGGAGGGCTACATCAGGGGGGGAGGGCTACATCAGGGGGAGGGCTACATCAGGGGGAGGGCTACATCAGGGGGGAGGGCGCTACATCAGGGGGGGGGCTACATCAGGGGGAGGGCTACATCAGGGGGAGGGCTACATCAGGGGGGGAGGGCTACATCAGGGGGAGGGCTACATCAGGGGGGGAGGGCGCTACATCAGGGGGGGGGCTACATCAGGGGGGGAGGGGCTACATCAGGGGGGAGGGCTACATCAGGGGGGAGGGCTACATCAGGGGGAGGGCTACATCAGGGGGGGAGGGCGCTACATCAGGGGGGGGGGGCTACATCAGGGGGGAGGGCTACATCAGGGGGGGGGGCTACATCAGGGGGAGGGCTACATCAGGGGGGGAGGGCGCTACATCAGGGGGGGGGGCTACATCAGGGGGGAGGGCGCTACATCAGGGGGGGGGGCTACATCAGGGGGGAGGGCTACATCAGGGGGGGAGGGCGCTACATCAGGGGGGGGGCTACATCAGGGGGGGAGGGTGCTACATCAGGGGGGGGGGGGCTACATCAGGGGGGAGGGCTACATCAGGGGGGGAGGGCGCTACATCAGGGGGGGGGGCTACATCAGGGGGGAGGGCTACATCAGGGGGGGGGGCTACATCAGGGGGAGGGCTACATCAGGGGGGGAGGGCTACATCAGGGGGGGGGG
>CM051022.1:1177913-1185413 GCA_027704905.1 Muraenolepis orangiensis | reverse complement strand
GCCTTCACACCGCCCTCAATTAGTTTGGCTGCCGGCTGCCGGCTGCTCGGAATGGCCGTGGCGGGAAAATGTAGTACTAGTACCGCTACTAGCGCCGAATGAGCGACCCCGCGGTGTCTTGTTGTAGCAGCCGGGGGGAAGGTGCGGTGTGTTGTTTTTCCTAGACTCCGATGATGATTAAGATCGGTCTCCGTCTCGCTGCCGGGAACAGGAAGGAGGCGCGGCGGTCGCAGGCGGAGGCCGGGGGTTTCCCAAGAACCCAACTCGGTAGTCTGCGGCGTTGTCGGTTTGCAAGGCGTCGGTTACGTATCGGAGAGGCCGATTCTCGGGTTACAAGACAGTGGAAGAATAAGCGGCGGAGTGCTGGTGCTTTGTGGTCACCTGGTTTAGTTGTGAGTGTTTTATTGTGAGGCTTCCCCACCAGGAGGCCTTTCTGTTCAGTATCGCACACTTTGTCGGATATGACAGAAAGAAAAGGCAAACAAATGGCGAGCCGGTCCTTCCATTCCTCTGCATCGGGAGAACGCCCGGAATACGGCCGTTACCACCTGGAAGAAAACACATACACTTTTTGACAAGCTATTTCTGCCTTTTTTTGTGGTCAGGGCGTACGAGCGGGAAACGATTACGGATAAAGATCATGTGGAATGAAAAATGAAAACATCGACACAGGAATTAAATAGTGCGTTGGTGTGTGTGTGTGTGTGTGTGTGTGTGTGTGTGTGAATGTTAAAACACTAACAGCCAACAACCCAATATAAAGGTGTCATTCTGAGCAGGTTCCACTGTCACCCGGCGGCCAGACCCGCAATCAGGGGTTGCCGGTGAGAGATTAAAAGATATTTTCCTCTTCAGGCGAGTAAATTGGTTTTGGATTAAGGCTGATTGATTGCCGCCGAGGTCTACGGCCGCCAGTTTGAAATGGCGGTTCTGAACACAACAAGTCATTTCAGCCCGAGCTACTCAGGGAAATCGCACCGGATGGAATCGATAGATATTATGGAGCAGTTAACATCATCGCCCGCTCAAGGTTATCATTAAAGGAGAAATATTATTCAAAGACTCATCTCACAGCCGCTGAATGAATATGTGTGTGTGTGTGTGTGAGTGTGTGTGTGTGTGTGTGTGTGTGTACATGTGTGTGTGTGTGTGTGTGTGTGTGTGTGTGTGTGTGTGTGTGTGTGTGTGTGTGTGTGTGTGTGTGTGTGTGTGTGTGTGTGTGTGTGTGTGTGTGTGTGTGTGTGTGTGTGTGTGTGTGTACATGTGTGTGTGTGTGTGTGTGTGTGTGTGTGTGTTGTGTGTGTGAGTGTGTCAATCCGTGTGTGCGCATGAATGCATCCAAACGTGAATGTCTGTTTAAAATAAGGTCAGATGAACTCAGACAGTTCCCCTGCGGTTGTGTTCTGATGCATTTGAATGCATCAGAACTATTGTATATTTATGTTGAAGTTTGCGTTCTGTGTATTTGCACGTGTACATGCACTCCCAATTAATACACAGCGCTTTGTATATATCTTAATATATCTGTATATATCTGTATATATCTTTAGATATCTTTATATAGCTGTATATATCTTTATATGTCTTTATATATCTTTATATATCTTTATATGTCTTTATATATCTTTATATATCTTTATATGTCTTTATATGTCTTTATATATCTTTATATATCTTTATATGTCTTTATATATCTTTATATGTCTTTATATATCTTTATATGTCTTTATATATCTTTATATATCTTTATATATCTTTATATGTCTTTATATGTCTTTATATATCTTTATATATCTGTATATATCTTTATATATCTTTATATGTCTTTATATATCTTTACATATCTGTCTATATCTTTATATATCTTTATATATCTGTATATATCTTTATATGTCTTTATATGTCTTTATATATCTTTATATATATTTATATTTATATGTCTTTATATATCTTTATATATCTTTATATGTCTTTATATATCTTTATATATCTTTATATATCTTTATATGATCTTTATATATCTTTATATGTCTTTATATGTCTTTATATATCTTTATATGTCTTTATATATCTTTATATATCTTTATATCTTTATATATCTTTATATGTCTTTTATATATCTTATATGTCTTTATATGTCTTTATATATCTTTATATGTCTTTATATATCTTTATATGTCTTTATATATCTTTATATATCTTTATGTCTTTATATATCTTTATATGTCTTTATATGTCTTTATATATCTTTATATATATTTATATGTCTTTATATGTCTTTATATATCTTTATATGTCTTTATATGTCTTTATATATCTTTATATGTCTTTATATATCTTTATATGTCTTTATATGTCTTTATATGTCTTTATATATCTTTATATGTCTTTATATGTCTTTATATATCTTTATATATCTTTATATGTCTTTATATATCTTTATATGTCTTTATATGTCTTTATATATCTTTATATGTCTTTATATATCTTTATATGTCTTTATATGTCTTTATATATCTTTATATATCTTTATATGTCTTTATATGTCTTTATATGTCTTTATATATCTTTATATGGCTTTGTTTGCAGATCAATTTTGCGGGGCAGCGACCTGCGTCGGCTTTCACCGAGTCTCCCACACACACTTACCATCTCACTGTCCTCACTGTCGTCTCACTGTCTCACTGTCTTACCATCTCACTGTCTCACTGTCTCACTGTCTCACTGTCTTACCATTTCACTGTCTCACTGTCTCACTGTCTTACCATCTCACTGTCTCACTGTCTCACTGTCTCACTGTCTTACCATCTCACTGTCTTACCATCTCACTGTCTCACTGTCTCACTGTCTCACTGTCTTACCATCTCACTGTCTCACTGTCTCACTGTCTCACTGTCTTACCATCTCACTGTCTCACTGTCTCACTGTCTCACTGTCTTACCATCTCACTGTCTCACTGTCTCACTGTCTCACTGTCTCACTGTCTTACCATCTCACTGTCTCACTGTCTCATTGTCTCACTGTCTTACCATCTCACTGTCTCACTGTCTCACTGTCTCACTGTCTTACCATCTCACTGTCTCACTGTCTTACCATCTCACTGTCTCACTGTCTTACCATCTCACTGTCTCACTGTCTCACTGTCTTACCATCTCACTGTCTCACTGTCTTACCATCTCACTGTCTTACCATCTCACTGTCTCACTGTCTCACTGTCTTACCATCTCACTGTCTCACTGTCTCACTGTCTCACTGTCTTACCATCTCACTGTCTCACTGTCTTACCATCTCACTGTCTCACTGTCTCACTGTCTTACCATCTCACTGTCTCACTGTCTCACTGTCTCACTGTCTTACCATCTCACTGTCTCACTGTCTCACTGTCTCACTGTCTTACCATCTCACTGTCTCACTGTCTTACCATCTCTCTGTCTCACCGTCTCACTGTCTTCCCGTCTCTCTGTCTCACTGTCTCACTGTCTCACTGTCTCACTGTCTCCCCGTCTCACCGTCTTCCCGTCTCACTGTCTCACTGTCTCACTTTCTCACTGTCTCACTGTCTTACTGTCTCACTGTCTCACTGTCTTACCGCCTCACTGTGTAACTGTCTCACTGTCTCACTGTCTCACTGTCTCACTGTCTTACTGTCTCACTGTCTCACTGTCTTACCGCCTCACTGTGTAACTGTCTCACTGTCTCACTGTCTCACTGTCTCACTGTCTCCTTCACCGCCTCACTGTGTAACTGTCTCACTGTCTCACTGTCTTACCATCTCACTATGTAACTGTCTCACTGTCTTACCGTCTCACTTTATCACTGTCTCACTGTCTCACCGTCTCACCGTCTCACTTCTCACCATCTCACTGTCTCACTGTCTTACCGCCTCACTGTCTCACAGATTCACTGTCTCACTGTCTCACTGTCTCACTGTCTCACGGTCTTACTGTCTCACTGTCTCACTGTCTTTCTGCAATCCGGCAGAAAAGCCGCTAAACGTGAGGACAGTCGGGCGTAAATCAGTTAATCTGAGTAACTGGAGGTTAAGAGTCCCCGTCCCCTGGGGTCTTTGGGCTTCCTCTCTGTCCCGTCCCCTGGGGGTCTTTGGGCTTCCTCTCTGTCCCGTCCCCTGGGGGTCTTTGGGCTTCCTCTCTGTCCCGTCCCCTGGGGTCTTTGGGCTTCCTCTCTGTCCCGTCCCCTGGGGGTCTTTGGGCTTCCTCTCTGTCCCCGTCCCCTGGGGGTCTTTGGGCTTCCTCTCTGTCCCGTCCCCTGGGGGTCTTTGGGCTTCCTCTCTGTCCCCGTCCCCTGGGGGTCTTTGGGCTTCCTCTCTGTCCCGTCCCCTGGGGTCTTTGGGCTTCCTCTCTGTCCCGTCCCCTGGGGGTCTTTGGGCTTCCTCTCTGTCCCGTCCCCTGGGGGTCTTTGGGCTTCCTCTCTGTCCCCGTCCCCTGGGGGTCTTTGGGCTTCCTCTCTGTCCCGTCCCCTGGGGTCTTTGGGCTTCCTCTCTGTCCCGTCCCCTGGGGGTCTTTGGGCTTCCTCTCTGTCCCGTCCCCTGGGGGTCTTTGGGCTTCCTCTCTGTCCCGTCCCCTGGGGGTCTTTGGGCTTCCTCTCTGTCCCGTCCCCTGGGGGTCTTTGGGCTTCCTCTCTGTCCCGTCCCCTGGGGGTCTTTGGGCTTCCTCTCTGTCCCGTCCCCTGGGGGTCTTTGGGCTTCCTCTCTGTCCCGTCCCCTGGGGGTCTTTGGGCTTCCTCTCTGTCCCGTCCCCTGGGGGTCTTTGGGCTTCCTCTCTGTCCCGTCCCCTGGGGGTCTTTGGGCTTCCTCTCTGTCCCGTCCCCTGGGGGTCTTTGGGCTTCCTCTCTGTCCCGTCCCCTGGGGGTCTTTGGGCTTCCTCTCTGTCCCGTCCCCTGGGGTCTTTGGGCTTCCTCTCTGTCCCGTCCCCTGGGGTCTTTGGGCTTCCTCTCTGTCCCGTCCCCTGGGCTTGGGCTCCTCTGTCCCGCCCCTGGGGTCTGGCTCCTCTCTGTCCCGTCCCCTGGGGGTCTTTGGGCTTCCTCTCTGTCCCGTCCCCTGGGGGTCTTTGGGCTTCCTCTCTGTCCCGTCCCCTGGGGTCTTTGGCTTCCTCTCTGTCCCGTCCCCTGGGGGTCTTTGGGCTTCCTCTCTGTCCCGTCCCCTGGGGGTCTTTGGGCTTCCTCTCTGTCCCGTCCCCTGGGGGTCTTTGGGCTTCCTCTCTGTCCCGTCCCCTGGGGGTCTTTGGGCTTCGCTGTAGAGCCAGTTGCTCGTCTTACTGGCCCCTCAGAACACAGAGAACAGCGTCCATTGGTCCACGCTGTGGACTCACCTGCCTCTCGTCTGCTTTTGTCTGAGGTTTTTTGAAACCAAGGATGTTTTTTTACATGTTTTTCAACCGTTTTGATCGGCCCAAACTTAACGTAAACTTAAGTAAAGTAAAGGTTTAGTATCAAACGGCCAACTTGTCTTTACACTCGAACAGTGGTGGTTCTCTCTCTCTCTCTCTCTCTCTCTCTCTCTCTCTCTCTCTCTCTCCTCTCTCTCTCTCTCCTCTCTCTCTCTCTCTCTCTCTCTCTCCTCTCTCTCTCTCTCTCTCTCTCTCCTCTCTCTCTCTCTCTCTCTGGTATGGGCTTACCTGGCCCATCCACCTTCAGTCAGAATCCCCAAAACGGGGATTCACGTGTCCACACACTCCACGTGTCTCCGTGACGACACCTGGTCCTGAGTGTCTCCATGACGACGCATGGTCCTGAGTGTCTCCATGACGACACCTGGTCCTGAGTGTCTCCATGACGACGCCTGGTCCTCAGTGATGTGCCTCCTGGACCCAAAGTCCTCTCTTCCTCGCGCCCTGATAATAAAACATTCAGACTGACTGAAGAGGCCGTGGAGACGAGTCATCTGCATTGGAGGCAGGGTCAGCGCTCCTCTGGTCTCCTCCTCTGGTCTCCTCCTCTGGTCTCTCCTCTGGTCTCCCCTCTGGTCTCCTCTGGTCTCCCCTCTGGTCTCCTCCTCTGGTCTCCTCCTCTGGTCTCTCCTCTGGTCTCCTCTGGTCTCCTCCTCTGGTCTCCTCCTCTGGTCTCCTCCTCTGGTCTCCTCCTCTGGTCTCCTCCTCTGGTCTCCTCTGGTCTCCTCCTCTGGTCTCTCCTCTGGTCTCCTCTGGTCTCCTCCTCTGGTCTCCTCCTCTGGTCTCCTCCTCTGGTCTCCTCCTCTGGTCTCCTCCTCTGGTCTCCTCTGGTCTCCTCCTCTGGTCTCTCCTCTGGTCTCCTCTGGTCTCCCTCTGGTCTCCTCCTCTGGTCTCCTCCTCTGGTCTCCTCCTCTGGTCTCCTCCTCTGGTCTCCTCTGGTCTCCTCCTCTGGACTCCTCCTCTGGTCTCCTCCTCTGGTCTCCTCTGGACTCCTCCTCTGGTCTCCCCTCTGGTCTCCTCCTCTGGTCTCCTCTGGACTCCTCCTCTGGTCTCTCCTCTGGTCTCCTCTGGTCTCCTCCTCTGGTCTCCTCCTCTGGTCTCCTCCTCTGGTCTCCTCCTCTGGTCTCCTCCTCTGGTCTCCTCTGGTCTCCTCCTCTGGTCTCTCCTCTGGTCTCCTCTGGTCTCCTCCTCTGGTCTCCTCCTCTGGTCTCCTCCTCTGGTCTCCTCCTCTGGTCTCCTCCTCTGGTCTCCTCTGGTCTCCTCCTCTGGACTCCTCCTCTGGTCTCCTCCTCTGGTCTCCTCTGGACTCCTCCTCTGGTCTCCCCTCTGGTCTCCTCCTCTGGTCTCCTCTGGACTCCTCCTCTGGTCTCCTCCTCTGGTCTCCCTCTGGTCTCCTCCTCTGGTCTCCTCCTCTGGTCTCCCCTCTGGTCTCCTCCTCTGGTCTCCCCTCTGGTCTCCCCTCTGGTCTCCTCCTCTGGTCTCCTCCTCTGGTCTCCCCTCTGGTCTCCTCCTCTGGTCTCCTCCTCTGGTCTCCTCCTCTGGTCTCCTCCTCTGGTCTCCTCCTCTGGTCTCCTCCTCTGGTCTCCTCTGGTCTCCTCCTCTGGTCTCCTCCTCTGGTCTCCTCCTCTGGTCTCCTCCTCTGGTCTCCTCCTCTGGTCTCCTCCTCTGGTCTCCTCTGGTCTCCTCTGGTCTCCTCCTCTGGTCTCCTCCTCTGGTCTCCTCCTCTGGTCTCCTCCTCTGGTCTCCTCCTCTGGTCTCCTCTGGTCTCCTCCTCTGGCTCCTCCTCTGGTCTCCTCCTCTGGTCTCCTCTGGACTCCTCCTCTGGTCTCCCCTCTGGTCTCCTCCTCTGGTCTCCTCTGGACTCCTCCTCTGGTCTCTCCTCTGGTCTCCTCTGGTCTCCTCCTCTGGTCTCCTCCTCTGGTCTCCTCCTCTGGTCTCCTCCTCTGGTCTCCTCTGGTCTCCTCCTCTGGTCTCTCCTCTGGTCTCCTCTGGTCTCCTCCTCTGGTCTCCTCCTCTGGTCTCCTCCTCTGGTCTCCTCCTCTGGTCTCCTCCTCTGGTCTCCTCTGGTCTCCTCCTCTGGACTCCTCCTCTGGTC
>CM051022.1:1150413-1172913 GCA_027704905.1 Muraenolepis orangiensis | reverse complement strand
ACGGCTCTACGGCCATAAGGCTCTACGGCCTCACGGCTCTACGGCCACACGGCTCTACGGCCACACGGCTCTACGGCCTCACGGCTCTACGGCCTCACGGCTCTACGGCCACACGGCTCTACGGCCATACGGCTCTACGGCCACACGGCTCTACGGCCTCACGGCTCTACGGCCATACGGCTCTACGGCCACACGGCTCTACGGCCATAAGGCTCTACGGCCTCACGGCTCTACGGCCACACGGCTCTACGGCCTCACGGCTCTACGGCCTCACGGCTCTACGGCCATACGGCTCTACGGCCATACGGCTCTACGGCCTCACGGCTCTACGGCCACACGGCTCTACGGCCTCACGGCTCTACGGCCTCACGGCTCTACGGCCATACGGCTCTACGGCCATAAGGCTCTACGGCCTCACGGCTCTACGGCCTCACGGCTCTACGGCCACACGGCTCTACGGCCTCACGGCTCTACGGCCTCACGGCTCTACGGCCATACGGCTCTACGGCCACACGGCTCTACGGCCACACGGCTCTACGGCCATACGGCTCTACGGCTCTACAGCCACGCGGCTCTACGGCCTTACGGCTATATGGCTCTACAGCCAAACGGCTCTACAGCTATACGGCGGTAACTTTGAAAGGAGGTGACTTTTCTTTGGTGCCCACCAACTTGGCGCCCGCCAATATATATAACTATCTATATATAACTATATATAACATTATATTAATTATTATTCACATTAAAGGTAGGTAGGCTACAGGCGGTTGTTTGTGGCGCGCTGACCGCCGCGTGTAGCCGGTTAGCACCCACAGCGTGACGCGGCAGAACAGCGGCTTACCGGGCTGCGCGCCGACCTTCCGCCGCCGCTTGCCTGCTAACTCATGGCCTTTATTTACTGAACGAGTTCCTCTCACCGGGTCTTCATGGTAACCAGTCTGGGTTCTGACCCGCTGTGTGTGTGTGTGTGTGTGTGTGTGTGTGTGTGTGTGTGTGTGTGTGTGTGTGTGTGTGTGTGTGTGTGTGTGTGTGTGTGTGTGTGTGTGGGTGGGTGTGTGGGTGAGTGAGTGAGTGAGTGAGTGAGTGAGTGAGTGAGTGAGTGAGTGAGTGAGTGAGTGAGTGAGTGAGTGAGTGAGTGAGTGAGTGAGTGAGTGAGTGAGTGAGTGAGTGAGTGAGTGAGTGAGTGTGTGTGTGTGTGTGTGTGTGTACGAGGCAGCGCTTCTCTCGACCACACCGTGCCCCTGTCTCCGTTCTTTCGGTTCTTTCGGTTCTTTCGGTTCTTTCTTGGTGTTCAGGATGAATGATGGCCGGATGCTGTGAGTGACAGGAGGCTGTGAGTGACAGGAGGCTGTAAGGGGGGGGTGGGGCGGACCCAAAGATTCTCTCTGCCGCAAATTGGCGCGATTAGGAAGATGGCCGCCTTGGAATAATTCCCTCCATGACAAAAAGCTAATTAGCAGCAGGTAACACCTGTCGCTTTAATGAGCTCATCACTCAGGACGGCCCGGAGCGCTTTATCACCCATCTCATTACCGCCGCGGTTTAGGCTGCGGCGTGATTGGCGTGGAGGAGGCGCGCGCCAACTATTGACTTTTTCTCCCTCCCTCCCTCCCTCCCTCCCTCCCTCCCTCCCTCCGCGTCTCCTACTAAGATTTAGCCATTTCCTGCGCTTCTTTCCCCCATAACTTAGAATAAATAACCTCCTCTCTTCCTCTCCTCCTCCTCCTCCTCCTCCTCTCCTTCTCTCCACCTCTCCTCCTCTCCACTCCTCCTCCACCTCTCCTCTCCTCCTCTCCTCCTCTCCTCCTCTCCTCCTCTCCTCCACACCTCATCCCCCTCCTCTCCTCTCCTCTCCTCTCCTCTCCTCTCCTCTCCTCTCCTCTCCTAATAGGTGTGTGTGTGATGGGGTTTAGGGTGGGGGGGATGTAAAGATGGGTGCCATTAATGATCCACGGGATTCATCTCCAACGTCACGGCTACGTCACGAGGCCCCGCCTCTCAGCCGGTGTGAATCTCGGTGTCGCGGCGACGAGATGGATCTAACAGCCCGTTAAACACACACACACACACACACACACACACTCATTTACATTTACATTTAGGGCATTTGGCAGACGCTTTTATCCAAAGCGACTTACATTTGTTGAAGTAGACAATAGCATAACATCAAAATAGATTAGTTCACAAGCGTTCATATTAACAAGATGAATAACACAGTGTGGTACTGCCAGGTCACCTCCTCTGTGATAAGAGCATGTTATCAACATTAAGGATATACACTTGATATTAATGTCAGGACTTAAGCAAGTTAGGGGTTCACAAAGGAGAACACACACACACACACACACACACTCACTCACTCACTCACTCACTCACTCACTCACTCACTCACTCACTCACTCACTCACTCACTCACTCACTCACTCATCACTCACTCACTCACTCACTCACTCACTCACTCACTCACTCACTCACTCACTCACTCACTCACTCACTCACTCACTCACTCACTCACTCACTCACTCACTCACACGATCAGCCGCGACCCGCGCCGCGCTCATCTAAACCCCGCGGAGCCGCGCGTAATGACGCGCTGAGTGGCGCGCGGCCTGCACCTTACTGGAGTGAAGGGCATTGAAGAGAGAGAGAGAGAGAGAGAGAGAGAGAGAGAGAGAGAGAGAGAGAGAGAGAGAGAGAGAGAGAGAGAGAGAGAGAGAGAGAGAGAGAGAGAGAGAGAGAGAAGAGAGAGAGAGAGTGTGTGTGCGCGTGTGCGCGTGCGTGCGCACTGGGAGCGCGCACGCACGTACGAGCGCATGCTTGCGCTCCGTTCCTCGAGCTGCCGGTGATCAGTGACCTGATCTCCGTCTTGTTCTCCCGGTGAGGATCCGGTGAGATAATAAATGGAGGCTCCGCCACAGCGCGCCTCTCAGTGATAGAGAGACACCGGAGAGAAGCCTCCTCCTCTCCTCCTCCTCCTCCTCCTCTCCTCTCCTCCTCCTCCTCCTCCCGGACCGCCCCGCTCTGCACGGAGGGACACCTGTTACCGAGCCCTGCCCGCTGGGACCCCAATGTGGACCTCGGTACTCTCCTCCTCCTCCTCCTCCTCCTCCTCCTCCTCCTCCTCCTCCTCCTCCTCCTCTCTTCATCAGCAGCAGCGCGGTGTCGGTTCGGTGATCTGGAGCTCGGAGAGGATACCTCGTTTATAGAGGAGGAGGTGATACCTAGGAGGAGGTGATAGTAGAGGAGGAGGAGGTGATACCTAGGAGGAGGTGATAGTAGAGGAGGAGGAGGTGATACCTAGGAGGAGGTGATAGCAGAGGAGGAGGAGAGGACATCCAGAAAGGTGAGTTCACTGCACGTTTAATTCTAGCGACGCCGTAAAGTTGAGGTTTGAGTTGTGATCAAAGTGATTAATGATCAAGTGTTTAGCGGGATAGAGACTGGCGCTTGAGAACTAAGTCGATTAGCGGTTAGACTTCTATACGCCTAGAAGTCCTGGACTATGGAGGACATGGTTTAACTGGCATGTTGGGCTATGTGTGATAACTCCTAATCGATGATCCGATCGGACCACGTGGTCTCTCCCGACTACCCGGGAAACGGCGAGACTCCGACTAATAGAATAATAATATAACAATAATATAGAATAATATAACAATAATATAGAATAATATAACAATAATATAGAATAATAGAACAATAATATAGAATAATAGAACAATAATATAGAATAATAGAACAATAATATAGAATAATAGAACACTCATTTTTGTCCGGTGGTTTAACGACTCGAGTTTTTTTTAAAAGGGGAGACGAGGTCCCGTTAATATAAAACACACACACACACACACACACACACACACACACACACACACACACTGGCGCGCGGCTGCGGGGAGCAGACTGAGCGTCTTTGTCATCTGTCGTTTGTTCTTCCAGTCAGCCGCTCGGCACACGGGGGGTTAGCACCGTGTGTGTGTGTGTGTGTGTGTGTGTGTGTGTGTGTGTGTGTGTGTGTGTGTGTGTGTGTGAGAGAGAGAGAGAGAGAGAGAGAGAGAGAGAGAGAGAGAGAGAGAGAGAGAGAGAGAGAGAGAGAGAGAGAGAGAGAGAGAGAGAGAGAGAGAGAGAGAGAGAGAGAGAGAGAGAGAGAGAGAGTGTGTGTGTGTGTGTGTGTGTGTGTGTGTGTGTGTGTGTGTGTGTGTGTGTGTGTGTGTGTGTGTGTGTGTGTGTGTGTGTGTGTGTGTGTGTGTGTGTGACGCTGAACTGTAGCGAACCAACGCCGTCATCTCGTTCTCTCGTTTTTTGATTATTTCGGGTGTTCGCAACCGAGGCGGAGGATACTTTATATTAACAAGAGAGAGAGAGAGAGAGAGAGAGAGAGAGAGAGAGAGAGAGAGAGAGAGAGAGAGAGAGAGAGGGGGGGGAGAGAGAGAGAGAGAGCGAGCAGCCCCTCGCATACAGCTGCTCACTTGACCACAAGCGACCACCAACCAACCGGAGATAGTGTGTGTGCGTGTGTGTGTGTGTGTGTATGTGTGTGTGTGTGTGTGTGTGTGCGTGTGTTTTTGCATGGTGCTTCCGGCTGCTCCAGCGAGTCAACCAATGCAGAAAAGGGAGAAAAGTTTCGGTAAGATTTCTAAATCTATATTCCTATAGAGAGAGCCCTATGGTGATATGTTCCTATAGAGAGAGCCCTATGGTGATATGTTCCTATAGAGAGAGCCCTATGGTGATATGTTCCTATAGAGAGAGCCCTATGGTGATATGTTCCTATAGAGAGAGCCCTATGGTGATATGTTCCTATAGAGAGAGCCCTATGTTCACGACGGTACCGCTCGGATGACGGCTGGCCGCTGGTCTCTGTGTTCGAGAATAAGAAGTTCGCCCACACGTCGCTTTACGGGTTTCTGTTGGACCCGACGGTCTGCGGTGAACCGGATTGGGCTGACGTTCGGAACGATTCAACCTCAAATACTCGCTTACGTTTACAAACACGACGATGTGGATGGGGGGGGGGGCTCTTCGCGAATTCGTGCGAAATGTGTTATTGGGCTCTACCGAGCATCCATGCTGCCATGGCAACAGTAATGATAGCGATGATGGGCTGACATGTCATCTTTATCCCGCGCTGTGACGGCGAGGAGGAGCGGAGGAAACCGTCCGTTCTGTGCTGGGATTAGGCTTATTACACACACACACACACACACACACACACACACACACGTTAAACTGCACGTTTTTAATCGGTAGCCCTTGGAACGGAGCTAGGAGGGGAAAGGCACGATTAGGCGTTAAGGCGTTACGGCGGCGAGTCGTTTTGGCGCAAAACAGCTGCAATTTCCCCCTCACTAAATGAAGGCGCATGTCTGATAGACGACACCTGTTCCAAGCAGGAGCGTCAGATCGACTCCGGGTTGTTGGGGTCGAACCCGATCGGAAGTTGGGTCGCTCTCGTACTTTCAGGTGATGGACGCGATCAGCCGTGTGGCTTCTTACAGGGGGGGTCAGGGTTAAAAAGAACCCGTTTGCATGAGGACTCTTTATGAGTCTATCCTGACGTCGAGAGGCTTAACTCTCATAACGAATGGCCTGTGTCTCATTAAGAGGATTGATACGGAGTCTGCTACTCCTACAATACGAGGAAAAGGTTACCTAAAGGCAATTAGCAGAAATGGAATGATTAAATGTTAATTTGATGGAGCTGGCCTGCGCAGCGGCATAACAGTAGCTGACAAGTGTTTACTAAATAAACCCCCACTCTCCGACTCCCGCCCTAAACGGTTTAGCTGCGGAGCGAGGTTATGAACATGCTTTATATTAGTCTACATAGTCAGTAATACAAATCAGTAAGCTCAAAGTAATAACATTAGTAACCATGTAGCCTAAATGTTGCCATGAAAAGCTGTGTGTGAGAGAGAGAGAGAGAGACAGAGTGAGAGAGAGAGAGAGAGTGAGAGAGAGGGAGGGAGAGGGGGAGGGAGAGAGGTAGAGAGAGAGAGAGAGAGACAGAGTGAGAGGGAGAGAGAGAGGGAGAGAGAGAGAGACAGAGTGAGAGGGAGAGAGAGAGAGGGAGAGGGAGAGAGAGAGAGGGAGGGAGAGAGAGTGAGAAGGAGAGAGGGAGCAGGACAAAGGGGAGGTGGGGGTGTCTCTCTCCTGGGGGAATGGTGGTAGAATACTAATTAGAGGTTGGAGCGAGGCCACATTGTCCCCCGGCCGGCCCAACAAAAGGCCCTCACAGCCGGCTCAGGGCCCCACAATACAGAGCGCTAACACGGCCCACCGCTCCTCCTCCTCGCCGCTCCTCCTCCTCCTCCTCCTCGGCCACTCCCACTTACTACTTAACGAAGGAAAGAGACGGGGAGGAAAATCTAAATGAAACACAAAATGATGTCATGATAGGCCCTCACACTCTGTGTGTTGGTAACATGGGTGGGATGTGTGTGTGTGTGTGTGTGTGTGTGTGTGTGTGTGTGTGTGTGTGTGTGTGTGTGTGTGTGTGTGTGTGTGTGTGTGTGTGTGTGTGTGTGTGTGTGTGTGTGTGTGCCCGTGTGTGTGTGTGTGTGTGCCTGTGTGTGTGCGTGCGTGTGTGTGTGTGTGCCGTATGATTAACAAAGTCATTTAGAAAAGTCTTTGTGTTGAGTTGTATTTGGTTCTGTTTGATCTTCTCTTCAGTCCCAAATCCGTTACTCCCTGTTACACCTGACCTACACACGGCCTAACCTGGTTCACTCTCTCTCTCTCTCTCTCTCTCTCTCTCTCTCTCTCTCTCTCTCTCTCCCTCTCCCTCCCTGTGTCTCTCTCTCATCCTCTCTGTCTCTGGCAGGTATACAGATGCTTTCCGTCCAGCCGGACACCAAGCCCAAGGGCTGTGCCGGCTGTAACCGGAAGATTAAGGACCGCTACCTGCTGAAGGCTCTTGATAAGTACTGGCACGAGGACTGCCTGAAGTGCGCCTGCTGCGACTGCCGCCTGGGCGAGGTGGGCTCCACGCTCTACACCAAGGCCAACCTCATCCTGTGCCGACGCGACTACCTCCGGTAAGACCGGCGCCACCGCCGCCGCCGCCACCGCGTCACCCTCACACGGAACACTAAGTCAAAGTTGTTGTTGTACTACGGCTACGTCCAAGGCTCGGTGGTGGGACGTGGTGTGACACAGTGTGTTTGTGGTGCCGTACGGTGTTTGTGGTGCAGTAAGGTATGTTTGTGGTGCCGTATGGTGTGTTTGTGGTGCAGTATGGTGTGTGTGTTTGTGGTGCGTACGGTGTGTTGTGGTGCAGTACGGTGTGTTTGTGGTGCAGTACGGTGTGTTTGTGGTGCAGTACGGTGTGTTTGTGGTGCAGTACGGTGTGTTTGTGGTGCAGTATGGTGTGTTTGTGGTGCAGTACGGTGTGTTTGTGGTGCAGTATGGTGTGTTTGTGGTGCAGTATGGTGTGTTTGTGGTGCAGTACGGTGTGTTTGTGGTGCAGTACGGTGTGTTTGTGGTGCCGTACGGTGTGTTTGTGGTGCCGTACGGTGTGTTTGTGGTGCAGTACGGTGTGTTTGTGGTGCCGTACGGTGTGTTTGTGGTGCAGTACGGTGTGTTTGTGGTGCCGTACGTTGTGTTTGTGGTGCAGTACGGTGTGTTTGTGGTGTATTAATGGTAATAGATGCTTTTATATTACGCTTTTATCCAAAGCGCTTTACAAGTCATGCCTCACATTCACCATTCATCCACCAAGGAGACAGCCAGCAGGCCAGGAGCAGTTAGGGTTAGGGTGTCTGTTTTGCTAGACGTGTATGTTTCCCCCCCCCCAAAATAAATCTTCCCTATTTAGTGGTTTCCTGTTGAGATGTTGAGCAGAACCTGGTGAGCAGGTCCCCATACGGGTCGTAGGAGGAGGTCTGTGGGCACCCAGAACCACTCCACTATTAGATTTAAACCTGGAAAATGACTTAAACTCAAACCTTAGATATAGCCGACATATTTGAACAAGCACTGTGTGTGTGTGTGTGTGTGTGTGTGTGTGTGTGTGTGTGTGTGTGTGTGTGTGTGTGTGTGTGTGTGTGTGTGTGTGTGTGTGTGTGTGTGTGTGTGTGTGTGTGTGTGTGTGTGTGTCTTTTTTTATTGCTTATTGTGTATTTTCTTTTCATCCTTTTTATTATTTTATTTGTTTACGGCAGACCCCCCTGAATGCCCCCCCCCCCCCCCCCCCCCGGGCCCAGCTCTCTGAGCGCTCCTCCTATATCCTCCTATACCCCCGCTCAGACCGCTCTCCGCTCCGAGATGAACCCGGGATCCCCCCCCCCCCCCCTCCCCCCGCCTATCAACTCTAAACCATCGAACATAAACCATAAAAAGACGTCGAACAATCGCTTGGTCCCCATGGTTACCGTAAAGCCGTGTGTTAAAATAACTATAATAATTACACACACTTATAGACTCATTTAATAAACTAAGAATTAAATACACTCACTCTGGGGCATGTAAAAACACACGTGGAATGGAGGCCGTGGATAAATTCACCTAAACGCCCAAACGCCTATACGCCTATACGCCTAAACGCCTAAACGCCTAAACGCCTTGTTCTGCTCTCAGCCCCATTGCCTCCGTCTCTGTTTGTTTTGCGGCAGGATCTTTAGTTAAACTGTATCTGGTGTTGATAACTGACTTCATGTTGAACTGACTACAACACAACACAACACAACACAACACATGACAACACACACACAACACAACACATGACAACACAACACAACACAACACAACACATGACAACACAACACAACACAACACAACACATGACAACACAACACAACACAACACATGACAACACAACACAACACAACACACAACACAACACAACACACACAACACAACACAACACAACACAACACATGACAACACAAACAACACACACAACACAACACATGACAACACAACACAACACAACACATGACAACACAACACAACACAACACACACATGACAACACAACACAACACAACACAACACAACACAACACAACACAACACAACACAACACAACACATGACAACACAACACAACACAACACATGACAACACAACACAACACAACACATGACAACACAAACAACACAACACATGACAACACAACACAACACATGACAACACAACACACACACACATGACACACAACACACAACACAACAACACAACACACACAACACAACACATGACAACACAACACAACACAACACAACACATGACAACACAACACAACACAACACATGACAACACAACACACAACACATGACACACACACAACACAACACAACACAACACAACACAACACATGACAACACACACAACACAACACACATGACAACACAACACAACACAACACATGACAACACACAACACAACACATGACACCACAACACATGACAACACAACACAACAACACAACACATGACAACACAAACACACACACAACACAACACAACACAACACAACACAAAACACAACACATGACAACACAACACATGACAACACAACACACCACACCACAACACAACACATGACAACACAACACAACACAACACATGACACCACAACACAACACATGACAACACAACACAACACATGACAAACAACACAACACATGACAACACAACACAACACAACACAACACATGACAACACATGACAACACAACACAACACATGACAACACATGACAACACAACACAACACAACACATGACAACACAACACAACACAACACAACACATGACAACACATGACAACACAACACAACACAACACATGATAACACAACACAACACATGACAACACAACACACACATGACACCACAACACATGACAACACAACACAACACAACACATGACAACACATGACAACACAACACAACACACACATGACAACACAACACATGACACCAACACACCACACACACCATGACACACAACACACACACACAACACATGACACCACAACACATGACACACACACAACACATGACAACACAACACATGACACAACACAACACAACACAACACAACACATGACAACACAACACAACACAACACATGACAACACAACACAACACAACACATGACAACACAACACAACACATGACAACACAACGCAACGCATGACAACACAACACAACACATGACAACAGCGATCCATTGTCTCCCAGTCAGCAGTGTCGTGTACCTGCAAACACGGCTGTGGGCAGTGCTGGTCATTACCGCCCACCCTCTCTCTCTCTCTCTCTCTCTCTCTCTCTCTCTCTCTCTCTCTCTCTCTCTCTCTCTCTCTCTCTCTCTCTCTCTCTCTCTCTCTCTCTCTCTCTCTCTCTCTCTCTCTCTGTAGGGTACAGGGGGGCGTTCTGTGGGTCAGGAGGGAGACAGACACGTTGGCTAGGGTCCTTTAGAGCTAGCTCCCCCGTCTGGCTCTTTAGAGCTAGCTCCCCCCGTCTGGGCTCCTTTAGAGCTAGCTCCCCCCGTCTGGGCTCCTTTAGAGCTAGCTCCCCCCGTCTGGGCTCCTTTAGAGCTAGCTCCCCCCGTCTGGGCTCCTTTAGAGCTAGCTCCCGCCGCCGCTGCCTCTTTAAGTCTCTGTCCGTTGGAGCGTGAACACAGATGTGCTCGCTGCGTTTGACATATTCGTGCGTTATGAGAAGCGGAAGCGATAAGCGACCTATAGAACTATAAAGCCTACTTAGCGTTTTCAGTTTTGCAAACGTAAGATGGAACTCGGTTCTCTATGATGTAAGCAAATCTGTCCGTTCCCCCGAGACGCTGGCATGAAGGAACCCAGCGAGATGGTGTTTAACCTCTCTGTCGGAGGAGGAGGTTCTCTCTAGCTCCTGCCAAGGGGAGACCGCATTCTGAGCTCCTCCCTCTCCTCCTGGGCCTCCTCCTGGGCCTCCTCCCTCTCCTCCTGGGCCTCCTCCCTCTCCTCCTGGGCCTCCTCCCTCTCCTCCTGGGCCTCCTCCTGGGCCTCCTCCCTCTCCTCCTGGGCCTCAGAACCCCTTCCTGCTTCTGTCGACTCCGGCGGTGAACAAGCTCGCGGGAGAGGGTGTGTGTGTGTGTGTGTGTGTGTGTGTGTGTGGGGGGGGGGGTGGGTAAGGCAGCGAGAGCAATTCCAACATGTTATTCTTTCATCTCCAAAGTTCAAGGTGACTGAATTGATTTGATGCTCGCCATCAGGCGGCGGTGGGGGCCCTGCCCGGCCCCCCCGGGCCCCGCCCCCCCGGGCCCCGCCCCCCGGCCCCCGCCGCCCTGCCCCCCCTGGCCCCCGCCGCCCTGGCCCCGCCCCCCGGCCCCCGCCGCCTTGCCCCCCGGGCCCCGCCCCCCCGGGCCCCCCGGCCCCCGCCGCCCCGCCCCCACACACACACACACATGTGCACACACACACACACACACACACACACATACACACACACAAACACACACATGTGCACACACACACACGCACACGCACAAACACACACACACACACATGTGCACACACACACACACACACACACACACACACACACACACACACACACACACACACACATGTGCACACACACACACAAACACACACACATGTGCACACACACACGCACACGCACACGCACAAACACACACACACACACATGTGCACACACACACACATGTGCACACACACACACACACACACACACACACACACACACACGTGCACACACACACACACATGTGCACACACACACACACACACATGTGCACACACACACACACACACACACACACATGTGCACACACACACACACACACATGTGCACACACACACACACACACACACACACACACACACACGTACTCCTGAATCAATCGTCCTTTGCTTAGTGGGGTGGCATGTTATTAGCCAGGACATAACCGGGGTTAATAGAATTCTTCAGGGTCTCTAACCGTAAGGAACGGGATCCCGCAGCTCAGAAATACTATAATAACAATCATAATCTCCTGCAACACATGCACACACACAACAACCACCGCAAGCCCAGCCGCCACCAACACACACACATTCTAAATATGGAGAGAAATGTATATGAAAAGGCCCCAAACAAACAAATGAAATAACAGAAACAAGCAAGCAGACATCTTCACAGGTCACCGACTCCTGTTTAAATGATAACAAACAACCCGTACAGCCAGAGAGAAATTGGTTTTACTTGTGTTTACGCGCATGCACACACACACACACACACCACACACACACACACACACCACACACACACACACCACACACCACACACACACACACCACACACACAGTACACACACTGCGAATGTAATTATGAGGTGTTATCTACCTCATTTTGGTTATCTCTCGCTCTCTTTGAATTGTCACAGGTTCCTCCTCCCTATGCACATATCAACATATATATATATATATATATGTATTTATATATATCTCTTTTTTATTTTATTTATTCATGTATTTGTTTTATAAACAAATTATGTTTTTTGATAGCGCAGCGGCGACTGATGCTAGCGTTAAACAAAGAGAAGCTCAGAGTTAAAAGACTATACACACATCTTAGCCCTGAACGGTGACAAGATCACACACACACACACACACACACACACACACACACACACACACACACACACACACACACACACACACACACACACACACACCACACACACACACACACACACACACACACACAGATTCATGCACGCACACACACACACAGATTCATGCACGCACACACACACACACACACATGCACGCACAGATTCACACGCAGGCACACACACACATGTACCAACGCACAAACACACACACACGCACACACATGCACGCACACACATGCACGCACACACACACACACACACACACACACACACACACACACACATGCACGCAGAGATACACACACACAGACACACACACACACACACACACACACACACATGCACGCAGAGATACACACACACACAGACACACACACGCACAATCTGTGAGCTCCAAGGCCGCTGTGCAGAAAGCTGCTGGCCATCAGTTAATGGAAAACTGTACATTTTTGGGCATTCATTTTGAAGACGGCACCGAACACTTATTTATTTATTTATTTATTTATTTATTTATCTATTCATTCTTCTTTTTTTTAAACCCAACTCCAATTTTCTTCTACAGTGGTTTTTACTAAGATTGTAAATGCGTGTGGTGGGGGGGGGGCAGCAGTCAACACGGCTGGATTTATTGCGGAGGTTATTTTTTTGGAAGTCTGGCTATCAGAGGGAGATAAGGGTGCGGTGTCATAGGGAGATAAGGGTGCGGTGTCATAGGGATGGAGCCTCTTCCTATTGATTCATATTCTCTCCTTCACACAATCCGCCGCTCCGCTTGGGATCAACATGTATGCAAATGGAGGAAATGGGCAATCTCTCTTTTTTCCTTTTTGTATCTGGCGTGACACGCAGGCCACGCACCGCCAGCCTCACGTGTGTGTGTGTGTGTGTGTGTGTGTGTGTGTGTGTGTGTGTGTGTGTGGTGTGTGTGTGTGTGTGTGTGTGTGTGTGTGTGTGTGTGTGTGTGTGTGTGTGTGTGTGTGTGTGTGTGTGTGTGCAGTTGACTCGCAACCCGTGTGTGTGTTGTGTGTGTGGAGACATCAAGTCAGGCTTTATCTCCAACGGGAGAACGGGAGGGAGAGGAGGGGGTAGGAGGTGGGGGGAAAGTGGGGGAGGGAGGGAGGAGAAGGGGAGGGGAGGGGTAGGAGGTGGGGGGGAAAGTGGGGGAGGGAGGGAGGAGAAGGGGAGGGGAGGGGTAGGAGGTGTTGGGGGTCAAAGAGGGGGGGGCGGGCTCATCCATTCCTTTCTGGAAATGTCATTTTGGAAAACCGTGTTTTTCCGATTGGTGCCGCGGATGGAGGGAACAGGGCAGGGTTATTGGTAATTAATACAAATGAATACCTGAAAGGCTGATCTAAAGTTAACATCATAGGAAGCTTTGGCGTTTAGAGCAACTGTGGAATATTCTGCCGGCGGAAATGTCCACATACACACACTCACACTCACACTCACACTCACACTCACACACACCCCAGTCCAGTGGAGCCTCTGAGAGAGAGACTGAGAGAGGCTCCAGCTGACCTCTTAGATCCTCTGTTATGTACCGCCTTGTGCTTAGCGGCCAATCACAGCAGTCGGCTCAAAATACCAGGACCTCAGCGCAACCTTCTGCCGCCTCCAGATCCCCCGCTCGCCCCACACACACACACACACACACACAAACATATATATATATATATATATATATATATATATATATACACACAAACACAGCTCAGCCCAGACCTGCGACACAATAACATGGCGCTTAGTTTGGATAAGTGCGGTGGGTACCACTTGGCTGAGGACAGCAGGAGGAGGAGAGGGAGGAGCCGAGAGTAGAGGAGGAGAGGAGGGGAGAGGAGAGGAGAGGGGAGAATAGGAAGAGAGGAGAGGAGAGGAGAAGAGGAGGAGAGGGAGGAGCAGAGAGGAGAGGAGAAGGGAGTAGAGGAGGAGAGGAGAGGAGGGGCAAAGGAGAGGAGGAGCAAAGGAGAGGAGAGGAGAGGAGGAGCAAAGGAGAGGAGAGGAGGAGCAAAGGAGAGGAGAGGAGAAGAGAAGAGGAGCAAAGGAGAGAAGAGGAGAGGAGAGGGGGAGAGGAGAGGAGGAGCAAAGGAGAGGAGGAGCAAAGGAGAGGAGAGTAGCAAAGGAGTGGAGAGGAGAAGAGGAGAGGAGAGAGGAGGAGAGGAGAGGAGGAGCAAAGGAGAGGAGGAGCAAAGGAGAGGAGAGGAGAGGAGGAGCAAAGGAGAGGAGGAGCAAAGGAGAGGAGAGGAGAGGAGGAGCAAAGGAGAGGAGAGGAGGAGCAAAGGAGAGGAGAGGAGGAGTAAAGGAGAGGAGAAGAGAGGAGGAGAGGAGAGGAGAAGAGAGTTCTCCACCTGATCCTCCATTAGACTGAGAGATCCAGGCCAGCTCCATCGTCCTCTTAATGACCAGCGCAGATGTTCCACTGTGGCTCACACACACACACACGCACACGCACACACACGCACGTACACACACACACACACACACACACACACACACACACAAAAACACACACACACACACACACACTACCTAAAGCCTCTCTGCACCCTTCCTCTCTCCTCTTTCCCCGCAGTGGAAACAGGACGGGAAGACGTCCTGAAGGAGGACAGAGAGAGAGAGAGAGAGAGAGAGAGAGAGAGAGAGAGAGAGAGAGAGAGAGAGAGAGAGAGGAGAGAGAGAGAGAGAGAGAGAGAGAGAGAGAGAGAGAGAGAGAGAGAGAGAGAGAGAGAGAGAGAGAGAGACCGGGGGAGGGGGGAGGAGAGGGGGGGTGCAGCAAACCCAAGAGAAATCAAACCACGCCAAACACAAGCGTGAACAAACCGCTGTTTGAGCCAATCAGCGCTGGTGATTGGCCCCCCCCCTCTTGATGTAATGAGGGGGGGACACACGTGGGTTTGATAGTCGGAACGGGGATCTGGGGTCCAGAAGTTCAAGCGTTCTGTTCCACGCCTTCCGAGGGGGAGAGCGCACAGAGGGGGGTCTGAACCAGACCAGGGGCGGAGTCACGTACCGCTTCCTCCTTTGGTTACCATCTTGTTCCTAAGATGAATTCACTGATTTGAACTGAATGTGTTTCTACAGTGTGCTGCACGGGTTTGATTTAAACCTTCTGGTGTTTAGCTCGTTTAAGGCTCATGACATTCATCGTCCGCCTATCTGGTTGGCTGTGGTTCCGGTCTAGACCGGTTCCCTGGAACGCCGCAGACCCCCCGCCCTGCTACTCCATCCGCACAAAAGCCCTCGCAAATTTGAAGCGAAATACAATTTGAACCAGTGGAACCAAGACGTGTGTTCCTGTGTCTCCTGGGAGTTCAGATGGGGTGGGACGTGTCTCCTGGGAGTTCAGATGGGGTGGGACGTGTCTCCTGGGAGTTCAGATGGGGTGGGACGTGTCTCCTGGGAGTTCAGATGGGGTGGGACGTGTCTCCTGGGAGTTCAGATGGGGTGGGACGTGTTTCCGCTCACGGGAGGTCGAGATGCGTAACACAAACAGCCCAGCCAGGCGCTAGCCGCGATGTACAATCAATATCTCAGGCTAATTCACCGTGAGGGGGGGGTACTAAAATAAATAAAAAAGCAGAGAGCATGTAATTGGACGGTGAATTGGTACAACGCCCCAAAGAGCACGATGACTCATCTGTATTTAGGTCAAACAAGGTGTTCCTTGGGGATACTTAGTGGGCCTCAGCCCTCCAGGGTCTTTCTCTAAACTCTGACCTGCCTGTACTGTACTACTCGCAATACTCGTCATCCTGTGTTTTCCCCAATAACTACGTACTGTACTGTGTACTTCTAATCAGACGCTCCTGATTTTAGACGGTTTAGCTCCGGTAGCTATTAACAAAACACCCAAACTTCAGCCCAGTGTGTGTGTGTGTGTGTGTGTGTGTGTGTGTGTGTGTGTGTGTGTGTGTGTGTGTGTGTGTGTGTGTGTGTGTGTGTGTGTGTGTGTGTGTGTGTGTGTGTGTGTGTGTGTGTGTGTGTGTGTGTGTGTGTGATAAACTACACCCACATTACCTCGAGGTGGCAATTTGCATCTGGAGGTCATGGCTTTCTATTAATAGAATCTTATTTGGTAGATTTAGTATATTTAATTATACTTGAGTGGAATCGCTACTTCCTGAGTCTAATTCACGCATGGCAGACGAAAAGTTTGATGTATTTTGTGGCGCCTTTTCCACACACACACACACACACACACACACACACACACACACACACACACACACACACACACACACACACACACACACACACACACACACACACACACACACACCCTCTACCCCCCAGAGAGACGGAGGTAGAGGGGAGGGATGTACATGCTAGCCGGCGGTGCAACAGCGCTACAAGGTGAACTACTCGCCCCGGAACATGTAATTATTAATAACTGTCAGAGAGAGCGAGAGAGAGAGAGAGAGAGAGGAGAGAGAGGAGAGAAGAGAGAGAAGAGAGATAGAGAAAGAGAGGAAGAGAGAGAGAGAGAGGAGAAGAAGAGAGGAGAGAGAGAGTCCTGAGAGAAGGCAAGTAGGCCTCAGTTGGAGCCCACTGTAAAACAATACACCTCCACCTCCACCACCTCCAGCCCCACTAGCAGCAGCAGCAGCACCACCACCACTTCCTCCACCACCTCCACCCCCACCACCACCACCACCCACCTCCACCTCCACCACCTCCACCACCTCCACCTCCCCCCCGGCCCCTGAGGAGCCACAGTGCTTAAAGCAAGAATAATGCATGGTGGAGAGAGAGTGTGTACAGAGAATTGGGGGGAGAGAGAGAGAGAGAGAGAGAGAGAGAGAGAGAGAGAGAGAGAGAGAGAGAGAGAGAGAGAGAGAGAGAGGAAAGCAAGTTCGGCATTAACATTTTCACCCTTTGAAAAATGAAGATGTCACCTCCTGTCTGTTGGAAGCAAACCTTAACCTGAAGGTCCATTACAATATGAACAGGCTGGGGGCCTGCTGCTGGAGCAGGCATTGAGCATCCCTCCCCCCTCCCCCCCTCCCCCCCCCCCCTCCTTCCCTCCCTCCCCTCCCTCCCTTCCCTCCCCTCCCTCCCTCCGCCCACCACGACACGTCCGTCCGTCCCTCCCCCCCTCCCTCCCCCTCCCCTCCCCCCCCTCCTTCCCTCCCTCCCTCCCTCCCCTTCCCTCCCCTCCCTCCCTCCGCCACACGTCCGTCCCTCCCCCTCCCTCCCTCCCCCTCCCCTCCCCCCCCTCCCCTCCCATCCCTCCCGCCCCACACGTCCGTCCCTCCCCCCCCCTCCCTCCCTCCCCCCTCCCCTACCCCCTCCTTCCCTCCCTCCCCTCCCTCCCTTCCCTCCCCTCCCTCCCTCCGCCACACGTCCGTCCCTCCCCCTCCCTCCCTCCCCCTCCCCTCCCCCCCTCCCATCCCTCCCGCCCCACACGTCCGTCCCTCCCCCCCCTCCCTCCCCCCCTCCCATCCCTCCCGCCCACACGTCCGTCCCTCCCCCTCCCTCCCTCCCCCTCCCCTCCCCCCCTCCCATCCCTCCCGCCCCACACGTCCGTCCCTCCCCCTCCCCCTCCCCCCCCCCCTCCCATCCCTCCCGCCCCCACCCGTCCCTCCCTCCCCCTCCCCTCCCCCCCCCTCCCTCCCTCCCACCCCACACGTCCGTCCCTCCCCCTCCCCTCCCCCCCTCCCATCCCTCCCGCCCCACACGTCCGTCCCTCCCCCCTCCCCTCCCCCTCCCCTCCCCCCCTCCCATCCCTCCCCGCCCCACACGTCCGTCCCTCCCCCTCCCTCCCTCCCCCTCCCCTCCCCCCCTCCCATCCCTCTCACCCCACACGTCCGTCCCTCCCCCTCCCTCCCCCTCCCCTCCCCCCCTCCCATCCCTCCCCCCCACACCTCCGTCCCTCCCCCTCCCTCCCTCCCCCTCCCCTCCCCCCCTCCCATCCCTCCCGCCCCCCACGTCCGTCCCTCCCCCTCCCTCCCTCCCCCTCCCCTCCCCCCCTCCCATCCCTCCCGCCCCACACGTCCGTCCCCTCCCCCTCCCTCCCCCTCCCCTCCCCTCCCCCCCTCCCATCCCTCCCGCCCCACACGTCCGTCCCTCCCCCTCCCTCCCTCCCCCTCCCCTCCCCCCCTCCCATCCCTCCCGCCCCACACGTCCGTCCCTCCCCCTCCCTCCCTCCCCCTCCCCTCCCCCCCTCCCATCTCTCCCACCCCACACGTCCGTCCCTCCCCCTCCCCCCTCCCATCCCTCCCGCCCCACACGTCCGTCCCTCCCCCTCCCTCCCTCCCCCTCCCCTCCCCCCCTCCCATCCCTCCCGCCCCACACATCCGTCCCTCCCCCTCCCTCCCTCCCCCTCCCCTCCCCCCCTCCCATCCCTCCCGCCCCACACGTCCATCCATTGTCATTAAAGTTTAGTGCCCTGACAGCGCTGTTAAATTTCAAATGGTTTGAAAAGCGCGGTGCAACCAAGAAGAGAGAGGAGGAGGAGGAGGAGGAGGGGGAGGAGGAGGAGGAGGAGGTGGAGGGGGGGAGATGAGGAGGAGGGGGAGGGGGAGGGGGGGGGAGATGAGGAGCGGGAGGAGGATGATGAGGAGGGGGAGGAGGAGGGGGAGGGGGAGGGGGGGAGATGAGGAGCGGGAGGAGGATGATGAGGGGGAGGAGGAGGGGGGGGAGATGAGGAGGGGGAGGAGGAGGAAGAGCTGGGAGAGATGAGAGAGTTGGGGGAGGAGATGCTAATTGCCACATCAGATGGCGGAGACGTTTCTAGTTAGCGTGGCTCTCCTGGGATTTGAGTAGCGTCGCAGTTTGGGCCAACGGAACAAAATGAAAGGTTTGGTTTTTTGGTTTCTGCGCTGCCAGGATATATATAGGGGGAGGGGGAGGAGGGGAGGGGGGAGGGGGATGGGGGGGGAGGAGGAGGGGGGAGGGTCTCTTCCGGATGAGGCAGTGTTTGAGGTTTGAGGTGGGAACTGAGTCAGCTCCTACTGATGATTTGAGTTAGTGTTTGACAGTGATTGACAAACGCTGCGCTAAATGTTTTTTTTCCCACTCTTTCCTAACCTTTCCATTAGCAGTTTCTTCCTCTTCCTCTCCATGTTTCTTTGAAAGCCACAAACACACACAGCTCCCCCTGGCTGCCAGACACGCCACTACATCACTTCAATCCTCTTCAAATTAAATTGCTTTTGGCAGGGGTCAGGGGTCACACTGCTGTCCATGTCATGACTTTATCTAATCTGAGCAGGAGGAGAGAATGAAGTAATCCCCCTCTCTCTCTCTCTCTCTCTCTCTCTCTCTCTCTCTCTCTCTCTCTCTCTCTCTCTCTCTCTCTCTTTGTTTGTGTGCTATCACAACTCCACTGCCACATTTTCAATGCCAGGTCTCCAAAATTTCCCTTAAGGCGGTATTGTGTGTGTGTGTGTGTGTGTATATGGGTGTGTGTGTGTATATGGGTGTGTGTGTGTGTATATGGGTGTGGGTGGGTGTGTGTGTGTGTGTGTGTATATGGGTGTGTGTGTGTATATGGGTATGGGTGGGTGTGTGTGTGTGTGGGTGTGTGTGGGGCTGTGTGTGGGGTTGTGTGTGTGTGTGGGTGTGTGTGTGTGTATATGGGTGTGTGTGTGTGTATATGGGTGTGGGTGGGTGTGTGTGTGTGTGTGTGTGTGTGTATATGGGTGGGGGGGTGTGGGTGTGTGTAGGGCTGTGTGTGGGTGTGGGTGTGTGTGTGTGTGTGTGTGTGTGGGGCTGTGTGTGTGTGTGTGTGTGTGTGTGTGTGTGTGTGTGTGTGTGTGTGTGTGTGTGTGTGTGTGTGTGTGTGTGTGTGTGTGTGTGTGTGTGTGTGTGTGTGTGTGTGTGTGTGGGGCTGTGTGTGTGTGTCTGTGTGTGTGTGCTCCATAGCGGTGTTGTAGTGCTGTTGGGCTCCTCATGTAAATCTATATTCTGAATGTTCCCAGTGAAAGAATCCATAAAGTATCTTAAGAACAGCAGGAGGTGATCTAAATACATCCTGAAATACACAATCATGTTTTTATTTTGATGTTCATTTAGTGTTTGATTGTGTGTAGTATTAGTATATTATTATTATTATTATTATTAGTATTCTTCTGGTTCTATGAAGTCCTACTGCAGGAGGGATGGGAGGAAGCGTTCCAACTTGACCCTAACGTCACTTAGAACCCAATGTAGACTTTAAATTTGCACCACCATATGTCACAATATTGAGCAAAAACACCAGAATATTACATATATTAAAATAATCATTTTTTCTAAGTTAATAAACAGTCAGTCAGTCCAAATAAATTCTTTGTTATTTGTCCAGGAATAGGATATAATGAGTGAGGAATTGATGGGATCCAAAGCACCCAGGATCAATAAATCACCATTTTCTATTTTTGGTGTTTTTTGGGACAGTGAGACAATAACCGCCGTTCCTGCTCATTTCCCCTTAATATGTTCATTTTTCTCATTACGTACAAAATTATAATATTCATTATAACATGCAGGTATATTTGGTTTTGTGTTGCAATTGTGAGTCTCCAAATAATTAGTTATCAGCTGCTGGCCAACTGATGTAACGATTCTTTCCCAAAAATGAATATTTCTATGTTAATTAGACTCCTAAAATCACTACTTCTCAAATTTGAACAAATAACCAATCACTCAAATCTCCACACACACACACACACACACACACACACACACACACACACACACACACACACACACACACACACACACACACACACACACACACACACACACACACACACACACACACACGTGTGGGGGGGGGGGGGTTGGAGAAGAGAAGGAGGAAAAGTAGGAAGAAGGAGGGAGAGGTGGAGGATGAGGAAGTGGGGGAGAGGAGGAGGAGGAGGAGGAGGTGGGGAGAGGAGGAGGAGGATGAGGAGGTGGGGGAGAGGAGGAGGAGGAGTAGGAGGTGGGGGAGGGAGGAGGAGGTGGGGAGGAGGAGGGAGGAGGATAGGAGGTGGGGAGGAGGAGGAGGAGCAGGAGGAGGAGGAGGAGGAGGAGGGAGAGGAGGAGGAGGAGGAGGAGGAGGAGGGAGGAGGAGGAGGAGGAGGAGGAGGAGGAGGAGGAGGAGAGGAGGTGGTGATATCACACCTACAACAGGCCCAGTCTGCAGGAATGTCTCTAGTGGTTTTAGTTGTTTCCTGACAGCTGGCTGATCAGTGTCCTGAACCCAGGGGGCGGGGCTAATGAAACATTCATTGAATCAGTTTCCCGCCGCAATTGAACTCATCAATCATCTCCTTCCTGCTTCTTTTTTTTTCTTCTTCCTTTTTATTTCTTTGGTGTTAATAGCGGAGAGGGGGGGTTGACCCGCCCACCTCGCCGGAATGGATATTGACTGGTTTGATCTGGATTCACCGGAGCCAAGCCAGCGCTCTCTCTCTCTCTCTCTCTCTCTCTCTCTCTCTCTCTCTCTCCTCTCTCTCTCTCTCTCTCTCTCTCTCCTCTCTCTCTCTCTCTCTCTCTCTCTCTCTCTCTCTCTCACCCCACCCATTTCATATCCTTGCTGGGTGGAGATGAACCTTTATGGCCCTGATAAATGCTCTTTATTGACATGGAAGGCGTGAGAGATGGGGGGCTCTGTTGACCAGAGAGAGACCAGAGAGAGACAAGAGAGAGACCAGAGAGAGACCAGAGAGAGACCAGAGAGACCAGAGAGAGACCAGAGAGAGACCAGAGAGAGACTGGAGAAGGACCAGAGAGAGACCAGAGAGAGACCAGAGAGAGACCAGAGAGAGACAAGAGCGAGACTAGAGAGAGACCCTCCTCCCTCAGCCCAGCGCTCTGGTTGGAAATGATGCCTCTTTGTCTTTTTAATTAAACTCAAGCCCAGTTTAGAGGCAGTTTGACCTTTGCTGGCCTCCCCCTTTGTGGGGGGGGGGGCTGTGGGTAATTTCCATGCATA
>CM051022.1:1135413-1145413 GCA_027704905.1 Muraenolepis orangiensis | reverse complement strand
TGTGTTGTTAGGTGTGTTGTGAGGTGTGTTAGGTGTGTTGTTAGGTGTGTTGTTAGGTGTGTTGTGAGGTGTTGTGAGGTGTGTTGAGGTGTGTTAGGTGTGTTGTGAGGTGTGTTGGGTGTGTTAGGTGTTTAGGTGTGTTGTGAGGTGTGTTGAGGTGTGTTTAGGTGTGTTGTTAGGTGTGTTGTTAGGTGTGTTTAGGTGTGTTGTTAGGTGTGTTGTTAGGTGTGTTGAGGTGTGTTGTTAGGTGTGTTGTTAGGTGTGTTGTTAGGTGTGTTGTTAGGTGTGTTGTTAGGTGTGTTGAGGTGTGTTGTTAGGTGTGTTGTTAGGTGTGTTGTTAGGTGTTGAGTGTGTTGTTAGGTGTGTTGTTAGGTGTGTTGTTAGGTGTGTTGTTAGGTGTGTTGTTAGGTGTGTTGTGTAGGTGTGTTGTAGGTGTGTTGTAGGTGTGTTGTGAGGTGTGTTGTTAGGTGTGTTGAGGTGTGTTGTTAGGTGTGTGTGTGTTGAGGTGTGTGTTAGGTGTGTTGTTAGGTGTGTTGTTAGGTGTGTTGTAGGTGTGTTGTAGGTGTGTTAGGTGTGTTGTTAGGTGTGTTGTTAGGTGTGTTGTTAGGTGTGTTGTTAGGTGTGTTGTAGGTGTGTGTTGAGGTGTGTTGTTAGGTGTGTTGTAGGTGTGTTAGGTGTGTTGTTAGGTGTGTTGTAGGTGTGTTGTGTAGGTGTGTGTTAGGTGTGTTGTTAGGTGTGTTGTTAGGTGTGTTGTTAGGTGTGTTGTTAGGTGTGTTGTGTAGGTGTGTTGAGGTGTGTTGTAGGTGTGTTGTAGGTGTGTTGTAGTGTGTAGGTGTGTTGAGGTGTGTGTGTTAGGTGTGTTGTTAGGTGTGTTGTAGTGTGTTGTGTGTGTTAGGTGTGTTGAGGTGTGTTGTTAGGTGTGTTGTTAGGTGTGTTGTTAGGTGTGTTGTTAGGTGTGTTGTAGGTGTGTTGTTAGGTGTGTTGTTAGGTGTGTTGTTAGGTGTGTTTAGGTGTGTTGTGAGGTGTGTGTTAGGTGTGTTGAGGTGTGTTGTGAGGTGTGTTGTTAGGTGTGTTTAGGTGTGTTGTTAGGTGTGTTTAGGTGTGTTGTTAGGTGTGTTGTTAGGTGTGTTGAGGTGTGTTGAGGTGTGTTAGGTGTGTTGTGAGGTGTGTTGAGGTGTGTGTTAGGTGTGTTGTTAGGTGTGTTGTTAGGTGTGTTTAGGTGTGTTGTTAGGTGTGTTGTTAGGTGTGTTGTGAGGTGTGTTGAGGTGTGTTAGGTGTGTTGAGGTGTGTTGTTAGGTGTGTTGTTAGGTGTGTTGTGAGGTGTGTTGAGGTGTGTTAGGTGTGTTGAGGTGTGTTGTTAGGTGTGTTGTTAGGTGTGTTGTGTTAGGTGTGTTGAGGTGTGTTAGGTGTGTTGAGGTGTGTTGTTAGGTGTGTTGTTAGGTGTGTTGTTAGGTGTGTTGTTAGGTGTGTTAGGTGTGTTGTTAGGTGTGTTTAGGTGTGTTGTTAGGTGTGTTAGGTGTGTTGTTAGGTGTGTTTAGGTGTGTTGTGAGGTGTGTTAGGTGTGTTGTTAGGTGTGTTGTGAGGTGTGTTGTGAGGTGTGTTAGGTGTGTTGTTAGGTGTGTTAGGTGTGTTGTTAGGTGTGTTGTGAGGTGTGTTGTGAGGTGTGTTAGGTGTGTTGTGAGGTGTGTTAGGTGTGTTGTGAGGTGTGTTGTTAGGTGTGTTAGGTGTGTTGTGAGGTGTGTTAGGTGTGTTGTGAGGTGTGTTAGGTGTGTTGTGAGGTGTGTTGTTAGGTGTGTTAGGTGTGTTGTGAGGTGTGTTGTTAGGTGTGTTAGGTGTGTTGTTAGGTGTGTTGTGAGGTGTGTTGTGAGGTGTGTTAGGTGTGTTGTGAGGTGTGTTAGGTGTGTTGTGAGGTGTGTTGTTAGGTGTGTTAGGTGTGTTGTTAGGTGTGTTAGGTGTGTTGTTAGGTGTGTTGTGAGGTGTGTTGTGAGGTGTGTTTGAGAGTGTCAAAGTGTGTGAAGCTTGGGTGCGGACCTGAATCTCTGTGATAACACAGAATGCAGCCAGAGAGGGAGAGAAAAAACCGCAAGGCAGGCGCGACCGACCCGGCCAGAAGCAGTCAGCGTGCCATGCTGCTGTAAAATGAGATGTAAATGCAGCAATTTTAACAGTCTGATTTATTCATGAGTAAGCCAAAAAAGAGAAAGAGAGGAATGCTAATGCTACAACATTTTATTTATTTTATTTTTTGCCCTTGGCCAGGGCCACCGCCACAAACAAGTCACTCAGCCATATAATTAACAACTTCATTAAGTCACATGACCACGGCGTTTCTGCACTTCTGAGTGTACCGAATGGACGCTAGCTGAGGCTAACGGGGTAGCTGGAGCTGTTAATAATTGATAATTGAACTCTATGCGTGGAGTCCTCTCGCCTCTAAATGCAACTCAAAGTCCCCCTAAAAGGCCGGACAAAAAAACACCGCTTTTGTTGTTTGTCGGGATGGAGAGTCAGAAGAGAGACTGAGGGACAGAGTCACCCTGGTGACCAGATCCATACTAGGACGGCCAGGGGAAGGAGGGAGGGAAGGAGGGAAGGAGACAGGAGATAGGAGATAGGAGGGGTGAAAGTAAATCAATGTGTTTCTGAGGTCATGTCTGGTCCCTTCATTAAATGTATATCTGAGAGGCTGGGATTACAGCAGCTACAGCAAGGGGAGGGAGACCGTTGTGTGTGTGTGGTGTGTGTGTGTGTGTGTGTGTGTGTGTGTGTGTGTGTGTGTGTGTGTGTGTGTGTGTGTGTGTGTGTGTGTGTGTGTGTGTGTGTGTGTGTGTGTGTGTGTGTGGTATAGGAAGATGGAGCGGGGGAGGGGAGGGGAGGGGAGAGGAAGGAGTCTGATTGCACACTCCACCAGTTTCATTTCATATACATTTAATCTCTGCAAGGGTAAAAAAAATAATAAAAAATACTCGAAGTACGAGACAATCCGATTCTGCCCTGTCAACATGGCGTCCGTCTTTGAGTGTCACCGCAAGTAGCAGGTCCTGACCAATCGGGGGGGGTGAGGGGGTGAGGGGGGGGGGGTATCTGGCATTCAAGAAGAAGCAGCCCGCCACGGTTTGGTTAGCGTGTTAGCGACTCAAATGCAAAACTCTTCTTTTCCCGTTGAGCGGGACTTGGAAACACACTTCATGTAAAATGACCTTGTTGTTGGTTTCTGTAGTACACACGTCTGTAGTGCACACGTCTGTAGTACACACGTCTGTAGTGCACACGTCTGTAGTACACACGTCTGTAGTACACACGTCTGTAGTACACACGTCTGTAGTGCACACGTCTGTAGTGCACACGTCTGTAGTGCACACGTCTGTAGTACACACGTCTGTAGTGCACACGTCTGTAGTACACACGTCTGTAGTACACACGTCTGTAGTGCACACGTCTGTA
Source organism: Muraenolepis orangiensis (assembly GCA_027704905.1). NCBI lineage: Eukaryota > Metazoa > Chordata > Actinopteri > Gadiformes > Muraenolepididae > Muraenolepis > Muraenolepis orangiensis. Next base: position 1,141,969 of record CM051022.1, on the reverse strand, counting down.
GTGCACACGTCTGTAGTGCACACGTCTGTAGTACACACGTCTGTAGTACACACGTCTGTAGTGCACACGTCTGTAGTGCACACGTCTGTAGTGCACACGTCTGTAGTACACACGTCTGTAGTGCACACGTCTGTAGTACACACGTCTGTAGTACACACGTCTGTAGTGCACACGTCTGTAGTGCACACGTCTGTAGTGCACACGTCTGTAGTGCACACGTCTGTAGTACACACGTCTGTAGTACACACGTCTGTAGTACACACGTCTGTAGTGCACACGTCTGTAGTGCACACGTCTGTAGTGCACACGTCTGTAGTGCACACGTCTGTAGTGCACACGTCTGTAGTGCACACACGTCTGTAGTGCACACGTCTGTAGTACACACGTCTGTAGTGCACACGTCTGTAGTCAACGTCGTAGTCACACGTCTGTAGTACACACGTCTGTAGTGCACACGTCTGTAGTGCACACGTCTGTAGTGCACACGTCTGTAGTGCACACGTCTGTAGTGCACACGTCTGTAGTGCACACGTCTGTAGTGCACACGTCTGTAGTGCACGTCGTACACACGTCTGTAGTGCACACGTCTGTAGTGCACACGTCTGTAGTACACATGTCTGTAGTACACACCTACACCTATAGTGTTTTTTTTTACATTTTCATGTATACGGTATCTTAATATCTTCATGACTGCTTTTAAATGAGTAGTTTAAAGAGACCAAGATGACCATAAACCTTTAGACGTACTTCGCCCAAAAGGAATTTGAACTGATGGAGGATTTAAAGGATAAGCGAACAAGGCGCGAGGCCGGGCCTCCGTGAAGCGTGGGACTTCTGTGTATTGAAGGATTAACCACTCAGGTTTTTTAGATTTCCATTCAGACTGGAGGGTTTGAGTCTTGTCGAGTGTTCCTTCCATTAAAGAGTTAATTGTTTGCGGTGGAGCCCTCGTACGGAGAGGGTAAACCCTGTCTCTGAGCGACTGCTGCTCACAGAAGTATGAAATTACATTTTATTTTCTGCGACGTGGCAGAAAAACAACATATTTAGAGTTCATCTGAATCACCTCTTTCCTCCTAATTGTTTTATTATCCAAGGGGAGAAGCAGCAGCCACCAGCTGTAGGTTCATATTAGGTTGATGATTCAAATGTTGATCTTTTAAAAATAATAATTACATTATTTCAACTCAAATTAAAAGCTGGCTGAATAAAGTCTATTTAGTCCTTTTTAATTAAATATGATATTGGCTCTCTTTCCGTTGGCTCAATATGGTCAACGTTCTGGTCAATATGGTCAATATGGTCAACGTATAAAAATAACCAAAATAACAATATTTTATATATAATAATATTATAATAATATATTTTCGATCCTATTTTCAATATGCACATTTCCATTTATACTTTTGTAATAAATATATATATATATACTTTATATATATATATATATACTTTACATTTACTAACGATGCATGTATTCCGTGTGTATTTGACAAACGTATATTAAGCTGTTTTATTGACCAACAAAAGCATCCGGCGGATATGAGCGCTAAACAAGTCGGCGATAACGACACATCGGAACTCAAGAGCAATTTAACGGAAAGAGGTTCTAAGGTTCCCCGTGATGCCCCTCCCACCAAGGACACTGGGGAGGGGGGGGGTTGTTTTAAGGTCTTAGTTTGTATTATTTGTTTTAATGTTCCGTGTCTCCGAAAATCTGGAGTAGCAGAAAACAGAAGGCTCCTCTCCTCTCTATGGTGGAGCCCACAGGCTGGGAGGCTCCTCTCCTCTCTATGATGGAGCCCACAGGCTGGGAGGCTCCTCTCCTCTCTATGGTGGAGCCCACAGGCTGGAAGGCTCCTCTCCTCTCTATGGTGGAGCCCACAGGCTGGGAGGCTCCTCTCCTCTCTATGGTGGAGCCCACAGGCTGGGAGGCTCCTCTCCTCTCTATGGTGGAGCCCACAGGCTGGAAGGCTCCTCTCCTCTCTATGATGGAGCCCACAGGCTGGGAGGCTCCTCTCCTCTCTATGGTGGAGCCCACAGGCTGGGAGGCTCCTCTCCTCTCTATGGTGGAGCCCACAGGCTGGGAGGCTCCTCTCCTCTCTATGATGGAGCCCACAGGCTGGGAGGCTCCTCTCCTCTCTATGGTGGAGCCCACAGGCTGGGAGGCTCCTCTCCTCTCTATGATGGAGCCCACAGGCTGGGAGGCTCCTCTCCTCTCTATGGTGGAGCCCACAGGCTGGAACGCTCCTCTCCTCTCTATGGTGGAGCCCACAGGCTGGGAGGCTCCTCTCCTCTCTATGATGGAGCCCACAGGCTGGGAGGCTCCTCTCCTCTCTATGATGGAGCCCACGGGCTGGCCAGCCATTAGCCCCTCGGGCGCTGGGAGTCACGTCGCGTGTTTGGCCTGGCCAATAATGTTCAATTTTGCGAATGCTTGAGCTCTTGATTTGGCTGTAATTAAATTGGGCATTTTTCCCTCAACGGGAAAAGGGCCGCCTGTAATCACAGGGTGGATGTGAAGTGGCGTTGCTTTGTCCTCGCCATGAGGGCTCAATGAGCAGAGAAGAGGGCCGTGTGGTCAGGAGGGGGCCGCCGGGGTCTGTGCTTTGGGTTCTGTTTTTGCAGAAGGAATGAGAAAAAAGGTTATTTAGCTGTGTGTGGTTTAGTGTGTGGTTTGGTGTGTGGTTTTAGTGTGTGGTTTGGTGTGTGGTTTAGTGTGTGGTTTAGTGTGTGGTTTGGTGTGTGGTTTAGTGTGTGGTTTGGTGTGTGGTTTAGTGTGTGGTTTGGTGTGTGGTTTGGTGTGTGGTTTAGTGTGTGGTTTGGTGTGTGGTTTGGTGTGTGGTTTAGTGTGTGGTTTGGTGTGTGGTTTGGTGTGTGGTTTAGTGTGTGGTTTGGTGTGTGGTTTGGTGTGTGGTTTAGTGTGTGGTTTGGTGTGTGGTTTGGTGTGTGGTTTGGTGTGTGGTTTGGTGTGTGGTTTGGTGTGTGGTTTGGTGTGGGGTTTAGTCACCTTCACCACCACCACCTCCACCAGCAGCCCCCTCTCCTCCAGTTGTGATTAGTTAAATGAGCTGTGCAGAGCGCTTACTGGGGGAACGTGTGTGTGTGTGTTGTGTGTGTGTGTGTGTGTGTGTGTGTTTGCTGCAGATAATTGCCAGGCTGCTGTGCCATACCCTGCCCCCCCCCTGTTTGGCAGGGCAGGTGGACTGGCACAGGGTGGAAAGTGCCCATCAATCCCCCACATCTGGCCCCCGCAGGGGGGCAACAAACTTCCATTATACACCCTCCCTCCCTCCCCCCTCCCTCCCTCCCTCCCTCTCTCCCTCCCTCCCTCCCTCTCTCCCTCCCCCCTCCCTCCCTCCCTCCCTCTCTCCCTCCCCCCCCCCCCCCCCCCTCCTCCCTCCCTCCCTCCTCCACCTCTGCTAAGCCTTCAGCCCTGGACCCTGGGGGTCTTCGTCTGGGCGTGTGTGTCCTCCATATTGTTCCCATCTATGTTCCAAGCCCCGCCCCCCATGGCCCCCCATGGCCCCCAGTGGATGTGAATACGCTAATCGCTCCTCAACGCGTTGGAATGGAAGCTTTCTGGCTAATTACCGCTAAGAGCAAACATTTTTAGGACTGCTGCGGTCTGCCCATAATCCACTCTGCTCCATTATGGCGTAATGGCACACATCAGTGTTAGCGTGTGTGTGTGCCGCATGCACCGCGCATTAAGAGAGACACACACACACACACACACACACACACACACACACACACACACACACACACACACACACACACACACACACACACACACACACACACACATACAAATGAAAACCCCCACCAAGCTAGCAAGTTTCTATAGGAGCTAATTAGGAAGCTTTGTGCGAACTCTCTCGGCTGTGAGGTGGAGGGGGCGAGGTGCTGGTGGGGGTGATGGAGCTGGAGGTGGTGCTGGTGATAGTGGTTGTGGTGCTAGTGATGGAAGTGGTGGTGGTGATGGAGGTGGTGGTGGTGATGGAGGTGGTTGTGGTGATGGAGGTGGTGGTGGTGGTGGTGATGGAGGTGGTGGTGGTGGTGGTGCTTGTGGTGGAGGGGGTAGTGGTGGTGGAGGTGGTGGTGATGGAGGTAGTGGTGGTGGAGGTTGGTGGGAGTGGTGGTGGTGGTGGGGTGGTGGAGGTTGGTGGGGGTGGTGGTGGAGGTGGAGGTGGTGATGGTGGTGGTGATGGAGGTGGTGGTGGTGATGGAGGTGGTGGTGGTGGTGGTGGTGGTGCTTGTGGTGGAGGGGGTAGTGGTGGTGGAGGTGGTGGTGATGGAGGTGGTGGTGGTGATGGTGGTGGTGGTGCTTGTGGTGGAGGGGGTAGTGGTGGTGGAGGTGGTGGGGGTGGTGGTGGTGTGGTGGTGGTGATGATGGAGGTGGTGGTGGTGGAGGTTGGTGGTGGGGGTGGTGGGGGTTGGTGGGGGTGGAGGTGGTGGTGGTGGAGGTCCCTGACAGTGGGTATGGTCCCAGAGCACAGGCCTATAATTCATGATTAGCGCGTCAGCGTCCAGGTTCAGATGAGAACTGATAGCCCCCCCCCATGAGTTGTTTAATCACCGACAATCACACACACACACACACACACACACACACACACACACACACACACACACACACACACCACACACACACACACACACACACACACACACACACACACACACACACACACACACGGTGTCAAGGGGAGAGCGATGGAGGGGGGACTAAATTGAAGAGCCCACGAGTCTGATTACATCACCCCCCCCTTCCTCTGATACCTCTCTCTCTCTCTCTCTCTCTCCTCTCTCTTCTCTCTCTCTCTCTCTCTCCTCTCTCTCTCTCTCTCTCTCTCTCTCTCTCTGTGTGTGTTTTGGTGTGTGAGAAACCTTCCCCCAAAACCCAGAAGAGGTCTAAACGTCACCTGTGGTTGTTTTTCTTGAGATTTTCTTTTTCTTTTTTTCCTCCCTCCTCTCCCCCCCCCTCCTCTCCCCCCCCCCCTCCCCCTCCTCTCCCCCCCTCTCCCACTCCTCTCCCCCCATCTCACCGAGAGATGCAACAAATCATTTGTGGGTTATTAACCCCCAAGCCTCTAATTATGCAGATTGCCAATGGATTTTTCTTCTCTTTTTTCCATCTCCACCGCCGGCTTGCTGCCTGGAGAGTGAGATCCAAGGGGGGGGGGCTCCCTGGCAGGCGGGGGGTGGTGTGGGTGGTGGGTGTGGGTGGGGGTGGTGGTGGTGGTGGTGTGTGGGTGGTCTGTGGGTGGTGGTGGTGGTGGTGTGTGGGAGGTGGTGGTGGTGTGTGGGTGGTGGTGGTGTGTGGGTGGTGTGTGGGAGGTGGTGGTGGTGTGTGGGTGGTGGTGTGTGGGTGGTGGTGGTGTGTGGGTGGTGTGTGGGTGGGAGGTGGTGGTGGTGTGTGGGTGGTGTGTGGGTGGTGGTGTGTGGGTGGTGTGTGGGTGGTGGTGGTGTGTGGGTGGTGGTGGTGGTGTGTGGGAGGTGGTGGTGGTGTGTGGGAGGTGGTGGTGGTGTGTGGGTGGTGGTGTGTGGGTGGTGTGTGGGTGGTGGTGGTGGTGTGGGTGGTGGTGGTGTGTGGGTGGTGGTGGTGGTGGTGTGTGGGTGGTGTGTGTGGGTGGTGGGAGGGACGGTGGTGCATTACTGAACCTGCTCCATCCATCACGCTGAGTGATGGAGCCGCCTGCTGCCCGCTGGTTAATGTTGTGGGTAATTAACTGTCATTTGCTGGTAATGGGCCAGTGATCCACGGTTGGACCAAACAAATTGTAATCCACCGGCTGATGGAGGCACGCCGAGGCCACTGGCATCAGAGGCGGCGATGGCGGCTGTGATGGCGGCTGTGGGGGTGAGGGTGAGGGTGGGGGTGATGGGTGGGGGTGAGGGGAGCAGGGAGGAGTATGGGAAAGGGGAGGCGGCATAAGCAAAGCCTCTCAAAGTCAGAATTTTGGAAGAGCCGGCTTTCCCAACACACACACACACACAACCACACACACACACACAACCACACACCCACACACAACCACACACCCACACACACACAACCACACACCCACACACAACCACACACACACACACAACCACACACCCACACACACACAACCCCACACACACACAACCACACACACACACAACCACACACACACACAACCACACACACACACACAACCACACACACACACACAACCACACACACACAACCACACACACACACACAACCACACACACACACACACACACACACAACCACACACACACACACACAACCACACACCCACACACACACAACCACACAACCACACACACACACAACCACACACACACACACAACCACACACACACACACACACACACACACACACAACCACACACCCACACACACACAACCACACACCCACACAACCACACACACACACACAACCACACACACACACAACCACACAACCACACACACACACACACACACAACCAACCACACACACACACAACCACACACACACACACACAGACACAACCACACACACAACCACACACACAC
>CM051022.1:1110413-1125413 GCA_027704905.1 Muraenolepis orangiensis | reverse complement strand
ACATATACATGTATATGTATGTATACATGTATATGTATACATGTATATGTATACATACATATACATGTATATGTATGTATACATATACATGTATACATATACATACATATACATGTATATGTAAGTATATGTATACATGTACATGTATACATACATATACATGTATATGTATGTATACATGTATATATACATATACATGTATGTATACATGTATATATACATATACATGTATGTATACATATACATGTATACATATACATGTATGTATACATGTATATGTATACATGTATGTATACATGTATATGTATACATGTATGTATACATGTATATGTATACATGTATGTATACATGTATATGTATACATGTATGTATACATGTATATGTATACATGTATGTATACATGTATATGTATACATGTATGTATACATGTATATGTATACATGTATGTATACATGTATATGTATACATGTATATGTATACATGTATGTATACATGTATATGTATACATGTATGTATACATGTATATGTATACATGTATGTATACATGTATATGTATACATGTATGTATACATGTATGTATACATGTATGTATACATGTATGTATACATGTATATGTATACATGTATGTATACATGTATATGTATACATGTATGTATACATGTATATGTATACATGTATGTATACATGTATATGTATACATGTATGTATACATGTATATGTATACATGTATGTATACATGTATATGTATACATGTATGTATACATGTATATGTATACATGTATGTATACATGTATATGTATACATGTATATGTATACATGTATGTATATTGATACCCACACAGTGTGTCCCAGCCCCGGGCCGCGCCCCCGCCCAAAGGGTTAATCTGACCCCATTGTTTGACGTGGCGTGCGGACCGGAGGAAGAGGCAACCTCCAAGCCTCTCCAGACCAGAGGAAGAGGCAACCTCCAAGCCTCTCCAGACCGGAGGAAGAGGCAACCTCCAAGCCTCTCCAGACTGGAGGAAGAGGCAACCTCCAAGCCTCTCCAGACTGGAGGAAGAGGCAACCTCCAAGCCTCTCCGGGTGTTATTCTGATCTCATCAGACGCTGTTCTGGACTCTAGTGGTGTGTTTGTGTGTGTGTGTGTGTGTGTGTGTACGTGTGTGTGTGTGTGTGTGTGTTTGTGTGTGTGTGTGTGTGTGTGTGTGTGTGTGTGTGTGTGTGACTCATGCTCGGCCATTAAGGGATCGTTGTTTGGAGGCGCTGAGGCCAATTAGAGGCGGAGGCGGTTGAGGGAAGGCGGCGGTGTCTCACGGAGCAGGAGAGGAGACGTCACCCCAGACTGACTCCTCAAAGACCATCACCACCTCCTCCATCACCACCTCCATCACCACCATCACCACCATCACCACCTCCTCCATCACCACCTCCTCCATCACCACCATCACCACCACCTCCATCACCACCTCCTCCATCACCACCTCCGTCACCACCATCACCACCACCTCCATCACCACCTCCTCCATCACCACCACCTCCATCACCACCACCTCCATCACCACCTCCATCACCACCATCACCACCACCTCCACCACCTCCATCACCACCACCATCACCTCCTCCACCACCACCTCCATCACCACCACCATCACCTCCTCCACCACCACCTCCATCACCACCACCACCTCCACCACCACCAACACCACCACCATCACCACCACCACCACCGCCATCATCATCACCACCATCACCTCCTCCACCACCACCTCCATCACCACCACCACCTCCACCACCATCACCACCACCACCACCGCCATCATCATCACCACCACCACCACCACCATCACCACCACCACCACCGCCATCATCATCACCACCACCACCACCACCATCACCACCACCACCACCGCCATCATCATCACCACCATCACCTCCTCCACCACCACCTCCATCACCACCACCACCTCCACCACCATCACCACCACCACCACCACCACCGCCATCATCATCACCATCATCATCCTCATCAGTATCATCACATATTATCATCCGCATTATCAAAAGGAAGCCGTCTCTCGTCTGACTGGTAACTGACTGGTAACTGACTGGTAACTGCCTGGTAACTGCCTGGTAACTGACTGGTATCTGCCTAGTTACTACCTGGTAACTGCCTGGTTACTGCCTGGTTACTACCTGGTTACTGCCTGGTAACTGACTGGTATCTGCCTGGTTACTGCCTGGAAGGCCGTAGGAGGAGCATCATGCAGTACTAGTCCTATATTCTTGCTGCTCCGTCCTCTGGCGGATCGGAGCTCCAACACGACCCACCTTGTGTCTCCTGTCCGTGCCTGAATGGTATTGGTATCAAGCTGGGTGTGTGTAGTGTGTGTAGACTGTGTGTGTGTGTGGGTGTGTGTAGACTGCGTGTGTGTGGGTGTGTGGGTGTAGTGTGTGTAGACTGTGTGTGTGTGTGTAGTGTGTGTAGACTGCGTGTGTGTGTGTGCGGGTCCTAAAGAAGGAGGGTTGTCCTGGAGCAGCTCTGGGTTCTCCCATCAGTGGAATATGGGTTCCAGGTTCCATCGTCTCTGATTGCTCCTGTCTGCTCAGAGCGGTCTTACTCTGTTAAAGTGCACATAAATCCCGCTGTCCTGACCTTCTCATCAGCTAGACCAGTTAGTCCCTCTCTCTCTCTCCCCGTGCACGCTCTCACACACACACACACACACACACACACACACACACACACACACACACTAACACGTATAAACACACACAGTGTTTTCCGAGTGTGTGTGTGTGTGTGTTGGGGGGGGGGGGGGGGGGGTGTGTGTGTGTGTGTGTGTGTGTGTGTGTGTGTGTGTGTGTGTGTGTGTGGGAGAGTGTGTTTGTACACGTGCTTTAGAGGTGGGGAGAGAGAGAGGGAGGGAGAGAGAGAGGGAGAGAGAGAGAGAGAGAGAGAGAGAGAGAGAGAGAGAGAGAGAGAGAGAGAGAGAGAGAGAGAGAGAGAGAGAGAGAGAGAGAGAGAGAGAGAGAGAGAGAGAGAGAGAGAGAGAGAGAGAGAGGAGAGAGAGAGAGAGAGAGAGAGAGAGAGAGGATGAGACTCCATCCAGCAGCAGGGCCGTTAGCTGCCCATCAGCCCCGGGGGACAGCTAATCGATGGTGCTGTCGTCCGGCCTCATCATGGCCCCCCTGTGCCAGCCCAACACTGGCCCAATTTCCCCCTGATGAGCTAGGGGCCGTGGCGCGGGCCGGGCTCCAGGGAGGCCAGCGGAGCACCGGAGACCCGGCCGGGGTGACAAGGGTGGTGGGGGAGGTGGTGGGGGAGGTGGTGGGGGAGGTGGGACTGTAGGGGAAGGTCAGTGCTGATAAGGAGCCAGGCGAGAGGGGGGAGAGTGTGGGTGTGAGGGAGAGGGTCTTTGGCCCCTAGACCGGAATCCTTGGAAGAGGAGTGTGTGTGTGTGTGTGTGTGTGTGTGTGTGTGTGTGTGTGTGTGTGTGTGTGTGTGTGTGTGTGTGTGTGTGTGTGTGTGTGTGTGTGTGTGTGTGTGTGTGTGTGTGTGTGTGTGTGTGTGTGTGTGTGTGTGTGACACACAACAGCCACCGGTGCCCCTGTGTGTGTGTGTCATGAGTTAGGGTGGTTAGACAGGGGGCCCTAATAGGCAATAAGGGACTGGCTTGTCACTTTGTGTATGATTGGTGTTGAGAACTGTGGGAGAAGCTTCTCTGCTCACTGACCACTGCTCCGCACTACGGGGGGCAGCTCCCTCACTGACCTCACTGTGGAGGTGGTGGTGCTGGTGGAGGTGGTGCTGGTGGAGGTGGTGGAGTTGGTGCTTTTGGAGGTGGAGGTGGAGGTTGTGGTGGTGGCGCTGGTGGAGGTGGAGGTGTTGGTGGTGGCACTGGTGGAGGTGGAGGTGGAGGTGTTGGTGGTGGTGGAGGTAGAGGTGTTGGAGATGGTGGAGGTGGAGGTGGTGGAGTTGGTGGAGGTGGAGGTGGTGGAGTTGGTGGAGGTGGAGGTTGTGGTGGTGGTGGAGGTATTGGTGGTGGTCGAGGTGTTGGTGGAGGTGGTGGTATTTAGCCTGCTGATCGGTGTGTGATCTTGCGAGGGAAGGTTTATCCACCCTGTTACGGTTAGCGTCCGTGTCAGCGGGCCAGCGGTAATTAGATCCACGCCCGACCGTATTCTGTCTTAGACATTCTCTCTCTCTCTCTCTCTCTCTCTCTCTCTCTCTCTCTCTCTCTCTCTCTCTCCCTCTATCTCTCTCTCTCCCTCTCTCTCCCTCTCTCTCCCTCTCTCTCCCTCTCTCTCCCTCTCCCGCTTCATCTTTGTCTCTCTCTCTTTATCTCTGTCTCTCTCGCTCACGTCTCTTCATTTGAGTGGAAAGCGACTCTGGCGCTAGTTAGCGCGAGTGCCTCGGAGGCAAGCGGCTAGCTAGCGCACCCCGGCGCGTCTTTCAGCGGCGTACGCGGAATCTGCTGTCTTAGCTTCTCCCTTCCCTCCCTCACCCTCTGCCTCCCTCCCTCCCCCTCCCCTTCCCTCAACCTCTGCCTCCCTCCCTCCCCCTCCCTCACCCTCTGCCTCCCTCCCTCCCTCCCCCTCCCTCACCCTCTGCCTCCCTCCCTCACCCTCTGCCTCCCTCCCTCCCTCCCCCTCCCTCACCCTCTGCCTCCCTCCCTCACCCTCTGCCTCCCTCCCTCCCTCCCCCTCCCTCACCCTCTGCCTCCCTCCCTCCCCCTCCGCCTCCCTCCCTCCCCCTCCGCCTCCCTCCCTCCCCCTCCCTCACCCTCTGCCTCCCTCCCTCCCTCACCCTCTGCCTCCTTCCCTCCCCCTCCGCCTCCCTCCCTCACCCTCTGCCTCCCTCCCCCTCCGCCTCCCTCCCTCCCCCTCCGACAACAAGAGGTCTCTGTAGACTCATTACTCACAGTCGTCTCGAAGCGCGACGGGGGAAGAGACGAGAGAGAGAGAGAGAGAGAGAGAGAGAGAGAGAGAGAGAGAGAGAGAGAGAGAGAGAGAGAGAGAGAGAGAGAGAGAGGGGGGAGAGAGAGGGGGGGGGGGGGAGGAAGAGACAAAAGTGGAGCTAGCCTGAGAGCAAGAGGAAAAGAGGCAGCCAATGAACCCTGTTATCTTAGGTACACACACACACACACACACACACACACACACACACACACACACACACACAGGTTGTTAGGAACAAAAACGATTTCAGGGTTTGGGTTTGAAACCAGTAGTGTTCACCTTTTCACTCCAAGCTCCATTGCTTGGCCCAGTATGACAATAGTAGTGATCAGGTGGTCAGGTGATTAGGTGATCAGGTGGTCAGGTGATCAGGTGATCAGGTGGTCAGGTGATCAGGTGGTCAGGTGGTCAGGTGGTCAGAAGGCACCATCAGGCCCTGGCTGTGGCTGCGGAGACTTGACCCAGAGGCCCTAGGAGGAGTTACTACACCTCTCCACTGTGTAGTTACAACACCTCTCACTGTGTAGTTACTACACCTCTCACTGTGTAGTTACTACACCTCTCACTGTGTAGTTACTACACCTCTCCACTGTGTTGTTACTACACCTCTCACTGTGTTGTTACTACACCTCTCCACTGTGTTGTTACTACACCTCTCCACTGTGTAGTTACTACACCTCTCCACTGTGTAGTTACAACACCTCTCACTGTGTAGTTACTACACCTCTCCACTGTGTAGTTACTACACCTCTCACTGTGTAGTTACTACACCTCTCCTGTGTAGTTACTACACCTCTCTGTGTAGTTACTACACCTCTCCACTGTGTAGTTACTACACCTCTCCACTGTGTAGTTACTACACCCCTCTCACATGCCTCCGGGGGGCGGGGGACACGCCTCCGGGGGGCGGGGCCGGGGGTCCTTTGGCGGGGACACGCCTCTGGGGGGCGGGGCCGGGGGTCCTTTGGCGGGGACACGCCTCTGGGGGGCGGGGCCGGGGGGTCCTTTGGCGGGGACACGCCTCTGGGGGGCGGGGCCGGGGTCCTTTGGCGGGGACACGCCTCTGGGGGGCGGGGCCGGGGGTCCTTTGGCGGGGACACGCCTCTGGGGGGCGGGGCCGGGGGGTCCTTTGGCGGGGACACGCCTCTGGGGGGCGGGGCCGGGGGGTCCTTTGGCGGGGACACGCCTCTGGGGGGCGGGGCCGGGGGGTCCTTTGGCGGGGACACGCCTCTGGGGGGCGGGGCCGGGGGTCCTTTGGCGGGGGACACGCCTCTGGGGGGCGGGGCCTTGGCCGGGGGTCCTTTGGCGGTACATGGCGCCCGGATGTCACAAATGCTGTTGACATTTTACAGAACGGAAACAATTGAGCCATATGGAATAAGCACGAGACAGGGTGGGGAGAGAGAGAGAGAGAGAGAGAGAGAGAGAGAGAGGAGAGAGAGAGAGAGAGAGAGAGAGAGAGAGAGAGAGAGAGAGAGAGAGAGAGGCAGAAGAGAGAGAGAGAGAGGGAGGCAGGCAGGAGAGAAGAGAGAGAGAGAGAGAGAGAAGAGAGAGGGAGGGAGGGAGGCAGAAGAGAGAGAGAGAGGAGGGAGGCAGAAGAGAGAGCAGAGCGAGAGAGAGAGAGAGAGACAGAGAGAGAGAGGAGAGCGAGAGAGGCAGAGAGAGAGAGAGAGGAGAGAGAGAGAGAAGAGAGAGAGAGAGAGAGAGAGAGAGGAGAGAGAGAGAGAGAGAGAGAGAGAGAGCGAGGGAGGCAGAAGAGAGAGAGAGGAGAGAGAGAGAGAGAGGAGAGAGAGAGAGAGAGGAGGGAGAGAGAGAGAGAGGAGGGAGGCAGAGAGAGAGAGAGAAGAGAGAGAGAGAGAGGGAGAGAGAGAGAGGAGAGAGAGAGAGAGAGAGAGAGAGAGAGAGGGAGAGAGAGAGAGGGGAGGAGAGGAGAGAGAGTGCGAGAGAGGAGGGCGGAGAGAGGAGAGGAGAGAGAGGAGGAGAGAGAGGAGAGGGAGGCAGAAGAGAGAGAGAGAGAGAGAGAGAGAGAGGAGAGAAGAGGAGAGAGAAGAGAGAGGGAGGAGCAGTGGCTGTAAATATACATTAGAGTCCTCTTTAAGTGAGGAGAAGGAGGGTGTGGAGGAGGGCCGGAACAACAGAGTGGGAGAGTGGGTGGGGGGGGTCAGCGGGGTGGGGGGGGAGGGTGGGGGAGATGGGGGTTGGAGGCGGTGGTGTCAGCCCCTGACAGACACTAATGGATTCTGGGAGGAAGAAGATGACGCGTGGTTTAAAGAGACGACACCATGTGACATAAAGCACACCTCAGACCCCGGTTCATCACCGCCATGCCGCCACTGGCTGGACCGCCCTGCTGGTCACTGTGTGTGTGTGTGTGTGTGTGTGTGTGTGTGTGTGTGTGTGTGTATGTGTATGTGTGTGTGTGTGTGTGTGTGTGTGTTGTGTTGTCGGCGCATCAAAAGTTTTTAGTTCTAAGTTGTTGTTGTTTTATAAGCATCTCTTGGTTCTGTCTTCAGGATCCTTTCTGTGAGGTCAGAGGTCAGGGATCATCAGAGGCTGTTTGGACGGGATTTGGGTAAATTTCAATAAAGACGTTTTGAGTACATTCGAGAGACAAATGATGTGTACACTAGACTTCTGGGTATTTGTACATCCAATAAGGTGAGGCATAGGAGAGAGAGAGAGAGAGAGAGAGAGAGGAGAGAGAGAGAGAGAGAGAGAGAGGATTTTTATGCCACGTGTAACAAGTAAAGAAAGTACAGCTTTCCCTCCTCCCTCCCAGTGTGACATCTACACAAATAATAAAAAAACATTCAAATAAAAACATTGCTACAGTTTTATTGTACTTTTACCTAGAAAGCGACAGTGCAGCCCAGAGCTGGTCTGGACGTCCCATGTCTCTGAGGTGCTGGTCTGGACGTCCCATGTCTCTGAGGTGCTGGTCTGGACGTCCCATGTCTCTGAGGTGCTGGTCTGGACGTCCCATGTCTCTGAGGTGTCCCGGGGGCGAAAGCTCAGTCTGTTGGGACTCGGCTTGGGAACCGTAAGGTCGCCGGTTCAAGTCCCCTAAACACCTGGGCGCTGCTGAGGTGCCCTTGAGCGAGGCACCAGACCCCTCCCCTGCTCCCCTGGATACAACAGCTGATACCCACTGCTCCTCATACTAGGATGGGTTAATGAGAGGAACTAATTGACTGTGTGGACATGTGACAATAAAGAGGATTCAGACTCCAGGGTTAGATTTAGATTGTGATGTAACGTCTTCTCTCTCTCTCTCTCTCTCTCTCTCTCTCTCTCTCTCTCTCTCTCTCTCTCTCTCTCTCTCTCTCCTTCAGGTTCTGCGTGGGGGATAAGTTCTTCCTGAAGAACAACATGATCCTCTGCCAAACGGACTACGAGGAGGGCCTGATGAAGGAGGGCTATGCGCCACAGGTCCGCTGACCCCCAACCTCACCCCCTCACCCCCTCCCCCACCTCACCCCCAGCTCAATCCCTCCCCCCTCCTCCCCCCCGGGAGAGCATCCGCGGAGGATGAAAGATAAAGAGGAGGAGACGAGACAAAGAGGAAAGTAGAGACGACAAAAGATTTCCCCTCCTCCCCCTGACGACGATGCAACAAAAGCACTAATCTCCTCCGTCTCCCCCTCCGTCTCCCCCTCCGTCTCCCCCTCCGTCTCCCCCCAGCGTCCACGTGTACATAGCCCACCCCTCCGTGTTTATGTCTGAATGACTTTGGGGAGACTTGAAGCAGCAGAGAGACAGTCCAGAGAGACAGTCCAGAGAGACAGTCCAGAGAGACAGTCCAGAGAGACAGTCCAGAGAGACAGTCCAGAGAGACAGTCCAGAGAGACTGCAGCGTGTTGCAGGGAACATGCGTCAAAAAATAAAAAAATATGAAATACAAGAAGGAAAACCAGTTTGAACCGGTTTGGCCTGAACCCGCCCTTATTGCAGCCGGTTTGGGCCGGTGTGAAGTGGTTCTTCACGGGGTCGGGGGAAAAGGTACCGGGTTCTCCCAAAAGGTATTTTATTTTTAAGAAAAAAAGCATTAAAGGGAGATATTCTAACTATTATTTGTTCTTTTGCTCGGAAGTTTTAAAAACTTTAAAAAACGGAAGAGCTGTCGCTTCCAGGCTGGCTTTGAGAATCGGGATCCACTTGACGCCCTCGGAGAGAACAACCAACTGTGGGCTTTATTTCTCAATCTATTTATTTGAACAGCGCTTTGACCCTGGCGTCACGGATCTACTGAACAGGAAACAGGAAATGAAGAAGGGGTCGAGGGTCGTCTTTGAGGTGCTTGGGGGGGGGGGGTGGTCGGTTGGTAACTTTTTGTACACTGTATTTATTTGATAAGCTTTCGATGCGTTAGCTGTTGTCCGAAATGTTGCATTTGTTAACATGCTGTTACTTGAAACCCGAACTAAGTGGCCATTACTTTGTGATATATATACAGTATATATCACTGTTTGGCTTAATTACAATTTTCTTTCGCACAATGACCATTCCAAATAATAATAATAAACAAAACCGCTCAAACGCATTTCACGCTAGCTTAGCGCTAACGCTATTTTGCGGTCGCCTCACTCGGCCATCTTGTCTGTCGGCGGTTGGGCTCGGTTCTATCAGTATTACAACAAACCAACAGGCCTCACTGGAGGGAACCCTGCAGACATTTACAACATTGTGGGTGTACATAGAAGAAGAAAAGAAGAAGAAGAAGAAGAAAAGAATATTCATCTTTGCTTGCTATTGTACGATGTTTTTTAGTTTTTTTAATGATTTCTTTTGTCATCCAGCATGAGACGTTTATTGTTTTGGACACGTTGTAAATACTGAATTGTAATAATTTGAAGCACAAATGCAATACAGTTTTATTGTGTTAATACCGGTGTCTGTTGTCGTTCCTTAACTCCCTCTCGCTCTCTCTCTCTCTCCCTCTCTCTCCCTCTCTCTCTCTCTCTCTCTCTCTCTCTCTCTCTCTCTCTCTCTCTCTCTCTCTCTCTCTCCTCTCTCTCTCTCTCTCTCTCTCTCTCTCTTTAACTCTCCCTCCCACCCCTCTCTCTCTCTTTATCTCTGTTCACAAAAACACGAGCGTCTCCTTATCACCCTGAGATCGTCAAATGTGAAAGTGAAAGTTGATGCCCCCCCAGCCATACCCCCAGGTGTATTTATTTAGATGGCGACTGGGTGTGTGTTAAGGTTAAGGTTAAGGTGAAGGTTAAGTGTGGGTGTCTGAAGGTCACAGCCCACGCCGCGCTGAGCTAAAGTGGTCCCATGTTCTCGCTTTGTTCTCTCTGCTGTTTCATGTGAAAAAAATGCCCTTTTCACTTTGTGTCCTGATAACAGCAACACACACACACACACACACACACACACACACACACACACCACACAAAACAAACGCGTTGTTGGATCCACTCGAAATCTCCCCTCGTTTCAAGCGAGACGCAATTCTCTTCAAACGCCGTCGTTATACCGCAATTGGCGTTCCTTTCCTCCGGCGGTTGGCCCTCCCCCCGTGGCGGCGGTTGGCCCTCCCCCGTGGCGGCGGTTGGGCCCTCCCCCCGTGGCGGCGGTTGGCCCTCCCCCCGTGGCGGCGGTTGGCCCTCCCCCCGTGGCGGCGGTTGGCCCTCCCCCCGTGGCGGCGGTTGGCCCTCCCCCCGTGGCGGCGGTTGGCCCTCCCCCCGTGGCGGCGGTTGGCCCTCCCCCGTGGCGGCGGTGCCCTCCCCCGTGCGGCGGTGGCCCCCCCGTGGCGGCGGTTGGCCCTCCCCCCGTGGCGGCGGTTGAACTCGCGGTGCCTGACGTGTCAAACTTCTAACCAGAGAAACGCAGCAAAGCAGCCGCCTCATTTGTAGCGCGCCATCAGCAGCCTTCCGCTGCTATCTCTTAGTGGGGTTGTTTCTGCTAATTACCCCGATTCCATTTAGAATCACCCGGAATGCCGGGGCTAAAAACATTTGGATTAAAGTTATTGCTCTAATTAGCGAGGCTCTTTCTAAAGGGAGGCCTGTGAAGCGTTGTGGACGGCGATACTGCACTTTCACAGCGTAATACCCAGGGCCAATTAAGCTAATTGAATATCCTTATCCACAGAACAAAGGGGAGCAACAGACGAAGAGCAGAGGGCCATGAGGCGTCTGTACTGCAGAGCGGAGGCCGATTAGGACTAATGGCAGACATGTGTTTCCACGACTCGCCTGCTCCGGGTCAGATGCTTATCCACATTCCCAACAGGAGAGGGAGGAGGAGACGAAGGAGGAGGGAGGGAGGAGACGAGGAGGAGGAGGAGGAGACGAAGGAGGAGACGATGAGGAGAGAGGGAGGAGAGGGGAGGAGGAGACGAAGGAGGAGGAGAGGGGAGGAGGAACGAGGAGAGGAGAGAGGAGACGAAGGAGAGAGACGAATGAGGAGGAGAGGGAGGAGGAGAGGGGAGGAGGAGACGAAGGAGGAGGAGAGGAGAGGAGAGGAGGAGACGAAGGAGGAGGAGAGAGATGAGGAGGAGAGGGGAGGAGGAGAGGGAGGAGGAGACGAAGGAGGAGGAGAGGGGAGGAGGAGAGGAGGAGGAGGAGACGAGAGGAGGAGGAGGAGAGGGAGAGGAGGAGAGAGAGAGGAGGAGAGAGGGAGGAGGAGACGAAGGAGAGAGGAGAGGGGAGGAGGAGAGAAGGAGGAGGAGAGGGGAGGAGGAGACGAAGGAGGAGGAGAGGGAGAGGAGGAGAGAGAGAGAGATAGAAGAGGAGGAGGAGAGAGAGGAGGAGAGAGAGGAGAGGAGGAGAGGAGGAGGAGGAGAGGGAGGAGAGGGTAGGAGGAGACGAGGAGGAGGAGAGGAGGAGAGGGTAGGAGGAGACGAGGAGGAGAGAGAGGGAGGGGGAGACAGAGGAGGAGGAGAGAGGGAGAGGAGAGGGAGGAGAGAGGAGAGGGGAGGAGGAGAGAGAGGAGGAGGAGAGGGAGCGGAGGAGACGAGAGAGACGAGAGAGAAGGAGGAGGAGAGGAGGAGAGGAGGAGAGGGAGAGGAGATGGAGGAGGAGAGGGAGGAGGAGACAGAGGAGGAGGAGAGGGGCGGAGGAGAGAGAGAGAGAGAGTAGAAGAAGGAGGAGGAGAGGGGAGGAGGAGAGAAGGAGGAGGAGAGGGGAGAGGAGAGGAAGGAGGAGGAGAGGGTGGAGGAGAGAGAGAGAGACTAGAAGAAGGAGGAGGAGAGGGGAGGAGGAGAGGAGGAAGAGACGGAGGAGAGGGGAGGAGGAGGAGAGGGGAGAGGAGAGGAAGGAGGAGGAGAGGAGCGGAGGGGACAGAGAAGAGACTTAGAAGAAGGAGGAGGAGAGGGGAGGAGGAGAGGAAGGAGGAGGAGAGGGGCGGAGGAGACAGAGAAGAGACTTAGAAGAAGGAGGAGGAGAGGGGAGGAGGAGATGGAGGAGAGGGGAGAAGGAGAGGAAGGAGGAGGAGAGGGGAGGAGGAGAGGAAGGAGGAGGAGAGGGACGAGGAGACAGAGAAGAGACTTAGAAGAAGGAGGAGGAGAGGGGAGGAGGAGACGGAGGAGAGGGGAGGAAGAGAGGGGAGGAGGAGGAGGAGGAAAGGGGAGGTTTGGAACTTGGAGCTGTGGGAATGGCAGGTTTTCCCCCAGCGCTGTAAATGATGGAGGCGCTCTCTGTTGCTGGTTCTGTTGGTTTCTATTTGTTATGATTTGAGTTAGGTGTAGTTTGGTGTAGTTTGGTGTAGTTAGGTGTAGTTGGTGTAGTTGGTGTAGTTAGGTGTAGTTGGTGTAGTTAGGTGTAGTTAGGTGTAGTTGGTGTAGTTAGATGTAGTTAGGTGTAGTTAGGTGTAGTTGGTGTAGTTAGGTGTAGTTAGGTGTAGTTAGGTGTAGTTGGTGTAGTTAGGTGTAGTTAGGTGTAGTTGGTGTAGTTAGGTGTAGTTAGGTGTAGTTGGTGTAGTTAGATGTAGTTAGGTGTAGTTAGGTGTAGTTGGTGTAGTTAGGTGTAGTTTGGTGTAGTTGGTGTAGTTAGGTGTAGTTGGTGTAGTTAGGTGTAGTTAGGTGTAGTTAGGTGTAGTTGGTGTAGTTAGATGTAGTTAGGTGTAGTTAAGTATAGTTAGGTGTAGTTAGGTGTAGTTGGTGTAGTTAGGTGTAGTTAGGTGTAGTTTGGTGTAGTTAGGTGTAGTTAGGTGTAGTTGGTGTAGTTAGGTGTAGTTGGTGTAGTTAGGTATGAACACCATATGTGGGCGGTTAAAGAGTAGAACAGAACGGATAACTTATAGAGTCAAGAAGGTTTCAATATTTTAAAGGTTGTCACAATGTTAACAAGGCTTATTAATCATTAAGGGGTCACATTTATAGTAACAATAGGAGACTGTATAAGACCTGACTGTTAACCGTCTTTAAATCAAACACAGGGCTGAAATAAGACAGAAAGCGGTCTGGTTTGCGCTTGTTGTTCTGAGGTCTGTCTTCCTTGGTTCTCCTGTAAGCGCACCTCCTCCACCTCCTCCTAACGCCCATCACATCCCCACCGGCAGCAGCTGTGACCAAGGGATGCTGATGAGAATACATCCCTTAACTGGCTTCTCACAGCGCTATGATCCTTAGCTTCAATCCCGCAGACAAATCCTCCCATTATAAACACAACCAAACGTTCAAAACGACAAAAACAAAGCAAAAAATAAAAGATTGAGTAAAGTACAAAAGATGGCCGTTCTCCCTCCCTGGAAGCAGCAGCTAACACTGAGCTGACAAAACAACAGAGAAAGAAACTCAACAAAAACACAAAAAACTCAACAAAAACACAAACCGACCAGAGCTCTTAGCGATATACACGCTACGCAGTCATTAGCGGCGTTTAGAAAATGTATTAGCTGCCAGGGCCAAGTATCGTTAGCATCTCCATCCCCGCGCGCTACGGCTGACCCCGGAGTTAGCGCTGGGCTGCGCAGTTAGCCCCGCGCTCTCATTCTGCAAATGGCTCCAGGGGCAAAAATAATGATCTTTACAGACATGCCAATGCTATCTAGACCAGATAACAGCGGCTTTAATGACTCCTTATCCTCTGGCCCTTTCTCCAGCGGAGAGGGAGAGAGGGAGAGAGAGAGAGAGAGAGAGAGAGAGAGAGAGAGAGAGAGAGAGAGAGAGAGAGAGCGAGAGAGAGAGAGAGAGAGCGAGAGAGAGAGCGAGAGAGAGAGAGAGAGAGAGAGAGAGAGGGGGGGGGCCCTGGTGGATATATTCCTGTTGTCGGGTCGTTAGCTCTTTACTGCGGGGGGATAATAATGGACTTTTGGTCTTTCTTGGTCTGATTTCAGCCTCTTCCCGCCGGAGAACCGCCTCCGCCAAAGATAATTCAGCCCTAAGTAACGCAAGGCTCATCTGGCCGTTACTCGGCCTCCGCAGCCTCTGCCCATCAGAGGCTGGTGGAGGCTGCGCACCGTGCCGTGTTGTGATAATTAATAGGAAATAATGTCAAATGAACAAACTGGATAATTGGAGGGATTATCATGTTTTTATGCCCTTCAGGTTCCGGAGAATTCCAGGTGAAACCATGGAGGGCCTTTTAGTTTACAATGGGAGAGGGTCTTTTTAAAGGGGAGGTGTAGTAAGCTACAGTCAAGATGTTTTAAAGGGGAGGTGTAGTAAGCTACAGTGGATATGGTTTAAAGGGGAGGTGTAGTAAACTACAGTGGATATGGTTTAACGGGGAGGTGTAGTAAGCTACAGTGGATATGGTTTAAAGGGGAGGTGTAGTAAGTTACAGTGGATATGGTTTAAAGGGGAGGTGTAGTAAGCTACAGTGGATATGGTTTAAAGGGGAGGTGTTGTAAGCTACAGTGGATATGGTTTAAAGGGGAGGTGTAGTAAGCTACAGTGGATATGGTTTAAAGGGGAGGTGTAGTAAGTTACAGAAGAGATGGATTCAAATGGGAGGTGTAGTTAGTTAAAGTGGAGATGTTTTAAAAGGGGAGGTGTAGAAAGATACAGTGGAGATGGTTTTAAAGGGGAGGTGTAGTTAGTGCAGTGTGTCGTAGCGCTGGTGGAGGTTTGGGGACCAGCTGCTCTAACCTCTGTGG
>CM051022.1:1079550-1084550 GCA_027704905.1 Muraenolepis orangiensis | reverse complement strand
GTGGTGGTGGGTGGTGGTAGATGGAGGAGGTGGTGGGTGGTGGAGGTGATGGAGGAGGAGGTGGTGGTGGGTGGTGGTTGCCCTTTCTTCTTCCCTTCTGGTTCTCGACAATCAAACGGTGGGCAATTATCTGAATTATTGACGGCACATTCCTCATTTCAACTGCAAATTAAGGCGATCAATAAAGCCGGACGTGAAAAGTGAGTAATTAGCGGACGGACTGTAGCTCAGAAAGCCTCGCTAATAAATAAATAAACCAGTCTGCTGCGGAAACACAGGGGAACTAATTAGTTTAATTATCAAAACAGCTAATTAAAATTACACAGTTGCCTAATTAGTTGTGTGCTTCTCGTCGTTTCCCTATCCCCTCTCCTCCCTTTCTTTCTGCCCTCTCACTCGCTAATTGACAAGTTGAAGTTAAATATGAAATATTATAAAGAACACAGGCGGTTTGTGTGTGTGTGTACGTACATATGCATGTGCCTATGTGTGTGTGTGCACGTGTGTGTGTGTGTGTGCGTGTGCGTGTGTGTGTGTTCTTTATCTCCTTAATGCTTCAATTTGGAGGGAAATTACTAGCAGTGAAAATATGCCAAAGCTAAACATGCAAAGCGAGCGTTGGCCCTCCTCCTCAAAACTCAGTGAAAGTTCAGTGAAATGTTCCGTGTTCTTCTGCATGTCTCACTAAGTACTCTTCTTAATGTCTCAAATCCGGCCAGAATGGACCTTATTGGTGTTGATCTACGCTAGTTACCGCTAGTTACCGCTAGTTACCTTCAGGACCAAACTCAACGTACTGCACACGATGCGCGCATTCATTTAGCCAACTGTGCCGACGCTAGGTAGCGTATTATCGCTAGGTAGCGTAGCATGGCTATGGGCGCTGTTGATAAAGGAGCTGAGGGTGGGACCACCGGCAGACCGAACACAAACACGTGTCACAATATTATTCGGCTTCACAGGGGCTAAAGCATCGCGGCGGTACCCGCTGGAGGCTACCGGCGCGAGGAAATGTCAGCGCCGTTGGTAAGGTGACAGGATATCCTATTAGAGATCCAGGCCTCCTTCACACCACATCCATCACCACACGCCCATCCCGAGGCTTTGTTATATGTGGCTTAGCACCAACTACAGACAAATGGGAAAATGTGTGTGTGTGTGTGTGTGTGTGTGTGTGTGTGTGTGTGTGTGTGTGTGTGTGTGTGTGTGTGTTCCCTGAATAACACTAATAGGCCAAACCGTTGCACACAATTACATTATGGGATGTTAGGATTAATTTTGCTGCATTGAAAAAAATAAAAATAGCTGTTCTGTTTGCCAGAGAAGCCTCCCTCATATATTATAATTTTTTGATAAACAAGATGATAAATAATTGCTTGGCTCCGTTTATCATGTCGCAAGAGACGTTTATGTAAGCAGATCTGGTTCGGTTTGTTTGGCAAGAAAACAGCATCTCAGACTTTTAGGATTTTCATCATGACGAGCTAGCCGAACCTACTAGCCCTGGTGGCTAGTGAAGTTAGCTAGCCAGTCATGCCTGGAAAGCGCCTTACGGCGGTCGGACCGAGCGAGGAAGGGATCAGTGGCTTGATTGGACGCGCGTTTCCCGGAAAAATCAGTTGATGATCCATCAGAAAAGAGACGGAGACGAGCGCTCCTACCCTCCGGCTAGCAGAGCGCACAACCAGGGCTATTCTTAGCCGCTAATCAGGCAGCTGATTATTTCTGGGGTTCACAGGAACTTTGAACTCCAGATCCTCCAAGCCTAAAAGATTCATGAAGCGCCCGGCTACCGGGGGACCTCGTTGAGACTGTAGGGGGTCAGAGGTCGGCGTTATCCCTACGGCAACTGCAGGAAAACAAATTGCATGTTTTAAGGGTGGACTGCTTGTAAATGTATATGCTTAATAAAATGTAGCTATGTCTAGATGTATATATATGTATTAATGACATGAGCTGGGCAGCCTGTGGGTGGAGGGATGCAAATTAATAGTTGACCTAGTTATTTAATATTCAGTATAGTGCTTATATACTATATACATACTTATATGTTCTATATATATATATATATATATATATATATATATATATATATATATATATATATATATATATATGCATACAGGTGTAGCCTAGTGTTACCCAGGTTAATATTACCTTAAACAAATAAAGGTTGAACTATAAAATAAGTATTGCCAAATTAAATAACATTAAAGTTACAAAATGTAATTACATTATTCATAACAGTAGTTCCATGGTGGATTGAGCTGAGAACATTTAGAGGATTATTAAGAGAAAATGATTTATTTAACTCAAATAGGTTGAAATAAACCAATGTCAGATGAAATAGGGATATTTACTTTTCATGAGGGATAGAGTGTGAACCATGGGGGATAGAGTGTGAACCATGAGGGATAGAGTGTGAACCATGGGGGATAGAGTGTGAACCATGAGGGATAGAGTGTGAACCATGGGGGATAGAGTGTGAACCATGAGGGATAGAGTGTGAACCATGGGGGATAGAGTGTGAACCATGAGGGATAGAGTGTGAACCATGAGGGATAGAGTGTGAACCATGGGGGATAGAGTGTGAACCATGAGGGATAGAGTGTGAACCATGGGGGATAGAGTGTGAACCATGAGGGATAGAGTGTGAACCATGAGGGATAGAGTGTGAACCATGGGGGATAGAGTGTGAACCATGGGGGATAGAGTGTGAACCATGAGGGATAGAGTGTGAACCATGAGGGATAGAGTGTGAACCATGAGGGATAGAGTGTGAACCATGGGGGATAGAGTGTGAACCATGAGGGATAGAGTGTGAACCATGAGGGATAGAGTGTGAACCATGGGGGATAGAGTGTGAACCATGGGGGATAGAGTGTGAACCATGAGGGATAGAGTGTGAACCATGAGGGATAGAGTGTGAACCATGAGGGATAGAGTGTGAACCATGGGGGATAGAGTGTGAACCATGAGGGATAGAGTGTGAACCATGAGGGATAGAGTGTGAACCATGAGGGATAGAGTGTGACCTCAGGCCCTCCCACGTCTCTGGGAGCTGTGAGAGCAACATGGAGGAGAGATAAACATGGTTAATTAGCATATACCACCCACATTGAAATGATACAAAGCCCTTTGAAAAAACTGCAAAGTTCCCATTTTAATGAAGCTTTTTAACGCATTTCCGAAGTCGACCAGGTTCTTCTTCTTCTTCTTCTTCTTCCTCCTCGTCTTCCTCGTCGTATAGGGCCCGCCCTCCTGAGTCTCTGTGTTAAACAGAGAGTGAATGAGCTTGGCCTTCCAGGACCAATTCCTTTTGTATATAAAATGCAATCTACCTGAGGCCAGCCGGCCGGGAGCCGGGCGGAGCATGTAGATTAGAGGCTGGACGGCCTCCATTGGAGCTGTCACTGGGGCCCCTCCGTTTGACTCAGACCGGGGGGGGGGGTAGAGCAGAGACAGATCCCATCAGCTCCTTATCTGTTAGCGGGGCCATTGCTCCCCATAGCGCTCAATAGGCTCCCAATAATGATGGTATTTTTTAAACATTGGGATACCTCGGTGGTGGGGGTTTTCTGCAGCGGTCAGCACTACTACCGAGTATTGGTATAAAAAAAATTGCAGAAAAACACAACTCCGCTTCCACCCCCACCCACACCCCCACCCACACCCCCACCCTCCAATCTCGCCTGTCTGATACTGTGAATGGTGTATTATTCCTATCATTTTTCTGACTTTCTGGGGGTGGGGGGGAAGAAGTAATTTTATCTTGTAAAAAGGCGATGTTGTGGTGTGTGTGTGTGTGTGTGTTTATTTAGTTGTTTTCTACCAGCCATCCCATCCCCGTAGTGTGGGACAATGTCCCCACCCGACCCCCTGGGGACTGAAGCATCACCACCACCACAGCTCCGCCCCCCGGACGGCAGCCGACACGGAGTCCACAGAGACTGGGCCTCTGAGTCAGAGACCTGGCCTCTGAGTCAGAGACCGGGCCTCTGAGTCAGAGACCGGGCCTCTGAGTGAGAGACCGGGCCTCTGAGTCAGAGACCTGGCCTCTGAGTCAGAGACCTGGCCTCTGAGTCAAAGACCTGGCCTCTGAGTCAGAGACCGGGCCTCTGAGTCAGAGACCGGGCCTCTGAGTCAGAGACCGGGCCTCTGAGTCAGAGACCGGGCCTCTGAGTCAGAGACCGGGCCTCTGAGTCAGAGACCGGGCCTCTGAGTCAGAGACCGGGCCTCTGAGTCAGAGACCGGGCCTCTGAGTCAGAGACCGGGCCTCTGAGTACTGAGGACGCTACAGCTAGGACACTACAGAGAGGACGCTACAGTGAGGACGCTACAGCGAGGACGCTACAGAGAGGACGTTACAGCTAGGACGCTACAGAGAGGACGCTACAGTTAGGACGCTACAGAGAGGACGCTACAGCTAGGACGCTACAAAGAGGACGCTACAGCTAGGACGCTACAGAGAGGACGCTACAGAGAGGACACTACAGCTAGGACGCTACAGAGAGGACGCTACAGAGAGGACAAAACAGCTAGGACGCTACAGAGAGGACGCTACAGTTAGGACGCTACAGAGAGGACGCTACAGCTAGGACGCTACAGAGAGGACGCTACAGCTAGGACGCTACAGAGATGACGCTACAGAGAGGACACTACAGCTAGGTCGCTACAGAGAGGACGCTACAGAGAGGACGCTACAGCTAGGACACTACAGAGAGGACACTACAGAGAGGACACTACAGCTAGGACGCTACAGAGAGGACGCTACAGCTAGGACGCTACAGAGAGGACGCTACAGAGAGGACACTACAGAGAGGACGCTACAGAGAGGACGCTACAGAGAGGACACTACAGCTAGGACGCTACAGAGAGGACGCTACAGAGAGGACGCTACAGAGAGGACACTACAGCTAGGACGCTACAGAGAGGACACTACAGCTAGGACGCTACAGAGAGGACGCTACAGAGAGGACGCTACAGAGAGGACGCTACAG
>CM051022.1:1057050-1074550 GCA_027704905.1 Muraenolepis orangiensis | reverse complement strand
GAGGTCGGCAGACCCTTCAGGAGGGTGAAGGCAGGGAAGGCAGCCGGCCCAGACGGAGTTCCATCCCACGTCTTCAAGACCTGCGCTGACCAGCTGGCTTCTGTGTTCACCGACATCTCAACAGTCTGTCGTCCCAGCGTGCTTCAAAGCGACAACCATTGTGCCGTTACCCAAAAAGACCAAGGAAACATGCCTCAATGATTATCGTCCAGTGGCTGGACACACCCATAGCCATGAAGTGCCTGGAGAAACTTGTAATGTTAAATGTTAACTTTTCCATCCCCGAGTCCCTAGACCCACTCCAGTTTGCATACGGACCAAACAGGTCTGTAGACCTGTCAGACCTACGTCAGACTGCTGTTCATTGACTACAGCTCGGTGTTCAACACCATCGTTCCCTCCAAGTTGGTCCTGAAACTGAGGGACCTAGGTTTGGACGCCCCCATCGGTAACTGGATTATGGACTTCCTGACGGGCAGGCCTCAAGTGGTGAAGATTGGGAGCAACATTTCATCCCCTCTGGTCCTCAACACCGGAGCACCCCAAGGCTGCTGCCTCAGTCCCCGGCTGTACTCG
The DNA here is from genome assembly GCA_027704905.1 of Muraenolepis orangiensis. Classification (NCBI taxonomy): domain Eukaryota; kingdom Metazoa; phylum Chordata; class Actinopteri; order Gadiformes; family Muraenolepididae; genus Muraenolepis; species Muraenolepis orangiensis. The sequence continues at coordinate 1,073,974 of CM051022.1, read as the reverse complement.
CTGTACACACATGACTGTACTGCCACGCACAGCAATAATCGCATTATCAAGTTTACAGACACCACAGTCATCGGCTTGATAAGCGAGGGTGATGAAACGGAGTACAGACATGAGGTGGTCCAGCTGACACGATGTGAGGACAACAGCCTCGCACTGAATGTCAGCAAGACTAAGGAGCTCATTGTGGACCACCGGGGGCACCCACTCCACCATGAGCCTGGATGGGACACCGGTGGAAGTCGTCAGCTGCTTCCGTTTCCTTGGGATACAGATTTTCCGATGAACACGGAGGTCATGTTGAAGAAGGCACACCAGCGCCTCTATGCTCTGCGGTGCCTCAGAAAAAGCGGAATAGGCCAACGGTGGCTAGTGAACTTCTACCGTGGCCCCGTAGAGAGCGTCACTGTGTGGTACGGCAACACCACTGCACAGGACAAGAAAGCCATCCAGAGGGTCGTGAGCAAGTACTACCAGGTTTAAGGATCGTTTTTATCCACAGGGACTGCGCCTACTTAACTGCTATAAGTGCTGCCACTTTCACAGGAAACGACGCATGCGCTCCATTAGTCGACTATTAGTCGATTAATGTCCTTCACTGACGACCATTGGTCGACCAGGGAAATCTTTGGTCGGGGGCAGCCCTAAACATTACACTTACATACTTACTCATTAAAGCTACTGCACTGCACTGTCTTCATGATGCTGCTGCACTACTGCACTGCACTGTCTTCATGAGGCTGCTGCTCTACTGCACTGCACTGTCTTCATGAGGCTGCTGCTCTACTGCACTGCACTGTCTTCATGAGGCTACTGCACTGTCTTCATGAGGCTGCTGCTCTACTGCACTGCACTGTCTTCATGAGGCTGCTGCTCTACTGCACTGCACTGTCTTCATGAGGCTGCTGCTCTACTGCACTGCACTGTCTTCATGAGGCTGCTGCACTGCACTGTCTTCATGAGGCTGCTGCACTACTGCACTGCACTGTCTTCATGAGGCTGCTGCACTACTGCACTCCACTGTCTTCATGAGGCTACTGCCCTGCACTGTCTTCATGAGGCTGCTGCTCTACTGCACTGCACTGTCTTCATGAGGCTACTGCACTGCACTGTCTTCATGAGGCTGCTGCTCTACTGCACTGCACTGTCTTCATGAGGCTACTGCTCTACTGCACTGCACTGTCTTCATGAGGCTGCTGCTCTACTGCACTGCACTGTCTTCATGAGGCTACTGCTCTACTGCACTGCACTGTCTTCATGAGGCTGCTGCTCATACCATCCGTCAGTCACTTTAAAAAAATATTTTTATTGTATATATTATTTTTATGGTATTGTTTTTTGAGATGTTTACTGCGGGAGGGAATGGGGAGCAAGCATTCCTATATACTTCTTACAAATTGCAAATATATTTCTTGTATCACAATATACTATCTATCAGTGGCGAACCATGTCTATCACAACTGAAGACCACTTCTGTAGACCACCCCATCCCCCGGTGTTCTAGTCAGACGGACGTCACGGAGGAGTCACTTTATGCCTTATCTCATTTAGGCAGATCAAATTGTCGCAGCCAATTTACAAGTGTACCATAGTTGTAAAGCAGTGTCCATGTAGTGAAGTAACAGCCCAACAGACCACCACACACAGGCTATCGGTTAAAGGGACGGTCTAACACGCTTAACGTGAAAAGGCTTAACGTAACTTAAAGTTCCAAAACAGCGATCAATAATCACCAAATGTCTCTGGCATATGTATTGTCATTAGCACTTTCACCTTTCAGAATCTAAAAACCGAAATACTACTATTACGGAAGTTATGTTACATTAAGTGTTTTCATAAAGCTGCGTTAAGACTTCCTTACTGGCTCAATAGAGAGGAGAACACTTAATGTCACATAACGTCCATAATGGGAGGATTTAAGTTGAGATATTTGAGGTAAAAGTGCTGACAAGACATATGCCAGAGAAATTAGGTGATTATTGCACAACAATGTTTAACAAACTGAAGACAGCCAACAAAATGCAACAACCAGCTCAACGAGATGCAACACAGACAAAACCAGCAAAGACAAATGAGTCTCACTCACCAATGATGTTCACTTAAAGACCAAATCCTTTCTCCTGTCCTTCTGGATGGATCTATCGATAACCCGGTCATAAAGCTGATCACTGCTTTTCAGATCAAAAAGAAGTTGCCTTTCAATAGCTATGGAAGCTAATGCAGTGAGTCGGGATTGTCCTGTTCTGTTCCTCCACATGTTTTAATCCGTTTGAGGGCGGACTATGTCCTTTCCACAGATGCAGTGGTGATGGGGATCGTTACAACTGCAGGACATAGTCCGCCCTCAAACGGATAAAAGCATATGGAGGAACAGACAATCTTTTCACTGAATGGTCGTCTTGAAAAGGGCACTAACAACAATTCCGCAACAACATCATCTTCACCCGTTGCCATTTCGACGTAAAAAACCTACGTAGAAAAAAAACAACGTAGCACTACGCTAGATCCCCTCTCGCTCCAGCCAGTATACCTTCTAGCTCCCTATGGACCTGTGGGGAAATCTGAAGGAATACGCCCATTGGCTACAAATCACTATATGATTGGTTAATCAAATTGTCAATCCAAACGTACACTCTCATTCAGTCTAAGGGCCAAAGTCATCGGGAATACTTTGGTTGAATTCTTCCCAGCAACTAACAAAACCTTACAAAACCACTCAAATGCGTCGTGCATAGACCGAGAAAGACAAACAAATCAACGTAACTGTATTATAACAGATAACACAGATACCATTCTAATTTATTCTATTTATTTAAATGTTATTAAATTGTATTAAATTATAATTTAAATTTTATTAATACAACTAATTCGATTTTTTTGGTTTCATCTTGGAGTTCCAGGGTCTTCTCTGAATACCTTGAAGGCCCCGACGCTTCACCACTGAGATCTATATATCTCTATATATATTTATATAGAGATATATACTATATTGAATAGGGGAAAGACTGCCCTCAGATGGACCTACTGGTCACCATCGAGAACACCCAAGTCTCCCCCTCAACCACAACAAGAGACCTTGGTGTGGTGCTAGATGACCAGCTGTCCTGCAATGCCAACGTCACCGCGGTGGCCCGATCTTGCAGAATTGCCCTCTACAACATCCGCAGGATCCGGCCCTTCCTCACACGTGAAGCGGCGCTTCATCCTGGTCCAAGCGCTCGTCATCACCCACCTCGACTACTGCAACTCTCTCCTGGCGGGACTCCCCGCCTCTGCTACCAAGCCCCTCCAACGCATCCAGAACGCAGCAGCACGCCTGGTATTCAATCTACCAAAATTCTCCCACGTGACCCCTCTCTTCCGCAATCTCCACTGGCTTCCGGTAAATGCTCGCATCAAGTTCAAGACTCTGGTGCTGACCTTTAGGGCAGTCAATGGAACTGCCCCAGCCTACCTCTAGGCGTTGGTCAAGCCCTACATCCCAGCCAGAGCGCTCCGCTCAACTTCTGCCAGGCGACTTGTTCGACCTTCACTGATGACAACCAAGCATCGCTCGTCCAAGACCCAGCTCTTCACGGCTCTGGCTCCACAGTGGTGGAATGAACTCCCGTCTCATGTCAGGACGGCAGAGTCCCTCGCCAGCTTCCGCAAGAGACTCAAGACCCACCTGTTCAGAGTCCACCTGGACTCTCCTTGAACCCTCCTTCTCCTTTGTGAACCCTAACTTGCTTAAGTCCTGACATTAATAGCTCTTAGCATGTTGTATATTCTAGCAAGTGTATATCCTTAATGTTGATAACACGCTCTTATCACAGCTACTTAAGCAGGTGACCTGGCAGTACCAAATTGTGTTATTCATCTTGTTAATATGAATACTTGTGAACTGCTCTGTTTTGATGTTCCCGTACCTCAGTGTTATGCTATTGTCTGCTTCAACAAATGTACACCTTGTAAGTCGCTTTGGATAAAAGCGTCTGCCAAATGCCCTAAATGTAAATGGAATGTAAATGGAATGGGGAGAAAGCATTCCTTTGTACTTGTTGCATATGGCAAATAAAAATATATCTTCTATCTTGAATCGATCTACTATACTTTATACTATAAACACTTTATTCTACCTACTATATACCATATACTATGAACATGTGATGTCATACGATGAACATACTATGACACTGATGACATACATGTGACCGGTGTCTTTCTGCGTTGTGTTTCTCGAGGAAGGAGACGGCGGACAACTTCTTCCTCTCACGGTCACTGACCATTTATTAAAATTCCTGTAACATACGCATGGAACACAACAGCTGCGTCAGCGAACAACTTTCATCCACGCAGCTTCAGCTAAATGAAACCAACACCCAACACAAAGACAGAGTTACAACATATTAACAGACCATAAAAGATACATGGATCAATTAAGAATTATGGGGCTAGACTAAATAACAGGACCGGGGAAGACGGCCATGTACCTCTTTGGACATCAGATATCCCGGGAAAGAGGCAGAGGTGGGGGGGGCCAGGTAACAGGACGTTGGGGGGGACACGGTGTTTAGGGGCCAGGTAACAGGACGTTGGGGGGGGGACACGGTGTTCAGGGGCCAGGTAACAGGACGTTGGGGGGACACGGTGTTTAGGGGCCAGGTAACAGGACGTTGGGGGGACACGGTGTTTAGGGGCCAGGTAACAGGACGTTGGGGGGACACGGTGTTTAGGGGCCAGGTAACAGGACGTTGGGGGGACACGGTGTTTAGGGGCCAGGTAACAGGACGTTGGGGGGACACGGTGTTTAGGGGCCAGGTAACAGGACGTTGGGGGGACACAGTGTTTAGGGGCCAGGTAACAGGACGTTGGGGGGGACACGGTGCTTAGGGGCCAGGTAACAGGACGTTGGGGGGGACACGGTGTTTAGGGGCCAGGTAACAGGACGTTGGGGGGACACGGTGTTTAGGGGCCAGGTAACAGGACGTTGGGGGGGACACGGTGTTTAGGGGCCAGGTAACAGGACGTTGGGGGGGACACGGTGTTTAGGGGCCAGGTAACAGGACGTTGGGGGCACACTGTGTTTAGGGGCCAGGTAACAGGACGGGGGGGACACGGTATTTAGGGGCCAGGTAACAGGACGTCGGGGGGGACACTGTTTAGGGGCCAGGTAACAGGACGTTGGGGGGGGACATGGTGTTTAGGGGCCAGGTAACAGGACGTTGGGGGGACACGGTGTTTAGGGGCCAGGTAACAGGACGTTGGGGGGACACTGTGTTTAGGGGCCAGGTAACAGGACGTTGGGGGGACACGGTGTTTAGGGGCCAGGTAACAGGACGTTGGGGGGGGGGGACACGGTGTTCAGGGGCCAGGTAACAGGACGTTGGGGGGACACGGTGTTTAGGGGCCAGGTAACAGGACGTTGGGGGGACACTGTGTTTAGGGGCCAGGTAACAGGACGTTGGGGGGACACGGTGTTTAGGGGCCAGGTAACAGGACGTTGGGGGGACATGGTGTTTAGGGGCCAGGTAACATGACGTTGGGGGGACACGGTGTTTAGGGGCCAGGTAACAGGACGTTGGGGGGGGACATGGTGTTTAGGGGCCAGGTAACAGGACGTTGGGGGGACACGGTGTTTAGGGGCCAGGTAACAGGACGTTGGGGGGGACACGGTGTTTAGGGGCCAGGTAACAGGACGTTGGGGGGACACGGTGTTTAGGGGCCAGGTAACAGGACGTTGGGGGGACACGGTGTTTAGGGGCCAGGTAACAGGACGTTGGGGGGACACGGTGTTTAGGGGCCAGGTAACAGGACGTTGGGGGGACACGGTGTTTAGGGGCCAGGTAACAGGACGTTGGGGGGACACGGTGTTTAGGGGCCAGGTAACAGGACGTTGGGGGGGGGGACACGGTGTTTAGGGGCCAGGTAACAGGACGTTGGGGGGGACACGGTGTTTAGGGGCCAGGTAACAGGACGTTGGGGGGACACAGTGTTTAGGGGCCAGGTAACAGGACGTTGGGGGGGGGACACGGTGTTTAGGGGCCAGGTAACAGGACGTTGGGGGGGACACGGTGTTTAGGGGCCAGGTAACAGGACGTTGGGGGGACACAGTGTTTAGGGGCCAGGTAACAGGACGTTGGGGGGGACACGGTGTTTAGGGGCCAGGTAACAGGACGTTGGGGGGGACACAGTGTTTAGGGGCCAGGTAACAGGACGTTGGGGGGGGGGACACGGTGTTTAGGGGCCAGGTAACAGGACGTTGGGGGGGGGACACGGTGTTTAGGGGCCAGGTAACAGGACGTTGGGGGGGACACGGTGTTTAGGGGCCAGGTAACAGGACGTTGGGGGGACACGGTGTTTAGGGGCCAGGTAACAGGACGTTGGGGGGACACGGTGTTTAGGGGCCAGGTAACAGGACGTTGGGGGGACACGGTGTTTAGGGGCCAGGTAACAGGACGTTGGGGGGACACGGTGTTTAGGGGCCAGGTAACAGGACGTTGGGGGGGGACACGGTGTTTAGGGGCCAGGTAACAGGACGTTGGGGGGACACGGTGTTTAGGGGCCAGGTAACAGGACGTTGGGGGGACACGGTGTTTAGGGGCCAGGTAACAGGACGTTGGGGGGGGGACACGGTGTTTAGGGGCCAGGTAACAGGACGTTGGGTCACAGGGAGGAGGGGCTACGGGACAGTACGGTTCCCCGATATACAGTAGGCTGAATATAAAATAAATTAATATAAACGTGTATAATAAGGAAATAATAAATAAAATAACAGATTTTGTGCAATTGTAATTCAACTCAAAACAACCATGTTACATATATATGATATATACATATGGCACATGGTGCAAAAAGCATTTTAAAGTGCAGCAGCTGTCACGATGGGATAGTTCGGTGGGACTCAGAACGCAGACCAAGACAGTGGAGCTATAACATAAAGCTTTATTTAAAGCACAACACAACACAAGAGAGAGATCAGGGACAGGCCAGGGGTCTGGGTACCGGGAGGTCGATCCGCGGAGTACCGGCAGGTAGTAGACCGGCGAGTAGTCCGGGACGGGAGAGGAGTCTGGGTACCGGGAGGTCGAGTAGCAACAGGTAATTATAATGACCGGGGAGCTCGTATCGAGAGTAACGCGAGACAGGCGGGTGACGCGGGACAGGCTGGTTCTGGATCTCCGGGACATCAGCGTGGCGATTCCGTCCAGAATGTACGACGTAACATGAACAAAGTATGACGTACGACCTAACCCCGGGGAACCGGGAAGCCAGGGTCTAAATACCCCAGGTGAGGGGATTAGCAATCAGACACGGCAATTGCCGACAGGTGTTTGTGTGCGCCGCCAGCGCACGTGGCTTGGCCACGCCCCCTGACAACCACCGTAACCGTGACAGCAGCATCATCATTACTGTAATGAGTCCAGAAGGTCCAGTATGACCACGCACTTTACTAAAACATTTGCACTCTGGTTAGATCCTAAATAGTTTTTAATCTAAACTAATGTGAATCTGATCTAGTTAGTAGTAAGTATGACAAAGTCATATTGGTGACCGTGTTCTGATAGTGGCCCACACATCGACGCCTGACCTCCCATGATCCAAACGGAGCATGGCCCCCAGCGTGGCCCCCAGCGTGGCCCCCAGTGTGGCCCCCAGCGTGGCCCCCAGCGTGGCCCCCAGCGTGGCCCCCAGTGTGGCCCCCAGCGGGTCAACAGCGTACGCCACAATCGCTCGGCAGTTTTGGTTCCTTGTTCCATAACGTAGCACATTGACAGCATTACGAGGCGAGAGAGAGAGAGAGAGAGAGCGAGAGAGAGAGAGAGAGAGAGAGAGAGAGGGAGAGAGGGAGAGAGAGAGAGAGAGAGAGAGAGAGAGAGAGAGAGAGAGAGAGAGAGAGAGAGAGAGAGAGAGAGAGAGAGAGAGAGAGAGGGGGAGAGAGAGAGAGAGAGAGAGAGAGAGGGAGAGAGAGAGAGAGAGAGAGAGATAGAGGGAGATGGCAAGATAATTGTGGGAAAAAAATCTATAAGAAAACGTCATGAAGGTATTTTTTCCTCCCAAATCTTCTATTGCATTGATCCTAATCCAAATCTGATCAGAAACCAGTAAATCTCTCAGACCCCAGAGCGGTGGCGGTAGAGGTGGTGCTGGTGGTGGTGGTGGTGCTGGTGGTGGTGGTGGTGGTGGTGCTGGTGGTGGTGGTGGTGCTGGTGGTGGTGGTGGTGGTGGTGCTGGTGGTGGTGCTGGTGCTGGTGGTGGAGGTGGTGGTGATGGTGGTGGTGCTGGTGGTGGTGGTGGTGCTGGTGGTGGAGGTGGTGGTGCTGGTGGTGGTGCTGGTGGTGGAGGTGGTGGTGATGGTGGTGGAGGTGGTGGAGGTGGTGGTGGTGGTGGTGGTGCTAGTGGTGGAGGTGGTGGTGGTGCTGGTGGTGCTGGTAGGGGAGGTGGTGGTTGTGGTGGAGGTGGAGGTGGTGGTGATGGAGGTGCTGGTGGTGCTGGTGGTGCTGGGAGAGGACGTGGTGGTTGTGGTGGAGGGGGTGGAGGTGGTGGAGGTGGTGGTGGAGGTGGTGGTGGTGGTGGTGGTGCTAGTGGTGGAGGTGGTGGTGGTGATGGAGGTGGTGGTGGTGGTGGTGGAGGTGGTGGTGGTGGTGGTGGTGGTGATGGAGGTGGTGCTGGTGGTGGTGGTGGTGGAGGTGGAGGTGGTGGTGGTGATGGAGGTGGTGCTGGTGCTGGTGGTGGTGGTGGAGGTGGAGGTGGTGATGGAGGTGCTGGTCGAGGAGGTGGTGGTGGTGATGGAGGTGCTGGTGGTGCTGGTGGTGGAGGTGGAGGTGGAGGTGGTGGTGGTGATGGAGGTGGTGCTGGTGCTGGTGGTGCTGGTGGTGCTGGTGGTGGTGGTGGTGGTGGTGGTGGTGGTGGTGGTGGTGGTGGTGGAGGTAGGAGGTGGTGGTGGTGGTGATGGTGGTGGTGGTGGTGCTGGTGGTGCTGGTGGAGGAGGTGGTGGTGGTGGTGGGTTGGCGGGTGTGCTGCATGTTGTCTGCTTTCAGTGGTTATTACAAAATAAATTGCTTTTGAAAGTAGACGTTTTTACCTCAATTGAGGATCGTTTTATGCTCTCGACAAGAAATGATTTCACAACTTCTCCGGTGGATGCTCTTTCCAATGGCTGTTTTTCCTTAACCCCGCCAAATAGCTTGGCCCCCGCAAGGAGCCGGAGAACGTGTGGAGGCCCCCGCAAGGAGCCGGAGAACGTGTGGAGGCCCCCGCAAGGAGCCGGAGAACGTGTGGAGGCCCCTGCTTCTCAATGGGTCCCCTGCTCATGTCTCTCCCTCTCCACTAAAAAACAAACAAACAGCAAAGAGGAAACATTTTGAAGACTCGGTGGCTCTGAGACCTCCTGAGGCCTCCTGAGGCCTCCTGAGACCTCCTGAGACCTCCTGAGACCTCCTGAGACCTCCTGAGGCCTCCTGAGACCTCCTGAGGCCTCCTGAGGCCTCCTGAGACCTCCTGAGACCCTAACAGACCCCCACATGGGTTATGTGAGGACGGAATTCATGTTTTATGAGGACGGAATTCATGTTTTAAGAGGACTGAATTCATGTCTTAAGAAGACAACAGTTGAAACAGGGGGAATAAATGCACACAAAATATACTAATACCTAAAAACTAAATAACAACAAAATATAACTAAATGAAATCTAAATGAAATGACAGAAGAATTGCACAATTTACAGTGTTATTACAGTAATACGTAGGTATATACAATATACAACAGTACGTATAGTGCAAATTGGCAGTAATAAAATACTAATAAATAACTCTGATGAATACTGAAAAAGTGACATGTGAAAAGTGAAAAGTGAATTTGAATTTACAGTGCAAGATTACAGTGAAAGGATTTACAGTGCGTCTCCCCTGTCCCTCTCACGACCCGAGGTAGATGAATGGCTCAACACATGCTAAATCAGTTAAGATGATGATGACGATTTTTGGCGGTATTCATCTTCCTCTGCGTGGTGAGGGGTTTTTTTTGTACGACGAAATACAAACGGGAGAATTCATTTGACAACATGTTCCACTGTTGGTAGATAGCAGGCTCCAGTCCTCACTATCTAGTAACACACCGGTTGAAAGGTTCCAAACCTAATTCTTTTTTAAATGGAAAGTCCGTGGTCTGGCCTTCATGTTTCCCCCCCCGTGGTCTCAGTGCGGCTCCGCCGCTCGCCAAGCGGGATCCAGTTTAGAGACGGTTCCACGCCACCAGGTCATTGGTCCCGCCGAGATCCGCTGATAAAAGAGGGAAGAATCAAAGAGGCGATCACCGTCGCCGTGACGACGCTGCTTCGGGCGCCACCTGTTTCTCACACGGCTTTTCCCGTGGGCGGCGTCTCACCGCCCCACCTCCAGGTCCCGTGCTTCCACAGAGGTCAAAGGTGAACCCTGTGAGGACCAGCGCACGGTGCGTACAAGATGAAGGTTAAGCTACGATGAATGCTAGCTCATCCCGCTGGTATGGTGGAATGTTGTGGTGTATATGAGTCGTTGTCAAGCTCCTCTCAAGGGAAAAAAGGGGTGAGGGACAGACGAAGGATCCCATTAGAAATATACTCCATAAAAGCAGCTTAACGTTTAGGCTAATCATAAGCAAAAGGTAATCTTTAGATACTTATAGCATAGCGCCATTAGTCTGCATAGAAGCTGCTACAGATTTTAGAACAATTTGTAGCCAAACAAACAGGAAAGAAAAATCAACCAAAGTTACCAGATGACTACAATCTTCCATTGAATTCTCCACTGCTAATGGTGTCCCTTGCCTTGATTTGGGTTTGTTGATGTGTTGTTGTGTTGTTGTGTTGTTATTGTGTTGTTGTGTTGTGTTGTGTTGTGGTGTGGTGTTGTGTTGTGTTGTGTTGTGGTGTGGTGTTGTGTTGTTATTGTGTTGTTGTGTTGTGGTGTGGTGTTGTGTTGTGTTGTTGTGTTGTGGTGTGGTGTTGTGTTGTGGTGTGGTGTTGTGTTGTGTTGTTGTGTTGTGTTGTGTTGTGGTGTGGTGTTGTGTTGTTGTGTTGTGTTGTGTTGTTGTGTTGTGTTGTGTTGTGTTGTTGTGTTGTGTTGTGTTGTTGTTGTGTTGTGGTGTGGTGTGTTGTTGTTGTGTTGTGGTGTGTTGTTGTTGTGGTGTTGTGTTGTGTTGTTGTGTTGTGTTGTGTTGTGTTGTGTTGTTGTTGTGTTGTGTTGTGGTGTGTTGTTGTTGTGTTGTGGTGTGTTGTTGCTGTGGTGTTGTGTTGTGTTGTTGTGTTGTGTTGTAGTGTTGTGTTGTGTTGTTGTTGTGTTGTGTTGTGGTGTGTTGTTGTTGTGGTGTGTTGTTGCTGTGGTGTTGTGTTGTGTTGTTGTGTTGTGTTGTAGTGTTGTGTTGTGTTGTAGTGTTGTGTTGTGTTGTGTTGTTGTTGTGGTGTGTTGTTGTTGTGGTGTGTTGTTGTTGTGTTGTGGTGTGTTGTTGTTGTGGTGTTGTGTTGTGTTGTTGTGTTGTGTTGTGTTGTAGTGTTGTGTTGTGTTGTGTTGTTGTTGTTGTTGGTCCTGATGAGGGCCTGCTGTTGTTTCTGGAGCATCTCTCCAGTCCAACTTACCAGCAATCAAAATGCATAATGGCGGCTCTCGGAAAGTGGAAACGCTTCACGTCTGCTAACCGCTTTCAGCGCCAACCAGCAATTCATGTATAAGAGGAAGCAACAAGGATAAATAGCATAGAGGCTTCTTTAGTTCATCTCCGCGCGCTGCTCTTCTCAATGTCATCCAGATACCTTTTGTCCCACAATCAGCACTCAAACCACCTCCCCGCATCCTGGACCAAACTAGGAGCAGCCCATTGTCACGGAGGACGGGGGAGACACACATGGAGAATAGCGAACGCTACGGTCGTTAAAGACCCAACCGCCCTGTTGGGCAAACGCCCGGTTCGTCTTTCCAGTGTTTTCTAACCGAGAGATAAATCATCATGTTTTGTTTTTAGTTTTTTAAACTGACTGGACTTTATCCCCGCCTCAGCCCCCGCCCCTCTCCCCGCCTCAGGCCCCGCCCCTCTCCCCGCCTCAGGCCCCGCCCCTCTCCCCGCCTCAGGCCCCGCCCCTCTCCCCGCCTCAGGCCCCGCCCCTCTCCCCGCCTCAGGCCCTGCCCCTCTCCCCGCCTCAGACCCCGCCCCTCTCCCCGCCTCAGGCCCCGCCCCTCTCCCCGCCTCAGACCCCGCCCCTCTCCCCGCCTCAGGCCCCGCCCCTCTCCCCGCCTCAGGCCCCGCCCCTCTCCCCGTCTGTCGCGGCCACTTACACCGGATTGAACAAGGAAATAAGGTTGCACACACTTTGCCGGTGAGGTACGTGTGTTGCAACCTGTTTTTTGTGTCAATAAACCCGGTATCAAACTTAGCGACGTCAGCCCGGCGAGGGACTTAAGGTAGCAATAAGGATGATGAAATACTGACGACTGTCACCAGCTATGGTGTCTGATCAACTTAGTTTACCAAGACTAACGACGGCAGGAAGCGCCGAGCGTCTGACGGTGACTAATTAGCAAATCCATAATGTTTTCTCCCTCTTTAAGGAACTCCCTCGAGGCTGTTTTGAGTAGTTATGCAAATTATGTTGTCAAAAGTCAATTAACGTGAGCGGAGAAATCTCACGATTTATTATTTTGGAAGTTATTTTGCGAGCGGGGGGGGGGGGAACTTTTCCTCAGCCGTGCAGGTGGGTGGTGCAGGTGGTGTGCAGGTGGTGGGGGAGGTGGGTGGTGCATTTTCAACCAGATAAGAGGACTCTACAAAAAGTTATCAATAGAACAGTGGTGTGTGTGTGTGTGTGTGTGTGTGTGTGTGTGTGTGTGTGTGTGTGTGTGTGTGTGTGTGTGTGTGTATGTGTGTGTGTGTGTGTGTGTGTGTGTGTGTGTGTGTGTGTGTGTGTGTGTGTGTGTGTGTGTGTGTGTGTGTGTGTGTGTGTGCGTGTAGTAGTACTAGTAGAAGCACGAGGACACACTTTTGTTTTTGGCTAATGACTTTCACCATTTGGAACGATGCTTTAAAGTCAAGAGCCGTCCAACAATACACCAGGAGGCTGTGAAGTTCTGCTGGTCTCTGAACCTCAACCCTCCGCCCACAGGTCCAACCATCAGGGATTGTTTCCCCCTCTCAGATCGTGTTGTGAGCGACGTCCAGCACCGGAGATAAGAAGTGGCGTTTAGCTTGGTTTCAGGAGGCTGTATTGTTGGATTTAATAAGCGGGCGCTGCGCCCGGAACGCCCGCCCGCCGGCGAGGGAGAGCGTCAACAACCAGCGGTTGGAATGAGTTGAAGCGTTCTTTCTCCGCGGGAAAATAATGGGGACGATTAGGGTGGCTTCCACCGTGTTTACCTGGTTTAGTGCCCACTTCACGCTAACCCGTCCACGCTGGTGGGTGGTGCACTCTTCTCTGCTCCCACCTCCCACCTCCTCCAACCTCCCCCCCACCCTAAGGGGGCTGTCAACGCCACGAGGCTTATGCACTTAAACTCATTAGCTTTGACGGTCGGCGGTAATGAGTGCATTTGTTAAATGGTTTTTCCGTGCTGCCGTTCGGTCGCCTTTTGTGCAAAACTGACAGGAATGAACGCTGACACATGGCCTCCACGCCACTCTGCAAGGCCTGCTTCTCATGTCACACACACACACACACACACACTCACACTCACACTCACACTCACACTCACTCACACACACACACACACACATAAACACACATTTATAAACATACACACACACACACACTCACACTCACACACACACACACACACACACACTCACACACACACATACTCACACACACACTCACACACACACACAAACATAAACACACAAACACACATTTATAAACATACAAACACACACACACACACACACTCCTAAACACACAAACACACACCCAAATACATAAAAACACATTTAATAAAGGGGCAAAATCAAGACCGCTTTTAGGAAAAAGAATAATTAACAGCGACCACTTATGGGGACAATTAAGATAAGTGGCGTTTGGAGTGGAGTTTCAAAGCACGCTGAGGTGGTCACACGCAAAGGTCTTTTGACACGGAATAATAAAAACCAAAGCGCTTACCGTATACTAATTCATAGAGGGCTCTCTGACTCTCTGTCTCTGGCTCTCTGGTTCTCTGACTCTGTCTCTCTGGTTATCTGGTTCTCTGGCTCTCTGGCTCTCTGACTCTGGCTCTCTGGTTCTCTGGCTCTGGTTCTCTGGCTCTCTGACTCTCTGGTTTTCTGGCTCTGGTTCTCTGGCTCTCTGGAACTCTGACTCTCTGGTTCTCTGACTCTCTGGTTCTCTGGCTCTCTGGTTCTCTGGCTCTCTGGAACTCTGGCTCTCTGGTTCTCTGGCTCTCTGGCTCTCTGGAACTCTGACTCTCTGGCTCTCTGGCGCTCTGGTTCTCTGGCTCTCTGGTTCTCTGGCTCTCTGGCTCTCTGACTCTCTGGCTCTCTGGCTCTCGGGAACTCTGGCTCTCTGGCTCTCTGGAACTCTGACTCTCTGGTTCTCTGGCTCTCTGACTCTCTGGCTCTCTGGAACTCTGACTCTCTGGTTCTCTGGCTCTCTGACTCTTTGGTTCTCTGGCTCTCTGGTTCTCTGGCTCTCTGACTCTGGTTCTCTGGTTCTCTGGCTCTCTGACTCTTTGGTTCTCTGGCTCTCTGGCTCTCTGGTTCTCTGGTTCTCTGACTCTCTGGTTCTCTGGTTCTCTGGCTCTCTGGCTCTCTGGTTCTCTGGTTCTCTGACTCTCTGGTTCTCTGGTTCTCTGGCTCTCTGGCTCTCTGGCTCTCTAAGCTCTAAACTCTAAACTCTAAACTCTGCAATACAATGAATGAACAGCAACAATTTGGTTTTCACGCTAACCCCACAGTTAAGTAACTGACGGTTGTAAGTAGGTCTAAAGTGTGTTTCTCATCTCCCCAATAACATAAGGTTCATCTCAGCCCTGAGAGGGAGGAGGGCGGACGTTTATTGGGATGCTTGAATTGGGAAGAACGTCATTGAAAAGCTCCCATTTCTTCAAAACGTGGAAACATCAGATCATTCTGCTTTGATCCTTTTGAGGTATTAAAGTATAAGGAAAGGTGGAGGAGGAGGAGGAGGGAGAGAGAGGGAGAGAGAGAGAGAGAGAGGAGAGAGAGAGAGAGAGAGAGAGAGAGAGAGAGAGGAGGAGAGAGAGAGAGAGAGAGAGAGAGAGAGAGAGAGAGAGAGAGAGAGAGGAGAGAGAGAGAGAGAGAGAGAGAGAGAGAGAGAGAGAGAGAGAGAATGGCACCTGGAGAGAACTAATGACGTAGATCTGGTCTTTGATTAAACATTGAAGTACCTCCTCTCAGGAAAGAACTGTGTGTAGCGCTCTCTCTCTCTCTCTCTCTCTCTCTCTCTCTCTCTCTCTCTCTCTCTCTCTCTCTCTCTCTCCTCTCTCTCTCTCTCTCTCTCTCTCTCTCTCTCTCTCTCTCTCTCTCTCTCTCTCACACACACACACACCCTTCACCAGGATCAACTTAACCCCTTTGGTCGACCCATACTCTTTGATCACCCCCCCCCCCCTCTCTCTAGGAAAGTGGTTGAGATCTCAGATCAGAGATGAGAATATTATATTGGCTGCTAAATTACAAATAAGTAAAGATTCATTCTTCTTGTTTAAATTAATAATCATCAGAACGGCTTTGGCAAGCATCAATCAATAATGAATCAATCAATCAAATCAAATCACCCCCTATGTCATCATCTCTCCAGGGATGCTTCATTCTAAGTGCCATGTAAGATGGCGGTAGGTAAACATGGCGACGCCCAGCATCTGACCAGTTTTTGCAAGTTAGCGGTAATATACCTTGATGAATCAATAAATTGATGAATTGCGGTTGCGGATTATCAACCATAAACGGATTAAGGATTGCAATGTGATGATTTTCACAGAATCATGACTTAACAGCGGAATCGCCGACAGTGCTATTGAACAGGCTCACTCTACACAGAGCAGACAGATCAGCTGAGGGCTCCGGTGAAACCAGGGGAGGAGGTTTGTGTATCTATACTAACAAGGCTTCCCACCACTACCACCATCGAGATAGACCCTTTTACCAACCCAGGGAAATTACAGCCACCATTATAACTGCGGCTTACATACCTCCAGATGCTAACGCTAAGCTAGCTATGAAGGAACTGTACTCTGCTATTAACCAACAGCAGAACTCCCACCCAGAGGCAGCCTTTATTATTGCAGGCGATCATGTCTCTTTGTTCATTCTGCCTAAGTACAACGCCACTCATCAAGCGTGTGAAGCCCACCGTTAGGACAGTCAAAGTGTGGCCTGAGGTAGCAGACTCTGAGTTGCAGAACCGGTTCCTACACACGGAGTGTCCACCCTGGACTCCTACACCGACATCGACTCCTACGCCTCCTCTGTTTTGGACTCAACTCCAGCATTGACACGGTCACCCCCCTCAACCAGATCACTACATTGTCCAACCAGAAGCCGTGGATGAACTGAGAGGTCCTCCTACTCCTAAAGGCACGTGACGCTACTTTTAGATCGGGCGATGAACAGGCCTACTGTTCAGCCAGGGCTAACCTGAACAAGGGCATCAAGCAGGCCAAGCTCAACCACAAGCGTAGGGTTGAAGACCACTTCAACATCTCTGATCCCGACGCATGTGGCATGGCATCCAGGCCATTACGGATTACAAACCCTCCAACAACTCCCCCCAACCAGTGACTCACTGACCACTGACAACCACAAACACCCCAACAGGGCTCCTCTCCCCGCTGACCACCAGCCCCTCCCCCTCTCCCCCCACAGACCACCAGCCCCTCCCCCTCTCCCCCACAGACCACCAGCCCCTCCCCCTCTCCCCCACAGACGTGCGTGCAGCACTGAGCAGAACAAATGCGCCTAAGGCAGCTGGTC
>CM051022.1:1049550-1052050 GCA_027704905.1 Muraenolepis orangiensis | reverse complement strand
CCCTACATCCCCGCCCCCTCCCCACTCCCCCCCCCCCCCCAAACATCCCGCCCCCCACCCTTGCAAAAACAAAGACCCCCCAAGCGGGGCTCTCTCTCTAATGATCCCCACTGGTCAGTCCCAACTAGCAGTGACACAAAACTCAGAACTAACAAGCACCACAGAGGACCACAGCTATCGATCAGAAGGAGGAGGACGGGAGGGAGGGAGGCGAGGGGAGGGGGGAGGGAGGAGGGAGGAGGGAGGGAGGAGGAGAAGGAAGGGGGTGGGAGGGGGAGGGGATGGGAGGGAGGGAGGGTATGGGAGAGGGAGGGGAGAGATGGGGGAGAGAGGAGGAGAGGGAGGAGGGAGGAGAGGAGGTGGAGGGAGGAGGAGGAAGAGGAGAGGGAGAGGGGGGAGGGAGGGGAGGAGGGGAGGGGATGGGGAAAGAGGAGGGAGAGAGGAGGGAGGAGGGAGGCGAGGGAGGGATGGGGGAGAGAGGAGAGGGAGGAGAGGAAGAGGAGAGGAGAGGGAGAGGAGAGGAGAGGAGGAGAGGGAGGGGAGAGAGGAGAGGAGAGGTGAGGGGAGGGGGAGAGGAGGGGAGAGGGAGGAGAGAGTCCAGGGAGTGGATGGCGGGGGGGAGGGAGGGGAGGAGTGAGGGAGGGCGGATGGTGGCAGATTTTTGGAGAGGGGGGGGAGAAGTACGAGTAGAATGATACCCGCAGACATAATGTCAGGGAGCCCTGCAGCGGAGGACCGGAGGGAGAGGTAGAGAGGAGAGATGAGGAGAGAGAGGGGAGGGCGAAGGAGAGGGGAGAGTGAGAGGGTGAGAGAGATGACGGGGGAGATGGGGCAGAGCAGAAGGGAGGAGGAGGGGGAGGAGGAGGGGAAGAGAGTGCGAGAGAGAGAGAGAGGAGAGAAGAGAGAGAGAGAAAGGAAAGAGAGAGAGAGAGAGAGGAAGAGAGAGAGAGAAGAGAGAGAGAGAGAGAGAGAGAGAGAGAGAGAGCAGGGGCCGCCCACACAAATAGAGGCGGCCTGCATGGTGGTGGGTCTCTCTATCTCTGTCGTTCCTGTTCTCTCAGGGGGGGGGGGGGGTGGTAGGGGGGGGGGGAGGGGGGGGTGGGGGGGGGTGGGGGGGGGGAGGAGGGGGGGGGGAGGAAGGGGGGGGGGGGGGGAGAGGAGGGAGGGGGAGGGAGAAGGGGGGGGGGGGGGGGGGGAGGGGGGGGGGGGGGGGTGGTGTGAGGAGGAGGTGGGGGGGGGGGAGGAGGGGGGGGGGGGGGAGGAGGAGGAGGGGGGGGGAGGTGTGAGGGAGGAGGGGGTGGGGGGGGAGGGGGTAGGGTTGTGGGGGGGGGGGTGGAGGTGAGGGTGGGGGGGTAGGAGAGGGGGAGGGGAGGAGAGGGAGGAGGTGGGGTACCCTGCGGGTGTGTCCGAGAGCTGAAACGACGCAGCATCAATAGCGTCAACACAAAACAGTGACTAATTGAGTCAAATTGGCCCATCATCACTTAGACCTTATAGTGCGGCCATGTTGAAAGTAAGTGATTTGTGCGTATATGTGTGTGTGTGTGTGTGTGCTTGGCGTGGTGTGTGGTGTGTGTGTGCCATGCAGTGTGCGTGTGTGTGTGTGGTGTGTGTGGTGAGCCCGGACTGAAACTATTCTGGTTAACATGATGGCACTGAAGCTCCAGGGCGTACTGAAAAGTATAACAGAGATTTGATTCGGTTTTTTTCAGAGAAGCAAATCAAATTAGAAATTATAAAGAAAATGAATAAATTAATGAAGGAATAAATACACACAGATGCAGGAAAAGGAGCGGTAGACAGAATCAGTTCAGTGAGTGGACACCAGTCTGTGGCCTTAACACTAACCTAACCCAGTCTGTGGCCTGCAACCACTAACCCTAACCCAGTCTGTGGCCTGCACCACTAACCTAACCAGTCTGTGGCCTGCCAAACATAACCAGTTGTGGCATGCCACCACTAACCCTAAACCCAGTCTGTGCCCCTGCACCACACTAACCTAACCCAGTCTGTGGCCTGCCACCACTAACCAGTAGCTGGGCCTGCACCACGAACCCTAAACCCGTCGTGCCAGCACCACTAACTCCTACCCAGTCTGTGGCGCACCACTAACCATAACCCAGTCTGTGGCCTTCACCACAGTAATTTATGCTTATGGCGGATCTCCTGGTCACTAGAGGGCAGAAACTTCACCCAGAGGAAAATGAGATCTCATGCTGTTCCGTGGTCATCCACGTGGTAAACCGTCTCCCGGGAAAAAAACACACTGTTACGGGATGGCAACACTAGCTATTTAGGTTAAGCCATGTGGCACTAGACAGCGCAGCGCTGCAGCGCATTAGGCCTGAAAACGCTACGAACATTGACAGTCTAGCCCTAGCAACGTCGGTGCCTCGCCTTCTCTGCATCAAGAGGCTGTTCTTCAAAGAGCTGGATATGGATCGCAAACAAAGGCCGGATCTGGTTCTCACCCCCACACTCTCTCTTCTCTCTCTCTATC
>CM051022.1:1046227-1048550 GCA_027704905.1 Muraenolepis orangiensis | reverse complement strand
TCTCCTCTCTATAGACAGTAGGCAGGCCGTCTCTGAGCCTCTCCCTCGTCCTGCTCTGAGCCCGGAGAGCAGCCTTTACTCAGGAGAGCAGCCTTTACTCCGGAGAGCAGCTTTACTCACGAAGAGCAGCCTTTACTCACGGAGAGCACCTATACTCACGAGACCAGCTTTACTCACAGGCGAGCCCCTTTGTGACTCACGCGTCTCTCAGCGGGGCGGCGCTCCGCAGAGAAAACTCTATTGGGTTACTTCGTCTGAGCGCGTTTACGTCCAGAAACAAGAGAGGAGAGGATCGAGAGACGAGGGGGAGAGAGAGAGAGAGAGCGAGAGATGAGAGCAGAGAGGGAGAGAGATGAGAGAGAGGAGGGGGGAGATGAAGAGAGGAGCAGAGATGAGATGAGGAGAGAGAGAGAGAGGAGAGAGAGAGAGAGAGATAGATGAGTAGGAGAGGGAGAGACTGAGAGAGAGGAGAGAGAGGAGAGAGGAGGAGAGGAGGAAGAGAGAGAGAGAGAGAGGAGAGAGAGGACGAGAGAGGGAGGGAGAGAGAGAGGAGGAGAGAGAGAGGAGAGAGAGGAGGAGAGAGAGAGAGAGGAGAGAGAGAGAGAGGGAGAGAGGAGAGAGAGAGAGAGAGGAGAGAGAGGAGAGAGAGGAAGAGGGAGGAGAGAGAGGTACGAGAGGAGAGAGAGAGAGAGAGGGAGAGAGAGGAGAGAGAGAGAGAGAGGAGGAGAGAAGAGAGAGAGGAAGAGGTAGAGAGAAGATGAGAGGAGAGAGAGAGGAACGAAGAGAGATGAGAGGGACGGAGCGATTGAGAGGTGAGGGCGGGAGAGATGGAGAGAGAGAGAGCGGCGGGCCGGGCGCGAGACTGTTTGCTGGTTCCTTTTCGCTTGAAGCCCCCACACTCGTCCCTAACACCCTTTCCCATTGCCCCCCATAAGCCGCTACCAATCACGATCTCGCCCGTCCCCTCCACTCTCACACACCACGAGGTCGCGCGAGAGGAGAGACGAGAGCGGGCGCAGGGAGCAGGGGGGGAGAGGAGCGATGTGCAGCAGACGCGAGGAAGGAAGAGAGAGGAGAGTACAGGTCGGCGGACGAGGGGGGGGGACGAGGACGAGGGAGCAGCACAAGAGGGGAGAGAAGGAGAATAGCAGAGGAGGACGCAAGAGAAAGTGGCAGAACGTTAGAGTATGTAACGAGAGGCAACAGCAGGAACAGTTAGGCGGGTATCAGGCAGACAAGCAGACAAGAGGCGCGGCACAGGAATGGAGGCAGGAGGGAGCGAGGCAGGAGTAGCGGTGAAGGGGACAGAGAGCTAAGAGAGGGGGTGAGTAGGAGTGGTTCGTCGAGAAAAGTGGGACTTGGCTTTCACAATCACAGAAAGAAACATATAAAAAAGCTTATATAAATGCTATCTCCATGGAAGGGTAGGACTGTAAGGCGTTAGTTAGTTTTGACCCGGTTTTTTTAGTATATCTTTGACCCAAAGCCCTGCCTTCTGCTCGATCAAATTCAGGCACACAATGGACCATACTAGGACTAAGCACAATAAAAGAATAAGGTCTATCTCACATTTTCTCACTCTTGTCCTCCCTCTACTCCTGACCTCCTCCTCCCTCTCCTCCTGCCTCCTTCTTCTTCTTCTTCTTCTCTTCTTCTTCTTTTCCTTTTTTTGGTGTGAGTATTGGCACTGCTTGTTAATGGGGCCGGCTGGTGTAACAAGTGATCCTGCGTCTACGTATAGCACGTGCGGTTTGCTATTGATTCGCACGCTGACTCCACTGGGGAGGGGGGGGGGGGGAGGTGGAGGGGGAGGGATCGGGGGGGAGAGGGGGAGGAGGGGGAACGGGGGGAGGCGGTCCTACTGCAGTTAGACTTTGTAACTTGTGCTGAGTATTGTAAGGGCCTGGCGAACAGACAGGACCACCCACCCAAACAAGGGGCCATGAAAAGCATATACAATTAGGTTTCAGAAGGTCAAGCTTAATCTACGAGTATGATCTCGCTCACCGTCTCTCGCAACTCCTCTTCGTCTGCCTGAAGCGCCCCTTCTGTCAGATAACTCTCTCCCCTTCTCTCTAACCTATCTCTCTCCATACTTCATCTACGTACTGCATCACATACCATCTACTCTCTCTCTCCTCTCTCTCTCTCTCTCTTCCTACATCTCATCGCTCTTGCTCCCCTCATCTCTCTCTCTCACAATGCCTCCTTGCGTACTCTCGGTCATCATCTCATCCTCTGCTGCTCGAGCACCACTGCCGTCAGAGCGTTGGATAATGATCAGTGTGTTAAACTTCTCTGGTGATCGTCTCCAAAAAATCTC
>CM051022.1:991227-1033727 GCA_027704905.1 Muraenolepis orangiensis | reverse complement strand
CAGGGAGGTTCATGAAGGAAGCGAGGAGCAGGTGAGAGTGTGATGTGTACGATGGGGGAGAGGGGGGAGAGGCGGGAGGGGGAGAGGGGCTAATGATCTGGAGAGGCCCTTGAGCGGGGCCCCTGGGGAGAGAGAGAGACACACCGAGGCCCCCGCTCCGAGGCCAGGTCTGCCTTTCAATAATGGAGGAGATCGATGAGCAGGCTGTTTGAAGAGGACCTCAAAGCGTGTCTGTGACAATATATATATTTACAATTAGGCTAGGCGGGTCTAAGTCCAGGTTAGACCCTATGTTGTTGTTCTAACTGACATGGACTTCTTTTATTGCTTTTAGTCACGAATGATCACGTATTTGTGACACGACACACAAACCATCCATTCAGGGTGAAAACTGTGGATGGAACTCCAGCAGAATGGTCTCAAGTGCCGTCCACTAAGTCTCATTTGTCTCATTAAATCCAAACCATGTCTGAAAATGGACGGAAGGGGAGGCTGTTCCTCCGGCTCTTTACAGAAGGTGTCTGAAAGACCAAGTGGTTGGAATGAAGGTCTTGGCATTAATATCCGCATTTAATTGAAATTATTGCAATGAAAGGCAGACAGGGGCTGCTTTTGGAGAATGGAGGGGGGCTGCTTAGTGTTTCAAACTGGACTTATTCAACCTTTTCACAATAAAGGTCTGAATGAAAGGTGATTCTTAATTACACTTGCAGTAATGGCTTGCCCACTGTTAGGACTGAATGAGCTCAGACCACACTTAATTGTGAAGGTCAGAGTTTTGTATTATTATTATTATTACATTTTTTTTACATTTAATGGTGTCTTTTTTTTCCCTTTGCAAATCATAAAATAGAATTCTCTTGCCTCGGCGCCAATTCCCCATCGCTCGCTGGTTGATTACGTGGCCCTCAAACAGCGATTCCCCCGTTTGTGTTCATTACAGCTGAATCTCATTCTTAAGCCGCGTTCCAGACAACTGGTGAGTCGTCAATTTCAGACTTGAAACTTTGGAGGAACGACCTCAAAGCGTTCAGGTGAATGGCGCCAAACGTTAACATAAAGCATGGCTGACCGTGACAAGGTGGTGTTTCTTTGGCTGTACAGCCTCTTTGCATCCATCAATTAAACAGGGGGGGGGGGGAACGACGCATTAAGTAACACACGCTATTATACATTACATTTCATTAAGTAACACACGCTATTATACATTTAATTTCATTAAGTAACACACGCTATTATACATTACATTTCATTAAGTAACACACGCTATTATACATTACATTTCATTAAGTAACACACGCTATTATACATTACATTTCATTAAGTAACACACGCTATTATACATTTAATTTCATTAAGTAACACACGCTATTATACATTACATTTCATTAAGTAACACACGCTATTATACATTACATTTCATTAAGTAACACACGCTATTATACATTACATTTCATTAAGTAACACACGCTATTATACATTTAATTTCATTAAGTAACACACGCTATTATACATTACATTTCATTAAGTAACACACGCTATTATACATTACATTTCATTAAGTAACACACGCTATTATACATTACATTTTTACGCCACTTCTGTCACTTCTATACTTGGGGTGGCAGTAGCTCAGGAGGTAGAGCGGTCGCCTCACAACAAGAAGGTCGCTGGTTCGATCCCCGGCTCCTACTAGCAAAACTGTTGAGGTGTCCTTGAGCAAGACACCCTAACTGCTCCTGACCTGTTGGCTGACTCCTTGGTGGATGAATGGGTAAAGCACTTTGAGTTGCTGCACTGGTTAGAAAAGCGCTATATAAAGCCTCAGTTGCCGAGTTTGGCTCCCGTGTGAGATCAGACAGCGCTACGACACAAAAAGTGGGATTACTTTCCTCAATGATCTGGAATGTCCTCTCATTGTCTGAACGTTGGTAACAGAGTCCTACGGATGGGGAACGGTCCGAGAGGCTGAGCACTCCCCACAGTTTAGTGCGTCCCGTAACATCCCGTAACATTCGGGAAACGCAGCCGATTTTGTCTAGTCGGATTAAAATCGGGATTATGTCGTGACAGATTCTGCTGTATCGGATCAAAGTGGTAACAATGTCCTGTGGATCGGGACGCTGTCCTGTGGATCGGAACCCTGTCGTGATGAACGGCCATGATTTGGAGAAATGTTTAATTTCCGTTTCTTGCAGATTGTGTCCAGATCTTGCCGGATGTCTTCTGTCAGCGTCCGTTCACTGTCGGATCTCTGTCTGATCTCTGTCCGATCTCCGTCCGATCTCTGTCGGATCGCATTCGGGAGAATCGGGACGCTTCCTGAACAATATCTGATTGTTGTCGTGATTAAATAAATGTTTTTACAAATTTGTGAATTTCCCGCCACGAATCACAGGATCTTGATCAGACTTTTGACAAATTCTAATGGGGAATGGTCCGATCAAGGACAGCAGTATAAATCGGGAATGTGTGACTGAGGCTTAAATGCAGTCCATTTACCATTTACTTGGAAACGTATCTTAAAATGACTAAAATGACATTCGGCACTGATACAGACTAGTCTACCATCCCCTCCCCTGGTGATTGAAATGTACAAGAGAGGAAATAAATGACATGACATGACATGACATGACCGTGTGTACGCTGTCACAACTAAGGTAACACATGTTGTGCTTTACGACGGTACCTGTGTTGTCACTGTGTTGCCGTTACCTGTTCTGACTAAGCCTTCAGTAAAGACAGTCGCACGCTCTAACCTAGTGTCTGAATAGGGATATTATTCTTATATAACAATGACATTGAAAACGACATTGAAAAAGTACATGTAAAATGAAATATATCATTGTATAACTATTCTTACTATTATTCGTATTATTGACTCCCTGGGTGTCACCATTCTGTCACATCAAAACTGAAGTCAGGGGGTACATGGATTTGCTCCAAGTTCACAAGTAGAAAGTGTGAGTTTAACAGTCAGTGTCCTGAGCACCGGGCTCGAACTCACGACCTCCGGCATGAGAGGCGACGCCTCACTACTTTACCACTGAACAGCACCACCTGCTGGGGAGTGAGGGTTACCACTGAACAGCACCACCTGCTGGGGAGTGAGGGTTACCACTGAACAGCACCACCTGCTGGGGAGTGAGGGTTACCACTGAACAGCACCACCTACTGTTCAGGAACGCGGCGTCACCTCCCCTCTACCTGTTCTATCCTCTGTCTGCCGGCCGCTCAATTTGCAGTATTTTTATGTTTATTGTGCACTGGATTTAATTTCCCCCTGAAGTGACATTCTGATAGGAGCAGAACAGATGGGAATACAGGATTGTCCCGCAAAATTCATCATGAAAAATGCATCCGACACCTGTGTAATTTGCCTAATCATCTTTTGCTAATAAGCTCCCCTCCATTAATTATGCACAACTTCCACAATGCAATCAAGATAAAAGTAAAGCTGATGACTTAATACCCTTCAAAATAATTACATCCCCCCCTCCTCATCTGCATGCCCCTACACAGCCCATCAACCACCCCCCTCACCCCCAGGGGCCTCCCCCCAGGGGCCTCACCTCCCTCACTCCCAGGGGCCTCACCCCCAGGGGCCTCACCTCCCTCACCCCCAGGGGCCTCACCCCCAGGGGCCTCACCTCCCTTACCCCCAGGGGCCTCCCCCCAGGGGCCTCACCTCCCTCACCCCCAGGGGCCTCATCCCCAGGGGCCTCACCTCCCTTACCCCCAGGGGCCTCACCTCCTTCACCCCCAGGGGCCTCACCTCCCTTACCCCCAGGGGCCTCACCTCCTTCACCCCCAGGGGCCTCCCCCCAGGGGCCTCCCCCAGGGGCCTCACCCCCAGGGGCCTGCCCCCAGGGGCCTCACCCCCTCCCCCCACCCTACTCTCACACACGCCCAAATGTCTGGGACAGCTTTACGTTTGTCTCCCCCCCTCGATGGGGATGTCCAATGGGATTATACAGAATAGGAAATACACTCTGAGACTCACACTATGATCAGGGGGTGTGGTTTAAGATTGAGGATGTTGTTTATGATTTGGGGGTGTGGTTTTATGATTGGGGTGTGGTTTAAGATTGAGGGTGTTGTCTATGATTGTGGGTGTGGTTTAGGATTGTTAGGAACACTCCATGCTTCTCGGTTGGTAGTTGGTACTGGGACCTGACACCTACTGGTGGATATGGGAGGGGCCAGGAAGTCCAGGGAGAATCGTGGGCGGGGCTTAATTATACTAAGGGTTTTTTTGATAATGAAAAGAAGAGATTAAGAATAGTGGAATAATAATATAGAACAATGGAATTATTGTAATTAATAACTATATATAATTATTTAGATATTTAGATATATAATAATTATAATTAAGTACAAGCCATATATTAGGAAGCTATAGTAATAATAAATAATAATCTACAAGAGGCTTTCCAACCATAACAAAAGGTTTTTCTGTTCCTTGGCCTAGCAGTATAATTGAAACAGGAATGTGTTTAAATGTGTTTTTCCACTTCCACAGCTAACACTCTTAATGGCACATTATTATCTTCCTTCTGTGGCTTATTCATATCTAAATGAAATCCTTGCTACTTGGTGGATATTTTTGAAAAAACACAAAGTTAAGAAAACCCCTCAGTAAGCTTTAGTCTTAGCGTCAGGCCCTAGATAATGGAAGTTAATGGTTTCCCATTTCCATTGTTACTGTTTGAGTCAAAGTACTCATAATAGACTTTATACCAATATTCAGATTCATATTGTTCACCTTGCACGAAAACCATGAAAGCATGAATATGTAATATGTAACTATTGTTATTGCCATTTCTGTTTCTGGAGAATATTTGCGTACAACCGAAAACAAAACAAAAAAGGTAAAACCATTAATACAAGGAATTATTAATTCACAAATCCAATGTATCCACACAACACAAGATGTCAGAGTGTTGACGTAAGACTTAAGAGGCATTCTAGCTATTAGTCAGGTCTGCTATTAGTCAGGTGAACGCTCTGGGAGGGTTTGTGCTCCCACTTCACTGCCCTGGGCCTGTGTGAGGCCATTAGGATTTAACTAACCGCTACAGGCCCATGTCCGACAGGGTATCTCTATCGTGATTGGTTCTGGGTTCTCCATCTTGCCTGTCAATCACAGGTGTGTCAAAGGCCACACTTTCCAATAGCGGAGAAACATAGAACATAGAACATAGAAACATAGAAACAGGGCATGGGGACATGGGGACATGGGGACATGGGGACATGGGGACATAGGGACATGGGGACATGGAGACATAGGGACATGGGGACATAGGGACATAGGGACATAGGGACATAGGGACATAGGGACATGGGGAGGGACAGAGCAGAGAGGGAGAGGGGAGATGTGCTGCTTATTTCCTAAACTCTTCCGTTCCTCCCCTCTTCTCTTTGAAAAGCTCCTTGTGCGATGATCACGAGTAAAAGCACTTGACGGTTTGGTCAGTTGAAATCCCTTCACATAAAAATATAAAAACTTAAATAAAACAACCCTGCCAAGGCTGCGATTGGAGGAAAAGAAAGAAAGAGCTAAAATACATGGCAGACATCTGTCGTGCTCTCCTCGTCTCTCGCATTTGACTCAGATTAATTCAACTCATCGGGGCTGTGAATCGCTCTGTTTGACTAAAGGCTGGCTTTTGAGAGATGTTGGGGAAGGAGGGGGGTTACACACACACACACACACACACACACACACACACACACACACACACACACACACACACACACACACCACCCACTCGGAGCCGCTACCGGAGCCATGCGGTAGGAATGTTTCCAGGCAGACATCCTCCTACTTAACACCTGCACATCAGAGCTGACGAGCCGCTCCACGCCGCCCATTCTGGGAGCGTTCACTTCATTCATTTGGCAGCCGCCGAAGTGTTAACCAATGCGGTTGCCGCGGCAACCATACCCACCGAGAGCCTCTGTTCATTTTATATATATTCTTTATTAGTTTTCCATCTGTTGTTATTATTTATTTTTAAGATATTTCTTCAAGCTGTTGAAGCAGCAGTTGAGGTTTTGACATGTGATGGAGAATTAGTCACATTGTTCACCGTGATATAATAATAATAATAATAATAATAATAATATGGGTTGATATGGGTTGTTCCGATGAGACACAGATAACCTGTAACCCTATTAGTCAATGTTAACTTTCATTATTTATATTATATTTAGTAATTATTCAATGAGGGAAATATTACAGTGAATCGAATTAATTAATTAACCCCCCCCCCCCCTAAATTATGCTATTCAAATTCATCCTTTTTGGTTGTTATATTCATTCAGTGGATGTTTAACTTTAATGTCAGGGTCAGGGTTATAATCAGTGGGATTTAAAATTGCGGTTGGATTACAGAACCGTGATGCTAGTTAACTCCTAGCATTTGGCTGCTTATTAGCTGTTCACAGGCTTTAAAAGAGCCGGTATATCTGCAGCACACACCTTCAACTCCTCCTGTTCGGGTCGGGGAGAAATTAAGATTATTTCAGTGTTGGCATCATTCCACCATGGCCTTTTACCATGTACACTTCTCTTGGTTGTGTGAGCAGCCCTGTTGGTCCCCCCCCTCACGCTCCCCCCTGTTGTTCAACGGGAATATCGAAACTTCGGTTCCGCTCGCCGACTAACGCTGCGTTTACACGTGAATCCCTCACTTTACTGTTGACTATTTGTCTCTTTCGGTTAAACTTTGATTTCGTTTTTTTGCAGGACAAGGACTCTCCCCTTACGTTCTATTATCCTCGGTGGTCATTGACCTCGAAGGCGAATCCACGCGTCGTGCATGCATCGGGAGGTGAATTAAAGCTAATTGTGTGGCCACAATAAGCTAAGCGACATCCTTATACACAACGACAGGCAGAGCCCCAAAAGAAGCTCCTCACTCCCTTGTGGACATCACGCTCTACTTCCATTTCCACCGCAAATAAAACATCCCACAAAACCAGCGGAGGGATAGAGAGGAAGAGAAGAAGAAGAAGATGAAAAAACATGGCGGTAGAAGTTAAGCACGCACTGAAATCAATAGGAAGTTTTAATGGGTTTTATGTGGGCGATGATAGGGGAGGTGAGGGGGTGGAGGGTAGAGGTTAATGGTACGATCAGGACAGAGAGCGACTTAAGAGCAGAGGAAAGGTCCACCGCCAGAGGTTCATTAACCTTTCTCAACCCGGAGGTGTCTGAACGGGGCGTACATATTGAACGGAAGCTGCCACAAAAAGGCTGTAGGTCACGGCTAATACATTCGGCGGGGTACAATTAAAACATCGTCAGACCAGCGCTGATCGGTATTTAAGAGCCGTTTATGAGGGCGCGCTTCAGGAGGCAATTTATTACCGTCAAAAACTCAAAAGCTATCTGAGCGCGGGGCAGCTAGGTTAGGTTAGGACGGGCCGGCGACGCGGACGCAAACGCATTTGCTCCGGTGTCTGGTTTTGTTTTTTTAAATCTTTTTTATGCTCACCGGACAGAACCGTGTTTTCCTGGACTCGTCTTTTGCCTCCTGAGGTAGCATCGCTTTACATCTCTCCCTGTGTCCCGCCTTCTCCCATGACGCCATTGGTCAGTCATGTAGGCTACAGCTGAAGCCCCTCACGCAAACATTGGTCAACATTGAGACAAAAATTAACAAGAGGTGTGTTTTTTTTGTGTCCTCCATTTTGTCATTTCTATATTAACGTTAGCCGTCATGAAACGTCTGCTGCAAGCGGCGGTGACAGCCGAGTGTAGCCGCGTGTAGGCGGGTGTAGGTGGGTGTATCCGGGTGTAGGCGGGTGTAGGTGGGTGTAGGCGGGTGTATCCGGGTGTAGGCGGGTGTAGGTGGGTGTAGGCGGGTGTATCCGGGTGTAGCCGCGTGTAGGCGGGTGTAGGTGGGTGCAGCCGGGTGTAGGCGGGTGTAGGCGGGTGCAGCCGGGTGTAGGCGGGTGTAGGCGGGTGTAGGCGGGTGTAGACGGGTGTAGGCGGGTGTAGACGGGTGTAGGCGGGTGTAGGCGGGTGTAGGCGGGTGTAGACGGGTGTAGCCGGGTGTAGACGGGTGTAGCCGGCTGTAGACGGGTGTAGCCGGGTGTAGGCGGGTGTAGGCGGGTGTAGCCAGGTGTAGGCGGGTGTAGGCGGGTGTAGCCGGGTGTAGACGGGTGTAGGCGGGTGTAGGCGGGTGTAGCCGGGTGTAGGCGGGTGTAGGCGAGTGTAGGCGGGTGTAGGCGGGTGTAGGCGGGTGTAGGCGGGTGGGGGGAACACAGCGGGTGGGTGCTGTGGGTGGGGCGGGGCAGGAGGAGGAGCCTGCTGACGGCCATGACAGGGAAGACGCCCGTAGCGCAGAGCGCTCATTAGGATAGCGGGAGCTTCTTCAGGCTTTATTCATGTTACTGTGATTCAAGCTCACACAGACAGAACCAATAGAAATAGATTTTTGTGAAGGGCTTCAGCTGTAGCCTACATGAGCGACCAATGGCGTCATGCGAGAAGGCGGGACATAAGGAGAGACGTCAAAGTCATGTAAAGTAATGAGACTGAAGGAAGCAAGAGACCAATCACAGACATTTTAGCAGATTAACAAATTAAAACAAAGAGAAGGTCTGGTCTAAATTTCTAAGATATATGATGAATGTAAATTAAAGATAGAAGAATCTAAATGTAAGTAAAAGAATGACTAATATGGTTGCAAAGTTACATAAAAGTAAAACATAAAATAGGCTAATAAAAAACATGAATATAATTTTTTTTTTTTTAATGAAGCACCAATAGAGAAATAGTTGAGCCTAACTACTCAGACTTCAGATGAACTAGCAGACCCTCCAGCCCTCAGGTCCGTGTGGGACGTTCTTCCAGAGGTCCTGGTGGGACGGCAGCAGAAGGGGGGACCCGCGCTTTAAGACAGTGACACAGAGACGTGGGCCAACGAAAAGAAAATATCTCATACCCAACAATACTGCATACTGCATTTGTGTGTTTTTCTAGATTGTGACAAGTTACAAGCGGTAAAAGTACAGCCTAGACCTAGAGTACCTCCTTCAAAATAACAGCGCCTTGCTGT
This sequence comes from Muraenolepis orangiensis, assembly GCA_027704905.1. Taxonomy (NCBI): domain Eukaryota; kingdom Metazoa; phylum Chordata; class Actinopteri; order Gadiformes; family Muraenolepididae; genus Muraenolepis; species Muraenolepis orangiensis. The sequence goes on along the minus strand of CM051022.1, from coordinate 1,024,656 downwards.
GCCTTGGGGTTCAATGTTTTGATGAAGTTGACGGCACTATTCCCTCAGAAGCATGGAGGGAGGGAGGGACTTCTGTGTGGAGGCTTTGGACCATGTTGAGCATGTCCATCAGGCCCATTAGACAGGCTGCTGCACTACATGGATGCTCTATTCTCATATGTAATTACTGAGCTAAAACTAAGTGAGAGATCGATGGTCCGGTGACCTGAGGCACAAAAATGGCAAGTCAGTGAGGACAATCTTAGCTTGTTCGATTTTGCATAAATCTCAGGAGGCAAAGGAGAGCAAATGAAAGACTCTTACTTTGAGTCATAAAGACTTTCATGTTATATTTGGACAATGTCTGATTAAACAAAGGGCTGCTGAGCTGTAATAAGCACAAACCGACAACACCACACTGTTGGTTTGTAAGTGATGTTTCCCTCTGAGAGATGAAGCCACGTAACAACAGATCATCACAAATAAAAGAGTAGAATGAGATGCAAATAGGCCTCCCGCCTTCAGAGAGGACTTGGTCCAGGGCTCCTGAATGGTACGGTCCTCATTTGAAGGCTGTTGGATGGGTGATGACAGACACATCGGGAGGCGGGTCCAGGGCCCACGCTCAAACCTCTTTGCACGAGGATAAAAAGAAAAGTGGGTTTTGCTTTGAAATAAAAGAAGAAGAATAATAATAAGAAGAAATAATACCCTCTCAAGAATAGACCAATTATGTGGAGATAAAAGGGATCTAAAAATAGGGGGAGTGGTGAAGAAATGTTTGCTATGCGTTTGTTTGTTCCTCAAAAGACACCGCTGACACGTGGCTATGTACGTCTAACTGGCTAGCTATGCCACCTGGCTCCCGACCTAAGACAGCTAAAGAAGAGAGTGGTATTGACGTTTTACGGGTAATACAACCCACAAAATTTGTATGTTGAACAAAATGTACCTACCGACCCGACCGCGAGGCGCCAGCGTGAGAGGAACTTATTAACAATAATTGTATCACTGGGACCCAGGTGACAGAACAGGCCCGCAGCTCCCCCAGGCGTCCACGGCTCAACGCTAAATTCAATAACCGCCCAATTTTTACAGCTTGATGGCTGAGCGACGGCGTTCTTCCAGATAGCGTCCCCAGACCTCCAATTAGCGGAGAGCCTCGTTGTCACGCCGACAGGAAACGCTGTCAACCTCCCCTCGTAGTGACGCAGGTATGACAGGTCATCACTACCCGCCAAGACCACTGAGGTTTTTATGGTTTGATTATTAATTTTTTTTACTAAACACATTGCTGTTTTGACAGTGCTTAAACACTGTGAGTGACACTTGAGTTGTGTGTGTCTGTGTGCACATCGTTGCCCCCCCCCCTCCGCCCCCCTCTCCGTGCTCGGTGTTCTCCTTTAATTACAGAACATCACAAACCAAGATGGCCGACTTGCATCTTCCTAATCTTTCACGTTAAAAAACATGAAAAACATGAGACGTGTTTGGGAGAATTCTCACTGGGCCGCGTGTTCACCCTGTCTACTCATATTCACATATATATATATATATATATTTACTATATATATATACACAGTAAATAAATATATATATATATAAATATATATATTTACTGTATATATATAGTAAATATATATATATATTTACTATATATATATACACAGTAAATAAATATATATATAAATATATATATTTACTGTATATATATATAGTAAATATATATATATATATATATGATGTGAATATGAGTAGACAGGGTGAACACGTAGTAAATATATATATATATATATAGTAAATATATATATATATATATATGTGAATATAGAGACAGGGTGAACACGCGGCCCAGTGAGAATTCTCCCAAACACGTCTGATGTTTTTCATGTTTTTCTCTTTCTTGTTTCTGATTAAAACGAATACAGTGCAGACGTATGGGCCCTTGAAGCTCCCATTCAAGTGTCAACCCCTCGACGCCATAATTAACATTTGACAAAAACATCGTCAATGACAACTCCAGAGTTTTCCACTCAAGAGTTAGAACTGGAGTGTTCCAAATGAAAGCCCCTCCCCCCCTTTAGCACAGGTAGATAATTGCATTCGACATCAAAAGGCTCTTTATCTAATTTAACGTGCCAGGGTTCAGGTTAAAAACAACATCTTTTTTTTTTACATGGCAAAATATGGGTGTGACACGGCCTGAAGAGATGTCAGTCTGTGTGTTCTGTTGTTAATCGTTTTTTATTCCTTTTTTCGGTGGGGATTTGATCGTTTGTTTTGGTGATTTTTGTGTTATTTACTTGAGAGTAAACATGGCTTCCAACCCCCGGGGTTTTTCAAATGACAACTTCAAGTGAAAAGAAAACCTGAATAATTCATGAGTTGGAACCCGGTCAGCGCTGCACTGGACGGGGAATCACATCAACATCACCTTCTCTCATCTGGGAAGTTTTTGGTGAAGTTCAGAGGTCAATCCTGGGTCCTCTGGCGATGGGCGGTATGAAGAAGGCCCCGTGGGGCCCGGGAACAACCTTGGGAGGTTTTTTTATTGACGCTTATGTTTTCTATTTCTTTCCTCGGGTTAAATAAAAAATAAAAGCGTCTCTCAGACGGCCCTCTCCTGCTAGCTCCTGCTAGCATGGCCTGGAGGCAGGAAGGGGCCTGGTTTGGTCTGTTATGGGGCCAATTATTATAACATACAATAGAGTGGAAATACAATACAATTGCAAACAGTGAAGGCTGAACCCACCAATATCGTCGTACATTTGAATGAACTTCTTATTAATGATGCAGTTTATCTGTTCAGCAATTTGCAGTATTTTGCTTCACTTGTCTGAGCCCCTCCCATATGACCGGGAGGAGGTGGTGGTGTGTGTGTGTGTGTGTGTGTGTGTGTGTGTGTGTGTGTGTGTGCGTGTGCACGTGTGCGTGCGTGTGTGTGTGCGTGCGTGTGTGTGTGCGTGCGTGTGTGCGCGCGTGTGTGTGCGCACGTGTGTGTGCGCGCGTGTGTGTGTGTGCGTGTGTGTGTGTGTGTGTGCGTGCACCCATGTGTATATATCTATGTTCAAGTCATTTTGGAGAAAATGTTGGTTAGACAGATAGATAGAACCCAACTACCTAAAATTCAACTAACAAACGTATATGTCTAAATTTCTTATAATGAATTAATTTAATTAATTACAATTCATGATAAAGAGCAACATATTGCCATGCCACGCTCGCAAACACCTTGATGTAATGACCCCTGCCGACACTAGGGGTCAGTGTTCTCACTTCTACACTGGCGACAGATGGAACAAAGTCCACAGCTAACAGCTGAACCAGACGCAGAGATCTCATAATACAAACCATTCATGAACACACTGAACATGTTATGTATATCCTTTTACAATTGTACGACCGTACATAGGGCCAACGCAATAGGTCATTTTATATGGCAATTCATAAACCTGTTTATTTTTATTGTTATTTGTATTATTATTTTTCAACAACAGTTTGAAACAGTGACCATGAGGACTGACACTAATGATTGTTCTGATTCTGACACACGCGCACACTCGAACACACACACACACACACACACACACACACACACACACACACAGTAGAGGTCTGGCCTTTGACGTTCTGATGACGTTGACGTTTCTAGAGGAACCAATCATCTTGCACGTCCACCCGGAACTACGACACTCAAACGAAAAGAGCGCTCTGGCTGACCGTTTGAAAAGAAGAAGACGTTGACCTCAGGTGGGTTTTAACAAACTAACTACAATCATGTAGAAAATAAGTCATGTTTAGGAACCAATAGCCCATCCACCTATCGTTGACATGGTTTGTAAAGGAATGTTAATGTCGCATTAATAATGGCTGTGTGTGTGTGTGTGTGTGTGTGTGTGTGTGTGTGTGTGTGTGTGTGTGTGTGTGTGTGTGTGTGTGTGTGTGTGTGTGTGTGTGTGTGTGTGTGTGTGTGTGTGTGTGTGTGTGTGTGTGTGTGTGTGTGTGTGTGTGTGAAGATATTGCCATGCCCACTTTCAAATCGTATTATCGACACACACCTTTCTTAAGAAAGTTCCTGGACAAGATAGTGAAGACTTGTTGTAAAGATGAGCGCCATCACCAACTGTTTATTACCTTCACTCGTCACACGTCAGGACGGTGGGAGTGGGCTCACAGATGGGAGCAGGGATAGAATCATGTTTGAGCGTTTTGATTGGTATTGACACTCTGAAGGCGTCATGTTGTTGGATGACAGACCAAGCGTTGTGTTGTCACTCAGCCGGTGTGACGCGTGTAGCCAACCGATCTGTCGGTGAACCGCTCGACGCCAATCGGCATCTGTTTGAGTCCACAAACGATCTGGTCCACAACGCGACGACAGTCCATTGTGGATGATGAGAGGGAGGGAGGGGGGGAGGGAGGGAGGGAGGGAGGGGACACCACGTCAAGTGGTCGTCAGTCTCAATCATTTCCAAGCAACAAGACAACTTTTCTCCCACCGATGTAGAAACGCAACAACTGCTATGTCCAAGCAACGTTGCTTGCGACATGGACACGTTATGGCTCATGTCTCAGGAAATCCACGCATGTTTCTTTGTTTTTAATTCATGACGGGTCTTGACTTGTGTGGACATGTAAGCTATGATTTCTGATCCCCTTAAGTCCTGCTCAATGACTCTGGGGGTTTGGGGGAGATCTTCTACTCGGTCTATTCTTCATCCCAGTGTAACATAGTCAGACCCCGCCCCCCCCTGGCTCGTCTCTGTTGGTCTCTTCCTCTCCTCTCTATGTGGAGGAAGAGGTATTGTGGACCAACCTATCCTGTTTGGTAGGGATCACATACCATTGTTCACTGTGTGTGTGTGTGTGTGTGTGTGTGTGTGTGTGTGTGTGTGTGTGTGTGTGTGTGTGTGTGTGTGTGTGTGTGTGTGTGTGTGTGTGTGTGTGTGTGTGTGTGTGTGTGTCAGTGGGGTCTCTGACCTACCCTGCAGGTCAGGGTGGCAACCAATCATAGTTCACTGTGTGACATTATAAATATTCTGCGTTTAATCCCCAATCTCCACAAGAAGCCTAGATGTCAACCTCCTGAGCGAGCGTCGACCCCCCCCCCCCCCCCCCCTCAGCCCGTCTCATTCACTGTGAGTCGCTTTTGGATTTGGTGAACAAACTCCCCACGGAGGTCACGACTGCAGAGTCTCTCCCCATTTGAAAACCCATCTCTATCCCTCCCTCATCTCTCTCCCATCTCCCAGCGCTAAGTCAATTAAGTCAGTCAAAAGTAGATTACATATTATAGATAGGTACATATTGTTCTAGATATTGTTGCATATTGTTTGCCAACTTATTGTACTTTTTCCCTTACACTTTTCCCTGAATTATTGTCCTTCTACCTGAGCACTGGTTCAGTTATTGGAGACTTGTTAGAAATGAAATGCACTTTTGACTTCTGGTGACGAGTTGTTCTCTAACCTTCCTTTGTTGAAACACACTACTGTAAGTCGCTTTGGATAAAAGCGTCTGCTAAATGACTGTAATGTAATAAATGTGACACCACAACATAGTCACTGTGGTTCTAACCCTCATGCTCTGTGTTCCTCCCCTCCTTCGCTATCGTCTCCATCAGCACCACCACCACTACCACCACCACCATCACCACAGCCTCAGACTTCCCGTCCCCCTGTCGTCGTTGTGGCCTTTCTCCCAGGACCCATGAGTTTCAGCCCGGTTGCGAGCGGCCCCTGCGGGGCCGGCGTGGTCCAGGAGCAGAGGGAGCGCTGGGGCCGCAAGAGGAGTCGCGTGTGCCAGGAGCTGGTGAAGACGGAGCAGCGCTACTGCGGACAGCTGGAGCTGGTCAACACCGTATGTTGTTCATACAGATGGTTTATACAGTATGTGGGCCTTGGAGGACTGACCGGTGGGGGACGGCGGAGGCTAGAGGTCGGAGCTGACTCCCAAGCGACAAGGTTCCGGTTTCGATTCCCGGAACTCCTCGCGCCTATAAATATCATATTATTAATACAATGTTATGCCCGGTTTAATTATTTAACGTGGGGTTGTGAGTATTTTTGAATAAGCCAGGTCCATAACGGTATTTGCAGTGTTGCCCAAATGTCAAATTCCCATTCACCAATTCTTCCTTATCACCCGCCACCCCCCCCACTGTACCCCACCTCCCCCTCCACTGTACCCCACCTCCCCCCCCCACTGTACCCCACCTCCCCCCCACTGTACCCCACCTCCCCCCCACTGTACCCCACCTCCCCCCCCCACTGTACCCCACCTCCCCCCCACTGTACCCCACCTCCCCCCCACTGTACCCCACCTCCCCCCCACTGTACCCCACCTCCCCCCCACTGTACCCCACCTCCCCCCCCACTGTACCCCACCTCCCCCCCCACTGTACCCCACCTCCCCCCCCACTGTACCCCACCTCCCCCCCACTGTACCCCACCTCCCCCCCCCACTGTACCCCACCTCCCCCCCCCACTGTACCCCACCTCCCCCCCACTGTACCCCACCTCCCCCCCACTGTACCCCACCTCCCCCCCACTGTACCCCACCTCCCCCCCCACTGTACCCCACCTCCCCCCCACTGTACCCCACCTCCCCCCCACTGTACCCCACCTCCCCCCCACTGTACCCCACCTCCCCCCCCACTGTACCCCACCTCCCCCCCCCACTGTACCCCACCTCCCCCCCCCACTGTACCCCACTGTACCCCACCTCCCCCCCCCACTGTACCCCACCTCCCCCCCCCACTGTACCCCACCTCCCCCCCCCACTGTACCCCACCTCCCCCCCACTGTACCCCACCTCCCCCCCCCACTGTACCCCACCTCCCCCCCACTGTACCCCACCTCCCCCCCCACTGTACCCCACCTCCCCCCCCCACTGTACCCCACCTCCCCCCCCACTGTACCCCACCTCCCCCCCCACTGTACCCCACCTCCCCCCCACTGTACCCCACCTCCCCCCCCCACTGTACCCCACCTCCCCCCCCCACTGTACCCCACCTCCCCCCCACTGTACCCCACCTCCCCCCCACTGTACCCCACCTCCCCCCCCCACTGTACCCCACCTCCCCCCCCCACTGTACCCCACCTCCCCCCCCACTGTACCCCACCTCCCCCCCACTGTACCCCACCTCCCCCCCCCACTGTACCCCACCTCCCCCCCCACTGTACCCCACCTCCCCCCCCCACTGTACCCCACCTCCCCCCCACTGTACCCCACCTCCCCCCCCACTGTACCCCACCTCCCCCCCCCACTGTACCCCACCTCCCCCCCCACTGTACCCCACCTCCCCCCCCACTGTACCCCACCTCCCCCCCACTGTACCCCACCTCCCCCCCACTGTACCCCACCTCCCCCCCACTGTACCCCACCTCCCCCCCACTGTACCCCACCTCCCCCCCCCACTGTACCCCACCTCCCCCCCCACTGTACCCCACCTCCCCCCCCACTGTACCCCACCTCCCCCCCACTGTACCCCACCTCCCCCCCACTGTACCCCACCTCCCCCCCCCACTGTACCCCACCTCCCCCCCCACTGTACCCCACCTCCCCCCCCACTGTACCCCACCTCCCCCCCACTGTACCCCACCTCCCCCCCACTGTACCCCACCTCCCCCCCACTGTACCCCACCTCCCCCCCACTGTACCCCACCTCCCCCCCACTGTACCCCACCTCCCCCCCCACTGTACCCCACCTCCCCCCCCACTGTACCCCACCTCCCCCCCACTGGACCCCACCTCCCCCCACTGTACCCCACCTCCCCCCCACTGTACCCCACCTCCCCCCCACTGTACCCCACCTCCCCCCCACTGTACCCCACCTCCCCCCCCCACTGTACCCCACCTCCCCCCCACTGTACCCCACCTCCCCCCCCACTGTACCCCACCTCCCCCCCACTGTACCCCACCTCCCCCCCCCACTGTACCCCACCTCCCCCCCCCACTGTACCCCACCTCCCCCCCCACTGTACCCCACCTCCCCCCCCACTGTACCCCACCTCCCCCCCCACTGTACCCCACCTCCCCCCCACTGTACCCCACCTCCCCCGGACCACAATGACAAACATATTGTTGAACATCACCTAATGGGGCTAGAATATTCCATTGGTTGTTTCCAGGAGCTTGTTTTGCCCACCTGCTACAGCAAGACGCACGGCTGTGGATTCATTTTAAAAGCCTTTAAAGAAAAAAAGAAAACTTTTTTTGTTTGTGTGTTTTATATTAAAAACAACAACTAAAATGTAAAAAAAAAAAAAGATTAGCATTTGCTACTTGACTGGGGCTTCTGCTGCTCTTCAGAAGGCCTTCGGTGGGAGGAAGGGGGAGGGATGCAATTAAATACCATGGAGTGAATGGGGGAGGTAGAATAGGCACTGTCTGCTGCACACACACACACACACACACACACACACACACACACACACACACACACACACACACACACACACACACACACACACACACACACACACACACACACACACACAGTCACACAAACAGTCTCATGCTGCAATTACCTGTTAGGCGGCCCAAGGTTGCCCATTTAATATGTGCATCTGCTGAACTCCATGCTGAAGAGAGAGAGGGAGGTGAGAGAGAGTACTCATTAGGTACCAAGCAGGATGCATAGGGCTCAAGGTAACATCGAGAGCTGTAGTCTAACCTCCCTCACTTACCACACACACACACACACACACACACACTCTATAATAATAATCTCCTTTTCTTCGATGCTGCCTCATTTATATATAAGGAGTTGCGACGGTGCACCAATTACAGGCCTTTCCCCGGCCTGAACGCGCCTTTAATTTGCTAATCCCATTTCCACTTCAAATGGCCTGAGACCGCCACAGCTGTACCCCCCCCCCCCCCCCCCCCCATACAAACACACACCCATTGTCTGTAGCATGTTGTAGTTGCATCAGCATCATCGTCAGCATCCTCCTGATTGGCCGTTGATCAGCGTTACGTGGCGCACAGACCCCACCGCGCCTCCCGACGAGAGCTCACGGCCCGAGGGCGGGAAAACCAGGAGAGAATAAACTAAACATGTCCCGCCTTTTAAAACTGCTAATTGCTCTTTGTTGGCGCGCAGTGCTACATTCATCCACATGGCACCTTAACGCCCCTTCTGGCACTCACTGAGGGGGGTGTGTGTGTGTGTGTGTGTGTGTGTGTGTGTGTGTGTGTGTGTGTGTGTGTGTGTGTGTGTGTGTGTGTGTGTGTGTGTGTGTGTGTGTGTGTGTGTGTGTGTGTGTGTGTGTGTGTGTGTGTGTGTGTGTGTGTGTGTGTGTGTGTGTGTGTGTGTGTGTGTGTGTGTGTGTGTGTAAAATGCCATTTATCCATCACACATCTTGGCTCATGTTAGTCCCAACACTTTATTTTGTGTGTGTTGCAAGCCCTCTTCCGTATGTGGTGGTTACCATCTTCTCAAAGATGGTAACCTGGGGTGGAGATCAGTGAGTGTGTTTGTTTGTGTCTGTGGGGGGGGGTGGTGGGGGGGGGGGTGTATCAACATCGGTCCTCTTACCAAACGTTGTAAAAGCACTCCGTTTAAAGTCTGTCTTTCTTCCTCCCCCTCCTCCTGTCCTTCCCCTCCAGTACTTTGTGGAGATTCTGAAGGCCAAGGGGACCCTGAGGCAGAACGTTCTGGAGAGTGTCTTCAGTTCAATTAAAGCCATCCATTCAGTAAACCAGTAAGTATCATCTAAATAATTAAAAGGATATCTGTGCTCTGAAGAGGGTGGTGGCAGTGGGAGAGAGAGAGAGAGAGAGAGAGAGAGAGGAGAGAGAGAGAGAGAGAGAGAGAGAGAGAGAGAGAGAGAGAGAGAGAGAGAGAGAGAGAGAGAGAGAGAGAGAGAGAGAGAGAGAGAGAGAGAGAGAGAGAGAGAGAGAGAGAGAGAGAGAGAGAGAGAGAGAGAGAGAGAGAGAGAGAGAGAGAGAGAGAGAGAGAGAGAGAGAGAGAGAGAGAGAGAGAGAGAGCGCAGCTAGCTAGCTTTATTAACGGACGTGAGGGAGGCAGGGTGGGAGGAGTAGGTAGAAAGAGGTTTGGTAATTGGTCTCTCGCCTTCAAATGTAGTCAAAATCTACTTTTGAGTTTACTCTGCGGAAGAATCCTCATGGCTGCCATGTGCCGGAATCGACAGGTTTGGTTTGTTGTTTCTCCCCCGCTCTCCCTCCCACCTCTATTGATCAATTGTTGTAGTCAATTGTACTCGCCTTCAGGTGGGGGATGGACACACACACACACACACACACACACACACACACACACACACACACACACACACACACACACACACACACACACACACACACACACACACACACACACACACACACACACACACACACACACACACGTTTTGTGTGTAGGCAGGTGAACCAGTGGTGTGGTCCCTCGTAGATGTCTGTTTTGAGGACAGGACCCATTAGGGGTGCAAATGTGTACTCCAGTAAGCAAGTACTCATCAGGCTAATCTCAGGTCTGAGTCCAGTGTCTGTAGACCTGCCCAGGAGACGGTCTGAGTCCTGTGTGTCTGTAGACCTGCCCAGGAGACGGTCTGAGTCCTGTGTGTCTGTAGACCTGCCCAGGAGACGGTCTGAGTCCTGTGTGTCTAGTGATGTAGACCTGCCCAGGAGACGGTCTGAGTCCTGTGTGTCTAGTGGTGTAGACCTGCCCAGGAGACGGTATGAGTCCTGTGTGTCTGTAGACCTGCCCAGGAGACGGTCTGAGTCCTGTGTGTCTAGTGGTGTAGACCTGCCCAGGAGACGGTATGAGTCCTGTGTGTCTAGTGGTGTAGACCTGCCCAGGAGACGGTATGAGTCTAGTGGTGTAGACCTGCCCAGGAGACGGTATGAGTCTAGTGGTGTAGACCTGCCTAGGAGACGGTCTGAGTCCTGTGTGTCTAGTGATGTAGACCTGCCCAGGAGACGGTCTGAGTCCTGTGTGTCTAGTGATGTAGACCTGCCCAGGAGACGGTCTGAGTCCTGTGTGTCTAGTGATGTAGACCTGCCCAGGATACGGTATGAGTCTAGTGGATCGTTTGGCCAATATTTCTACACAATCTGAGAATTACAAAGTAGGCACCTGCCCTGCCCAAAAGCCTAACTAAAACACGACTTGATCATTTGAATTTAATCTAATAAATCACATTTCAAAGTGTCCTCAATGTAAGTAACATTTAACTCGCTGTTTAGAAATGTATTCGGCTAGCTCTAAAAAACAGATCAAAACCTGTGGGCCAGTGCAGCTTACAGACTGCACAAAGTACAGATTGAAACTGACTTTTGATATGTGTAAATTATTAGAAACTACAGCAGACATATTTCAAAAGAATAAGAATAAAGGAAAAACACATCCAGTACAAAGCGAGTACTCTGATATTTGGACAGTGTATTCCATTCTGATTTCTTGGTCCGTCTTGCATCTCTAGTATCTATATTTCATAGATCCGATCAATCGACGCCCGGCGTGGGCCATCGCGCCTTGAAGTTCGGCTTAGCCGCGTTAGCGCAAGGCCGCTGCATAAGCTAGTCATTTTGGAGTCCTCCATTATTAATTCATGAATGCCTGACCTCCGCCCTGCGAGGGATTGTATCGGCTTCTAACGCGCAACTGGCTGGAGGAAGGAGGGCCGGGTGGTGTGTGGCGAGCAGAACCATAAAGTTTTCTCACTCCAGGTCTAGACTCAAACATCGATCCGGACTGGGCTGCATTGACGCTAACGTGAGGACGCTAGCTGCCAGCTCGAGATACCTGATGTTTTGTGAACAGCAAAACTCTGTTTTCGCAAACCGAAATTAGGTTTTTAGCATTTAGCTGTTTTGTTTTTTTCAACAAAGTCGATATTATAGTCTTTACGCGTTGTCAACCAATCAAATGCACGCTTATGATTTTTCCGGCGTTTACTGTAAATGTATTATGATCAGAAGAATTGCCCTGAAGATATAAGTTTCTCAATATTCAGAAAATGTGTACCAAGTCATATATAGGGCGGGAGCGCCTTCAACGGGAAACAAGGAAAAGTCGGTGAATATTAAAAGTATTTGAGTTATGAATTATGAGTATTTTCTTAAAAAAGCAAGTAGAAGTTTATTGAAAAATAAGTTTTCAAATTGATCCTGGAGAGGTCTTAAAAAAAGTTTGGAAATGTGTTCTTTCAAACTAGGTATTTAGATATTGAGTTATATTTCAATCTAATGGAATTTTGACTTCATAAGTAAGGCTTTTATCATGTGAAATTCCCTTTGATTAGATTGTAATATTAAATTGTTTTATACCATCGAGACTTAAAGTGTGATAAACGGATGTGCTTATGTTCAAATCAAGGGAAGCCACCTGCCTCTGGCGTCCCAGCAGGTCTCAGCCTGTTGGAGTGAAACTTTTTGGCAGCAGTGAAATAATTTTTTTTTTTTTAAATGTATTTGAAATTCAACGCCAGGCGCTCAGTCATGTTTATGAGTCGCCGCGCTGAAGGTACGTTTTTTTTAAATGGCATTTGTTAAGTGTGTGTGTGTGTGTGTGTGTGTGTGTGTGTGTGTGTGTGTGTGTGTGTGTGTGTGTGTGTGTGTGTGTGTGTGTGTGTGTGTGTGTGTGTGTGTGGTGTGTGTGTGTGTGTGTGTGTGTGTGTGTGTGTGTGTGTGTGTGTGTGTGTGTGTGTGTGTGGAGCGAGCTCTGCTGTTTAACTAACTCACATCTGCGCACAATTATATTTCTTCATCATCGGAAATGAAATGTTTTTACAATGCATTTAATTTATTTCTTCTCTTCCCCGTACGGACAACTGGGTAATTACCTCACACGTCTCTACTCCCTCTCTCACTCCCCCCCCCTACACTCTCTCTCCCCCCCTACACGCTCTCTCCCCCCCTACACGCTCTCTCCCCCCCTACACGCTCTCACCCCCTCTGCTCCAGTCGTCTCCCAGACACAGGCAGAAGTGGCGGTCGTAAGAGTTTAATATTAAAATATTCTGCATGTTAAACAATGGCGCGGCAGTGCAAGGATGTGTGGCAATTTATCCCTGGGAAACTAAATAATGGATCATGTGCAGTCCCTAGGGTCTCTCTCTCTCTCTCTCTCTCTCTCTCTCTCTCTCTCTCTCTCTCTCTCTCTCTCTCTCTCCTCTCTCTCTCTCTCTCTCTCTCTCTCTCTCTCTCTCTCTCTCTCTCTCTCTCTCTCTCTCTCTCTCTCTCTCTCTCTCTCCTCTCTCTCTCTCTCTCTCTCTCTCTCTCTCTCTCTCTCTCTCTCTCTCTCTCTCTCTCTCTCCTCTCTCTCTCTCTCTCTCTCTCTCCTCTCTCTCTCTCTCTCTCTCTCTCTCTCTCTCTCTCTCTCTCTCTCTCTCTCATTTTTATATATATATATATATTTCTCCCCCCCCCCCCCCCATATCGTCCTATCCAGAGTGGTGGGCTCTCTTTCTCTGGCTCCTTCTCTCTCTTCTGTTTCTCTCTCTCTCCTGCCTCTCTCTCCCCCCTCTTCTGTTTCTCTCTCTCTCCTGCCTCTCTCTCTCCCCCCTCTTCTGTGTGGTGCAGAGAGAGAGAGAGAGAGAGAGCGGCCCAATGAAGACGGAGGTATGAATTACCCAGTGTGATCTATTGGATAAAGAGCTGTGGGGCGGCCATACATCTTCATTATGCCGACCCTTATTGAATCAATGGTGGAAACATCATGGCAAGCGCTCTATTTAGGGAAGCGGTCCACCGAGAGACGTTAGCGGGAGACTGACTTGGCCCTGTTCCGTGATTGATTGCAGAATTCTCTCTCTCTCTCTTGTTTCTCTCTCCTGTTTCTCTCACTCCATATTCCTCTTGGATAGTTTAAAACGGTAGTTGAGGACGATTAATGGCGTGCAGCTGATTGTCTTGTCTTCTGGTTTGGTCATTGGTGTTAGTATTAATAGATTCTGATTGTATTATTACAGTATTATCCGTCTGTCCCAAGCATGTTGTGGTCCGTTCTGTATCGGCGGTTCTTACTCGACTCTATTGGGTCAGAGTTGATCTTGACTGTTGTCACACAACAGTAACCTTCTTCATGTGCGCTGTGGCCTTTCATCCCTGCCTAATACCCCTGCTGTTACACACACACACACACACACACACACACACACACACACACACACACACACACACACACACACACACACACACACACACACACACACACACACACACACACACACACACACACACACTTCAGAACCAGTGCTGCTTTTGCAGGGAGCTTGTTTATGACTAATCCACACACTAATGGTTCTTTTGATACGAACGCTGCTTAGTTTGTGTGTTCCTGTAGAGACACAATGGGGTGGACGGGGTCCCCACTATGTGACATCTCTGCTGTTCCATGTTACATCATGTCGGGGGGGGGGGCGGAGGGAAGTCCCCTTTTTATAGAAAAACATCGCACCGCCGCACACGGCAAAATATCTATCTATATTTGAATAAGATGATGGCGCTCTGCCACTGATCTCCGTCGTTACTGTTGGGGACCGGAGACCCAGGAAATGGAAAGAGCAAGCCAATTATCCACCACTGCTGCACAACAAACTGTGATAACCAACTTGAAAGGGCTGTCACTCCCCCCCCCCCCTCCCTCTCCTCTCCTATCATTAAGTAGCACAACATTTAAAAAAAGAAAGTTGAAACTCTCAGGAGAGGGAGAGGAGGGGGGGGGGGAGGGAGGGAGAGAGGTTTTCTTAATAGGGATATGAATGCGGTCCAGGAATAGATCCTATAATCTCAATAATGACCTCTTTTAAACCGTGGAAAGGAAGGGAGCAAAGGCATCACCATGGCGGCCGTGTAGTGTGAGTTGGGTGCCCTCTATATGGCTCTTGGATCATGTGCTCAGTAGCTCAGGAGGTATAGCCGTTGTCTCACAACCCAAAGGTTGCTCGTTCAATTCCCCGGCTCCCCCAGCAAAAGTTTCAAGGTGTCCCTGAGCAAGACGCCCTCACCCCCTACTGCTCCCGAGCATGAATGACACCGTCGGTAGATGAATGGGTGAAGGCAGGACTTTTAAAGTGCTTTGGATAAAAGCACTATATAAAAGGCAGTCCCTTTACTGTGTGTGTGTGTGTGTGTGTGTGTGTGTGTGTGTGTGTGTGTGTGTGTGTGTGTGTGTGTGTGTGTGTGTGTGTGTGTGTGTGTGTGTGTGTGTGTGTGTGTGTGTGTGTGTGTGTGTGTGTGTGTGTGTGTGTGTGTGTGTGTGTGTTCTTTCAAATGACTCAAGTGACTTTCACCCCGCTGGTTTTGTCTGCTGTTCTCTCTTCTGCTGTTTTGTGAAATTTACTAAAACACATTTTTCTTGGCTGTCCACAAGCGTTTGGTGTGGTGGTGGCGGTGTTGGTTGCCGTGGTTGTGGTGGCGACGGTGGTGGTGGTGTCTGTGGTGGTGGTGGTGGTGGTGGGGGTGGTGGCGGTGGGGGTGGGTGGTGTCAGTGGGTGGTGGCGATGTTCAAGCCCAGACGTCGCAGCTGCTCCGAATTAATGTGGATTAGCGCCACGCACGGCGAATGCTAATGCTATCTCTCCACTGATGGCCAGACAATTTAATTGCTGTGGAGACCGGGGAGAAAAAAAATGTGATTCATAATTTCATATTTATCATAATAGCCTCTGGCTGTATGGCGGTGAGGGCGGGCGAGAGAGAGCGTATGAGAGAGAGAGATGGGGGGGGGGGGGTGGGGGGAATGGAAACTCAGTTTTTCCCGCCCTTTGCCCCGGTTAGAACTCTCTCCAGTGCCGCGGTAGGCTGATTATGAACAGAGGCTACCTTTTTCGTGCAACTTCATTAAAATCTATTTAAATCAACTTCAACGGCAAAGTGCTACCTCCTCCTGAAAGTCTCTGGGAACATCATTAGAGGGAAGATTTGGTTTGTGAGTTTGCGTGTTCACGTGTGTGTACGTGTGTGTGTGTGTGCTTCTGTGTGTGTGTGTGGGTGGTACTTACTCCAAGTTTGGATAACAAGCGCTTTCACAAGTGTCAACACCCCAACCATTTGCGTCCTTGCCTCTGTAATGCGGCTGACAGGCTGAGCGACTGGCGCTTCGCCTGGTGCCCTTGATGCCTGGCGCCCTTGATGCCTGGCGCCGCTTCTTCTTGTTTCCCTCTGTGCTCGGTGGGTGCCCCCCCCCCCTTCCCCGCTACAAAGCGTGAGCCCTGGGTGCCCTGCAGGCAGAGCCCGTCATCTTGAACCCCCACCCCACCCGGAAATATGACCCCCACGGGGAGACCGGGCCGCCGAAGACAGGCGGTGGGAGGCGGGAGGAGGGAGGCGGGCGGAGGGAGGGCGGTGGGAGGTGGGCGGAGGGAGGGAGGGAGGCGGGCGGAGGGAGGGGGGCGGGCGGAGGGAGACGGGCGGAGGGAGGGAGGCAGGCGGTGGGAGGCGGGCGGGCGGAGGGAGGGAGGCGGCGGGTAAACGGCCCCGCTGCTGAACTCCGCTCAACCTCCGCTGTTCTCTC
The DNA here is from genome assembly GCA_027704905.1 of Muraenolepis orangiensis. NCBI lineage: Eukaryota > Metazoa > Chordata > Actinopteri > Gadiformes > Muraenolepididae > Muraenolepis > Muraenolepis orangiensis. Next base: position 1,008,191 of record CM051022.1, on the reverse strand, counting down.
CTCAAACCGACGCCTCATTGGGTTCCTCCTTCCCTCGGCTTGCTGTATTTAAAAAAAGAATAATCCATTTCCTCACGTTTATTTATTTATTTATGTATTATTTGCGCTGATGCAGAGGCCGTGGTGCATTCTGGGTCGGCGGCGATGCCGCTGCTGCTAACTCAAAGTCCTGTTTTGACTCGGGGCTAAATGCTCCCCGCGGGGGGGGGGGGGTGGAGGAAGAGGAACGGGAGGGGGGGGATGGAGGAAGAGGAACGGGGTGGGGGGATGGAGGAAGAGGAACAGGGGGAGGGATGGAGGAAGAGGAACGGGGTGGGGGGGAGGGATGGAGGAAGAGGAACGGGGGGAGGGATGGAGGAAGAGGAACAGGGGGGAGGGATGGAGGAAGAGGAACAGGGGGGGGGATGGAGGAAGAGGAACGGGGGGGAGGGATGGAGGAAGAGGAACGGGGTGGGGGGATGGAGGAAGAGGAACAGGGGGGAGGGATGGAGGAAGAGGAACGGGGTGGGGGGATGGAGGAAGAGGAACAGGGGGGAGGGATGGAGGAAGAGGAACGGGGTGGGGGGGGGGTGGAATTGAGCAGTTTGAAAGAAACCTGCTAAAAGACGCTGGTTATTCTGTTCTGCACCCCCCCCCTTTTGGAGGAAACTGACGATGTCATCCCGCCTCCATGGTGGCGTCTGTCCGTCCGGTGGATGCGGAGGAGGAGGCCTCCCTCTGCTTCACAGCGGTTCTCTAACTGCTCATGATTTCACGCCGCTCAACCTCCCACAAGATGGTCACAGAGTCGTTAACAAGATGTGGGTCATGTGACCAGAAAGGGAGAGAGAGGAACTAGAGAAGGTCATCAGACAGGTCCTACCCCCCGCCCTTTTTAAATGACATAGGTGCTCTGGTATTTGTACCTATAACCTATGTTACAGGTCGTCTGGTATTTGTACCTATAACCTATGTTACAGGTCGTCTGGTATTTGTACCTATAACCTATGTTACAGGTCGTCTGGTATTTGTACCTATAACCTATGTTACAGGTCGTCTGGTATTGCCTTGTTGAGGCATGTTATTCATGTAAAGCCATGTTTGCTCTGTTGAATGTATATATCTCAACCTATTGGTTCTTATAATAATTAATTGTATATAAACCACAATTAACCTTCTGGTTTCTTTAGGGTTCTCCAGTCCTAAGCAGAATACTAAATGGAACATTATTAAATGTATGTATCTAACCCCTCCTGTAGGTCTCTGCTGGTCCACGTGGAAAACGGGTACCTGGGCCGGGGCTTTGAGCAGTTCTGTCCCCAGCTGCACCACTACACCTCCTACCTGGACAACATGTACCACGCCCGGAAGGTTCTGGCGGTAAGAGTCCCTCTCACTGCCTTCCTCTTCCGGTCCTCTTCTGGTCCCTTTGCGTGCAGAAACATTCAAGCGTGTCACAGGACAGGCACTTGTTAGCTCTAAGCTAAAAACATTATGTTACGTTAACGTCAATGCCATCAGCGGACGATGACCAGAGTTAAGCGACGGTCAAAGCGACACGGCTAAAACAAACAAACATATGTAACCTCACCAAAGCGCTACGCTTAAAGGCTGCGGTGGGATCCACAGAAGGCGGGGCTATATATGCCCCGCGTGGCACGATGGCGTACGCATGTCCTTCGCTGCTTAACCTTCCCCAGCGCCCCGGACGGCGTTCCCTGGTCCATTAAGGGTGAGTGGGTAGTGGAGCTGTGGCAGCGCGTCGGGCGGCTAGCGCCATCTGCTCCGACAGCTCCCTTACAGCTCCCCACGCCTCTAACGGGGAGCGCTCTTAATTAAGAGCGCCCATGTGTCTGCCGCGTATTGACCCGCCTTCATTGATTATGGACTCAGCCACGCAAGTTACTGCCGACCCCCATCCCACCTTACCGACCCCAACACACACACACACACACACACACACACACACACACACACACACACACACACACACACACACACACACACACACACACACACACACACACACACACACACACACACACACACACACACACACACACACACACACACACACACACACACACACACACACACTCTCTCTCTCTCTGGTGGACAGCTGCACAGCGGACCGTGTGCGCTCTGCGACACCTTGTTTGTGTACCCTGAGGGGCGTCCAAGCTGAATCGATATCTCCAATGAGTCCACTAGTTTGAGATCATTTCTGCCAAAAATGTCCTGTTTGTGGACGGACACGGAGAGCGTAGGCGCTAACAGGGCTTGTGGACGGACACGGAGAGCGTAGGCGCTAACAGGGCTTGCGGTGAACTCGTGGAACAGGAGCCCTCCGGAGGGAGAGGGAAGAGTCCCGCGCGGCCGGCTCCCACGCGGCCTCTTGAAGGCGCTATTTATTGATCGGTAACGCAGGTAGCGTTCACCCACTGGATGTCCCCCCTCCCGTTCCAGCGGTGGTCAGTGAGTGGTACAGCCGGCATGTGTCGTACGAAGTGGTGAATCTACCAAGACTCCTGATCGCTGACCACTGACATGAACCCAAACATTCATTTCGGACCCGTCAAAAAATTGTCAAAATGACACATTCACAATCATAATGTTATTATATAAATACATTTTTTTACTTTTAACTACTTTTGTTCTGCGCTGTTGTAAAAGCTCTGTGTGCGCGCATTATTATGGTTTAAATTATTATTATTAAAGCATCTTTAATGAATGTCCTCCATTCACTTCCCTACTACCACCAGCTCCTCCACCTGATCACTCATTCACCTCACATCCGCGCCACTGATTCACCACCTGTCTACCTCCCCCTCACCCCCTCACCCCCTCACCCCCTCACCCCCTCACCGGGTCCAACTCCAGCTGCCCCCACAGCCAGTAATGACCAGTTAAACATCTGTGGCGGTGTGCACGTGGAGAGACAGCGGTGTGTGTGCACCTCTACAACCTCCCCCCTCCTCCCCTCTCCTCCTCCCATGCTGATGGTGAAATGTTGGCCAGAATGATCTCTCTCTCTCTCTCTCTCTCTCTCTCTCCTCTCTCTCTCTCCTCTCTCTCTCTCCTCTCTCTCTCTCTATCTCTCTCTCTCTCTCTCTCTCTCTCTCTCTCTCTCTCTCTCTCTCTCTCTCTCTCTCTCTCTCTCTCTCTCATCTCTCTCTCCTCTCTCTCTCTCTCTCTCTCTCTCTCTCCTCTCTCTTCTCTCTCTCCTCTCTCTCTCCTCTCTCTCTCTCCTCTCTCTCTCTCTCTGGTAGGTTAGAGTTTTTAAAACCCGGGAGCCGTAGTGAATCGCTTGACTGACACGCATGACAAGATAAGCTCCCTCCCCCTTTACCAGAAAGGTTGACATGCACTCATGTTGACACGATGTGTAGATGCATATTTAATGACGGCAGTGCCACGTTCCCCGCGCCATCACGGCACGCTGGAAGGAGGAGGGACAAGAAGGGGAGATGGTCGAGAGGGGGGGGGGGGTCTGAAACTGACACAAGTCAGGGTGGGGGTGGGGGAGGGGGGGTCTCTGTTAAATCCCCAAGTTCCACCTGAGCTGGATGCTGATGATGGAGTGGCGTGTGATTGGTGGGGAGCTGGTGGGTGCATCGGTTCATTACCGGCATGTTCATTTGGTACCCAGTTTGCCGTCCATCTTCAGGTCTAAACCCAAGGTCTCCCAAGGTCATCCTTCAGGTCTCTGGGACGTCTATAGACAAATGGGATTATACTAACATCATTACTTTCAAACGTGTGTGTGTGTATATATATATATATATATATATCTATCTATATATATATATATATATATATATACATATATATATATATACATATATATATATGTGTGTATCTGTCTGTCTGTCTGTCTAGACAGATATATATATATATATATCTATCTATATAGATATAGAGATATAGATGTATTTATTGATATGTATATCTATAGATATAGATATACACACTCTAGAGAGTTGCAACTGCGCTTATTCATTTCGTTTTGATTTCATATTTACCTCTAAGATTGACCGGAGGTTATGTCTTCGGCCCTTTGGTGTGTGTCTGTTATGGAGATAACTCATAAAGCTATGGTTAGATGGCTTATGGGCTACTTTAGGAACATGATTTCAGGGCTGATCCAGGGGTCTTCTTGGTGTGGCTCTCTACTGAGGGCCTCTAGTTCATATTGTTATTAACTGGGTAACGCCAGTCAAGCGGCTTCATTCCTAATCCTTCAGTTGTGTTGCCCCCCCCCTCAGGCGCAGCTGAAGAAGAACAAGGCCTTCCGACGCTTCAAGGCTCTGCAGGAGGCCCGGCCTGACTTCCGCAGCTGCACCCTGGAGGACCTGCTGTCCCTCCCCGCCCAGCGGATCCAGCAGTAAGACGATCACCACCACCACCAACCCCCCCCCCCCCCCTACCCCGCTTACTAAATAAACACAAACCTACCACATCGTGAGCTTCAAGCCACGTTCTCTGCCCCCTTTTCTCTGGGGGGAGGTGTTCCCCATCCTTATTTGTTCTGCTGAGGAACCCCTCAGACGGGTCGCGAGGCCGCCTCTTTTTTCCCTTAGTTTAGTCTTGTTTGGTTGTGCTCCTCCTGCTCTTGTTTTCCTTCCATTAAGTCACCCGTGTCGCCGCTGACAGCTGTAATTATTACGGTTTGATGTGGCCCCGCGTTGCAACTGCGACCGTCCACAAACCTGTCATGGTCTGTTTTCCTGCTCTCTCTTTCCCCGTCCTCTGTGAGTTCCTGGTTTCCTCGTCGATGTGAGGCTGATCTCTCTCGTTAATTAGTGGAACAACGAGAGCCGCCGGTGCTCTGCGGTGGTGCTAACCCACACAGCTGTAGGGATCAAAACACAGGCTTCTTGATACTTCTCCTGTTCCCTTTTTAATTAGGACCTATTCCTACCTGTCCCTCTGCGTGGTCAGGTTGACAGTAACCGTAGTCCTAGTGTCTGTCCCCAACTCGGCCCGAGCTATTGGGCGGCGGATGGGAGGGGGGAGGAATCTTCTAAGACTCTCTCTCTCTCGCGCTCTCTCTCGCTCTCGCTCTCTCTCTCTCTCTCTCTCTCTCTCTCTCTCTCTCTCTCTCTCTCTCTCTCTCTCTCTCTCTCTCTCTCTCTCTCTCTCTCTCTCTCTCTCTCTCTCTCTCTCTCTCTCTCTCTCTCTCTCTCTCTCTCTCTCTCTCTCTCTCTCTCTCTCTCTCTCTCTCTCTCTCTCTCTCTCTCTCTCTCTCTCTCTCTCTCTCTCTCTCTCTCTCTCTCTCTCTCTCTCTCTCTTATATATCCCACTGCAGTCTAGTTCTCTCCCCACACCTCGCCTTGATGTATTCTTCGCTCTACGCTTCTTCACCCTCTATGTGGAGCGCCGTATGCACGCCACGGATTACCGCCGGAGACCCCGTCGCCTGCCTCGTTTGCTCCGGGCTTAACCACCATCTCCACCCTCCACCCTCCACCCTCCACCCTCCCGGCCCGTTGCTCTTCCCATCATCATCCTCCTTATTGATTTCCCCCCGTTAGCTGGCTGTAACCCAGGAGGTTTGGGGGGGGTGGGGGTGGTGGTGGGGGTGGGGGTTGACACATCTAATTGTATGATGATTTTAAGTGACGCGAGGGCCCCCCAGATAATGGGCGGCCCTCACGGCCGGCGCCTCGCCCCCTCGCCCCCCCCAGCTTTAGGGAATAAGAGTGCGGTCGGTGGAGGTTGTCGTCGTGTCACTTATCACCTCGCCGGTGGATGATGGATGGTGCTCGCCGCCGCTGCCGTGGTGGCGAGGGTGGAGCAGAGGGGAGGGTGGAGCAGAGGGGAGGGAGGGAGGGAGGGGAGGGTGGAGCAGAGGGGAGGGAGGGAGGGGAGGGAGGGTGGAGCAGAGGGGAGGGTGGAGCAGAGGGGAGGGAGGGAGGGAGGGTGGAGCAGAGGGTAGGGTAGAGCAGAGGGGAGGGAGGGAGGGTGGAGCAGAGCAGAGGGGAGGGAGGGAGGGTGGAGCAGAGGGGAGGGAGGGAGGGTGGAGCGTGGAGCAGAGGGGAGGGAGGGTGGAGCAGAGGGGAGGGGAGGGAGGGTGGAGCAGAGGGGAGGGTAGAGCAGAGGGGAGGGAGGGAGGGAGGGTGGAGCAGAGGGGAGGGGAGGGAGGGTGGAGCAGAGGGGAGGGTAGAGCAGAGGGGAGGGAGGGAGGGAGGGTGGAGCAGAGGGGAGGGTAGAGCAGAGGGGAGGGAGGGAGGGTGGAGCAGAGGGGAGGGAGGGTGGAGCAGAGGGGAGGGAGGGAGGGAGAGAGGGTGGAGCAGAGGGGAGGGAGGGAGGGTGGAGGGAGGGGAGGGGTGAAATCCTTCCGTTTTGTTAAGTGGTGTTTACTCCCATCCAACCCTGTCGTTATGAAGGCTGCTGAAGTCCCGCGTGCATAGCCACACATCAAGGCCCTCCGTCTGTCCGTCTGTCTGTCTGTCTGTCTGTCTGTCTGTCTGTCTGTCTGTCTGTTTGTTGGTGTGGATAATAAAGATGCAGCGGCGATGGGGAGATTATGGGATGGCAGCTGCTGGGAGTAACAGCAGCGCTCTTTAATTGGATGAGCTGTGATCTGGGAGGTCATTGTCACGGTTCCTTCACATTAAGAGCACCTTGGTTGTCAGCGCACTCCATATGGTTTTTGAAGAGGTTTTAGTTTTGTTTTTCTTTTTTCCGTCAGGGTTTTCCAAAGCGAGCGGCGGCTCGGTCTCAAAGCGCCGGCTCCTTGGTTCCCTTCAACAAGCCGCTCCTCTGGTCTTTGAATGGCTCTTCTCTGGATTCTCTCCACCGCTCCTTGTTTCAGAAGGACGCCCTGGCCCTAACGCTCGCACACTGTGTGTGTGTGTGTGTGTGTGTGTGTGTGTGTGTGTGTGTGTGTGTGTGTGTGTGTGTGTGTGTGTGTGTGTGTGTGTGTGTGTGTGTGTGTGTGTGTGTGTGTGTGTGTGTGTGTGTGTGTGTGTGTGTGTGTGTGTGTGTGTGTGTGTGTGTGTGTGTGTGTGTGTGTGTGTGTGTGTGTGTCCTGGCCATTGTCTGAGGTGTAGTTAGTTTTTATTTCCTCTCAACCTTAGTTCTGAAGTCTGCCACTTAAGGGCTCAATGGAACCTCACCAGAACTCCTGTGAGATTCCAATGACCTCCTGTAGGCACAAAACAGACACTGTTGCCAATGCACTTCTATACATATATATAAAACACCTACTGGTATATTTCTAAAGTTAACGTTTTTTTTTGGGACGTTTGCACTCACAATAGAGCGAGCTCCAGAACTGACGCAATAGCGGTTCTCTTTGCGGTGTGCGTGTGGCGTTGGCGGGCCATCAGCGTCGGCCGTCCACATTTTAATTGCTAAAACTTCAGATAGCGGGCGGAGCGGGCGGAGCGGGCGGAGCGGGCGGAGCGTTCTCCACGCGCGGGGAGGCGTGCGGCGTGCTTCTGCTTTTGAAGCTATTAAAGTGGAGTAATTACCCGTAAGACGGCGCCATGTCCACTAACCCGTACCGGAGTCTGACAGCTCCTGTTGTCTCTTAATTACAACATTTTTGAATTCCTAATGTGTGTTTAAAGGAAAATAATTGGAAGGATATTTCCTGCATCTCTTCTTCTTCTGCCACGTGTGCCCCAATGACCCGAGCGGGGAATCATTTGCATATTGTAAATGAAATTAGCCGTTTGCAGAGGAGATGCGGCGGTGCTTTCTATTTAATAATAGGGAGGCAGCGGTGCTGGTGTGAAGCTGTGCCCGGGGTCAGGGCATCTGAACTGCTAATAAACGCCCCTTGTCTCCTTAGCGTCTCTTTGTCTCCTTAGCGTCTCTGCCTCCCCGCTAACGACCGGGACGGCGGCTTAGAGCATTGTTTGGATTGCAGCTCTTATGATGTTGCCGCTAATTATGACAAACACGCACCAGCACCACCACCTCCACCAGCACCATCACCTCCACCACCTCAACCTCCTCCACCACCATCAGCAACCACCACCACCATCTCCACCATCAGCAACCACAACCTCCACCACAACCTCCACCACAACCTCCTCCACCACAACCTCCACCACCACAACCTCCACCACAACCTCCACCACAACCTCCTCCACCACAACCTCCACCACCACAACCTCCACCACAACCTCCACCACAACCTCCACCACCACAACCTCCACCACCACAACCTCCTCCACCACCACCTCCACCACCACCTCCTCCACCACAACCTCCACCACAACCTCCACCACAACCTCCTCCACCACAACCTCCTCCACCACCACCTCCACCACAACCTCCACCACAACCTCCTCCACCACAACCTCCACCACCACAACCTCCACCACAACCTCCACCACAACCTCCTCCACCACAACCTCCACCACCACAACCTCCACCACAACCTCCACCACAACCTCCACCACCACAACCTCCACCACCACAACCTCCTCCACCACCACCTCCACCACAACCTCCTCCACCACAACCTCCACCACAACCTCCACCACAACCTCCTCCACCACAACCTCCTCCACCACCACCTCCACCACAACCTCCACCACAACCTCCACCACAACCTCCTCCACCACAACCTCCACCACCACCTCCACCACAACCTCCACCACCACAACCTCCACCACAACCTCCTCCACCACCACCTCCACCACAACCTCCACCACAACCTCCTCCACCACCACCTCCACCACAACCTCCACCACCACAACCTCCACCACCACCTCCACCACAACCTCCACCACAACCTCCACCACAACCTCCACCACAACCTCCACCACCACAACCTCCACCACCACCTCCACCACAACCTCCACCACAACCTCCACCACCACAACCTCCACCACAACCTCCACCACAACCTCCACCACCACAACCTCCACCACCTCCACCACCACAACCTCCACCACCACAACCTCCACCACCACCTCCACCACAACCTCCACCACAACCTCCTCCACCACCACCTCCACCACAACCTCCTCCACCACAACCTCCACCACAACCTCCACCACAACCTCCACCACCACCTCCTCCACCACCACCTCCACCACAACCTCCACCACAACCTCCTCCACCACAACCTCCACCACCACAACCTCCACCACCACAACCTCCTCCACCACCACCTCCACCACAACCTCCACCACCACAACCTCCACCACCACCTCCACCACAACCTCCTCCACCACAACCTCCACCACAACCTCCACCACAACCTCCACCACAACCTCCTCCACCACCACCTCCACCACAACCTCCACCACAACCTCCTCCACCACAACCTCCACCACCACAACCTCCTCCACCACAACCTCCACCACAACCTCCTCCACCACAACCTCCACCACAACCTCCTCCACCACCACCTCCACCACAACCTCCACCACAACCTCCTCCACCACAACCTCCACCACAACCTCCTCCACCACAACCTCCTCCACCACCACCTCCACCACAACCTCCACCACAACCTCCACCACAACCTCCTCCACCACAACCTCCACCACCACAACCTCCTCCACCACAACCTCCACCACAACCTCCACCACAACCTCCTCCACCACAACCTCCACCACAACCTCCTCCACCACCACCTCCACCACAACCTCCACCACAACCTCCACCACAACCTCCTCCACCACCACCTCCACCACAACCTCCACCACCACCACCTCCACCACAACCTCCACCACCACCTCCTCCACCACCACCTCCACCACAACCTCCACCACAACCTCCTCCACCACAACCTCCTCCACCACAACCTCCACCACAACCTCCTCCACCACAACCTCCTCCACCACAACCTCCACCACCACCTCCACCACAACCTCCTCCACCACAACCTCCACCACCACAACCTCCACCACCACAACCTCCACCACCACAACCTCCTCCACCACAACCTCCACCACCACCTCCTCCACCACAACCTCCTCCACCACAACCTCCACCACCACCTCCTCCACCACAACCTCCACCACCATCAGCAACCACCATCTCCACCACCACCACCATAACTACCTCCACCAGCAACTCATCACTCATCACCAACCCCCCATCAGAGAGGTGCCGCTGTGAGAGGACAGGATCACCTGCTTTGTTCTAACACACACACACACGTGTGTTTTTGTAACATGGTTACAGATGTTTGCGTCACTCCTCCCCCCCACAGGAAACGGAACCAAACCGTCAATAGCCCTGAAGTGGTCACCAGCCCCCTCTGACATGGGGGGGGGGGGGGGGGGGGGTGGTGTGTGTGTGTGGTATCTTTCACTCCCCCCCATACCACCCTCCCTATCCCTATTTGAGCATGGGATGAGTGTGTTGATGAGGCGGTTCTGTCTCCTACTAGCAGGTGACCCTGGAGGGTGACCCTGGTGTCGGCCCCTCCTCATTAGAATCCTCCGTCTGGCCCTCAGCCCGGTCGGGTTTAGACTGTTCCGCGCTCTCTGCTCTTTTTAAATCTCCCCTCCGGCGTTTAAATGTTGCTCAACGCCAACTCTGCGCTGCTATGAATTGACATTAGTGGTTATTAGTCGTCCTGCATGTACGTTTCCATGCTCTAAAAACACACATTTGGCTGCGCTAAGTGTCAAAGTTCAGTAAGGGGGCGTCATTAAGCTAACTGTCGCTAACTAGCGGTTTCAAATGTCAGTTCAAAGGTGGTTGAATCAATGAAGTGCTCTTAAGAACAGGTTAGTGTTGAGATAAAGACTGCTGGGTTATTACTCTATTATCAGAGTCTCGTCTCAAAAGAATGGGAATCACAAAGCAACTTCATAAACGCTAGCGATAGTTTAGAGATTGGATGTTTGATATTCCGCCTGTGGACAGGAGGCTTGTTGGTGCACACAGCGTACACATGGCAGCTGTTGACTAGCTACCTTCAGACTAACGGTCCCCTCCAGCCACTGTTGTTTTAAAAAAAAGGATTGATCTTGTGGACGTTATGGCTGAGCGTATGTTGGGCCGTTAATTCCCCTTCTTCCATTCTCTCCTCAGGTATAAACATTTCCTCCAGGATCTGACGGAGAACACCAGTCCAGACGACCCCGAGTATCAGCAGCTTTCCGGTGAGTTCCTCCCCACCGCCCCGGTACCTTGTCGGTAACCTATCAACACTGGAACCCTTTACACACAATATTTTCATGAATATATCTTGGCCATGGAACCAGCCTCCTACCGGTTGCTGGTTCCATCCCCCGGCTCGTCCTTGCCAAGGAGACGGCCGGCTGGTCAGGAGCAGTTAGGGTTAGTGTCGGGGTGTGCCTTGCTTAGGGACACCACGACACCTGGCTTGGAGGACGGAGGGAGCCGGGGGATCGAACCAGCGACCTCCTGAGCTACTGCCTTTTTAAATGGTGTACGCTGTGTTCTCTTGAAGACAAACAGACGGGATCTGTGACACGGAGGCCTGGACCTACAGGCGGGCGTCCGGTTGCTCCCGTTCAGTTTTCCCACTTCTCTCTCCTGGACGGGAGTGGAAGCCTCCGTTCTGTCTGGGGGCCGCTTGGCGTTGTTGACGTGGTAACGGCCCGATCCCACACATATCCCACACATATCCCACACATATCCCACACATATCCCACACATATCCCAGCCAGCCCGGAGTTTCAGTTTGATGTGGGGAATTTACCTCCCTCCCCCCGACATAATTAATTGGGACCGGATCAGAAGGATATTTAATATATATAGAGTGATATTAATAAATAATATCTCCCGCATCAACACAAATCCCCATAATGACTAATTTTGGTCATCAAATCAGAGTCTGACTGCAGCCCCAGTTTACACACGGAATTATTGATGTCTGGCAATTAGAATCTCATTGGCCGCGTGCTGCTTAACGCCGACTCTTAAGATGAAGGAACGTATCTGGAGAAAGAACCAAGAACCCCAAGAACCTGCTCATTAGTGATCCCGTCCAAATAAAATCTACTGAAAATCTCCACTCCATTTCTATATATATATATATGTATATATATATGTGTGTGTATATAATATATATATGTGTGTGTGTATATATACATATATGTAATATATTTATATGTAATATATTTATATGTAATATATATATATATGTAATATATATATATGTAATATATATGTATATATATATATACATACTTATATTCTTATATTTCCCGGGGTTGTGAGAGAAGGAGAAAGGCAGTGTGCAGTCAGCCCTGGTTTACGTGTAAAGGGAATTCTCTGATAAAAGGAAGCAAAGCTTCCCAGTCAAATCCCAGCCTTGTATCTGATTAAGATCTCTGGAAGAGAACATCAACATGGGGGGGGTGGTGGTGGTGGTGGTGGTGGAGTTGTTGTTGTTGCTGCTGCTGCTGCTGGTTGTTTTTCTCCCACCCTCCCTCTCTCTCTCTTTTGTATTTTCTTCTTCTAGTCGACTACTTAGTGTTCTTCTTCTCCTTTGTTTCTTCTTCTTAGTCTTCTTCTCTCTCTCATAGCACCTAAGGGCACCAGGCCTTCTCCCTGTAGCTGTGCCTCCACTGGAGTCTGGGGTGCGTTGTTCCGGTGGTGACCAAAGCCCTCACCACCGCTAATCCCAATTCTAATCCACTGCAACATACGTGTAAATATATATATATGCACACACACACACACACACACAATGTGTATTATATACATCAACAAGATGGATAAATCTCTAAATGAACACTTTCCAAGCCACTCCATAATAGTTGAAGAGGACACGGTGGCAAAAAGTACACCACTCTAAACGCCATCCGTAAATGCGGTTAAAAGACTCTTTGAAGAAGAAGAACGGCATCAGGACAGACATCACGGGACGTCTTCACGGGGGGCAGGAGGTATTATTAGACCTTTGTTTATTCATAAAAAGATTCTCTCTCTCGCTCTCGCTCTCGTGGAAATAAAGAGAAGCCAAAGAGGAAGCAGCAGGACGAGGCCCAGCGAGCGTGTGCTCGGCCTTCTGCCCCGTTTGCTGCGCGCTGTAATTGCTGTGAAGTTAAGCGAGCCAATTAGTCCCTGATTATTTTAGTGGAGGAGGAACTGCCGAGAGGATCCAGTTCACGGACTCGCATCGCAAAGTGTGCGCACACACTCTCAGACTCACACGCACACACACTCTCAGACTCACACGCACACACACTCTCAGACTCACACGCACACACACTCTGACTCACACACACTCTCAGGCTCACACACACACACACTCAGACTCGCACGCATACACACTGAAGCACGCACACACACACACTCTGGCACACTAGCGCACACACACCCTCGCACACACTTTCACACTTGCAAACACACACACTTTTCGCACTTGTACACACACACACACTCTCGCACTCACACACACAAACCCACTCTCACACACATACCCACCCACACACACACTCGCACACACACACTTGCACACGCAAGCAAGAAAAACACAACACAACGCAACCCAAAAAAACCGAGTTAAGCTTCAAATTGCGCTCCTCCATCTGTTGTTGTTATTTTGGATGTGTTAATGATGTAGGCCTAAATGTCTACACCACTTATTATCACTGGTGCATGCTAATTGGATGACTCTGTCTAGCATTAATGATTTGACTATTTGCACTAGGGCGCTTAGCAGCTTGCTGTGGAACGGTTATTTATACACACACAGAGACGCACACGCACACACACACACAGACACACACGCACACACACAAGCTGATCTATGTGGAGCAGTACAGGGGAGGCTGGATTAGTTGTGGGTCAGGTGACTATCTGGGGTCTGTTTAAAGCGGTCTGAGGGGGCGTGGAGGGAGTGTCCAGGGGTCAAGGTTCAAAGCTGCTGCCCCTCGGCGGCCGGGTCTCAAACAGGAGATGCGGGTCCTTGAGCCGGCGGCCTGGTGGCTCTGAGGGGTGAGCGGCTCTGAGGGGTGAGCGGCTCTGAGCGGCTCTGAGGGGTGAGCGGCTCTGAGCGGCTCTGAGGGGTGAGCGGCTCTGAGGGGTTAATATAAATTAACGCCAATTAAGAAGGTTGTAGATATTTATATATACATATTTATTTTTGATAACATTTCCAAAGTTGTGTTTGAATACAACTGGATGACACTTATATTTCATGACCACCAAATAATAATTCAAAGTGAAGTCACCCAATGTCTCATTCCCTTTGTCCTAAACTACAATAACCACCATGTCTCGTTTCCTATCTCCTAAACTACAATAACCACCATGTCTCGTTTCCTATCTCCTAAACTACAATAACCACCATGTCTCGTTTCCTATCTCCTAAACTACAATAACCGCCATGTCTCGTTTCCTATCTCCTAAACTACAATAACCACCATGTCTCGTTTCCTATCTCCTAAACTACAATAACCGCCATGTCTCGTTTCCTATCTCCTAAACTACAATAACCACCATGTCTCGTTTCCTATCTCCTAAACTACAATAACCACCATGTCTCATTTCCTATCTCCTAAACTACAATAACCACCATGTCTCGTTTCCTATCTCCTAAACTACAATAACCACCATGTCTCGTTTCCTATCTCCTAAACTACAATAACCACCATGTCTCGTTTCCTATGTCCTTAAAAAGCTCCAGTGACCATCCCTAAGGTGTGTCCCTAAGGGACTCCGACCTGGAGCTAACGGTGGAGTCTGATCAAAGGTCTTAGTTAAGTGTCCATGTCGTAGCCCTTCTTACCAGCCTCGACTTACTCTTGGAGGACTCGGGATGTCCATAATGGTTTTGTCCGAATAGTTAGAATTATTATACCCTATATAGCGCACTCATTGTGTCCCACAGTGCATCGTGAGAAGTATGTACTCTCTATGGTCACTAACCATATATTCCTAATAATAATAATAATACATCTTTATTGGTCACATACATGTACACACACAGTGACATGAGTTCCTCTGCTTTAACCCATCCTGGTATGAGGAGCAGTGGGTATCAGCTCTTGGATGAGCAGGGGAGCAGGGGAGGGGTCTGGTGCCTGGCTCAAGGGCACTGAGGCAGTGGTGGCCCAGGAGGAGAACTGCCACTTTTTTTCCAAGTAGCAGTTCTCTCTCTCACTGCGTTGTTTCATTTAGCCAATGAGCTCACTATATAGTCCTCTGCATTGAGGTCCCCAGAGAGGCAGTAGGGGATGAGGGAAGGACTCCGGACCTGGTGGTCCGCTGCTTTACCTTCAAGCCCCCGTACCCTATTCCCCTATATAGAAAAGACACACACACACACACACACACACACACACACACACACACACACACACACACACACACACACACACACACACACACACACACACACACACACACACAGGTCTGTCCCAGGTCTACCTGCATCCCATATCCCCCCCCTGCGCCTCTCACTTCAAATAGCGTGCATGTGTGGTGTTGTTTTTTTGTTGGTTTGTTTGTGTGTGTGTGTGCTGTTTGTATGTGTGTGTGTGTGGTTTTGATTGTGCTTTGTATGTGTGTGTTGTGTATTTGTGTGTTGTTTTTTTTTGTTGTGTGGTGTGTATTTATGCGTGTGTGTGTGTTGTTGTAGGTGTGCTGTGTATTTATTTGTGTGTGGTTTGTACTGTATGTATGTGTGTGTGTGTGTGGTTTGTACTGTATGTGTGTGTGTGTGTGTGGTTTGTATTTATATATATATATATATATATATGTGTGTGTGTGTGTGTGTGTGTTCCGCGACACGCTGCAGGCGCGGCGAGGGCGGTCTCCGAGGTGTCCCAGCACATCCAGGACAACGCCCGCAGCCACCAGAACCACCTTCAGCTGGGCCGGGTGCAGAGACTGCTGAAGGGCAGGAAGACCAAGGTGTTAGCTCCAGGTGAGGGCCTGTGATCAGCTATTCCTTTCATCCCCCCCGGTGTGTGTGTGTGTGTGTGTGTGTGTTCCTCCCCACACAAAAAGAGAGCCAGGGAAAACCAAAAGGAAGGAAATTAACTAAGTATTCCTTGACGTTGTGGACTCTGAAGAATAGCTGTCTTTTCTTGTTGTTTTTTCCCCTGAATCGATGAGCTTCACACTGAGCTTTTTTCCGTGGGATAGCAGCAGGGTTTTTGGCAGATCAAACCCAGGGCCTGGCATATCAATACATCCCTCCCCTCCAAACACCCCCCCCCACCCTCCTCACTAATTGGCGGCGAGTAAACAGGCCTCCACCCTCACGTCCGCCTCTCTCTCTCCATCTTCTCTCCCTCCTTCTCCACCTCCTTCTTCTTTCTCCTTCTTCGTCTTCTTCTTACCGCAGTCGCCTCTCTCTCTCCCCCTCTGGGGCAGAGGGGGGGGGGGGGGGGGGGGGGGATAGGTGCTCCACGTGGGGAACAACAGAGGGGGGAGGAGGAGGATCCTACTCCCCCCTCTCCCTGCCAATCTCCCCTAGGACCAATTAGAAGCCGGCCTCATCTTGTGGGTCCAACAGATGAAAAAGGAATCCTCCCCGCTGTGTGTGTGTGTGTGTGTGTGTGTGTGTGTGTGTGTGTGTGTGTGTGTGTGTGTGTGTGTGTGTGTGTGTGTGTGTGTGTGTGTGTGTGTGTGTGTGTGTGTGTGTGTGTGTGTGTGTGTGTGTGTGTGTGTGTGTGTGTGTGTGTGTGTGTGTGTGTGTGTGTGTGTGTGTGTGTGTGTGTGTTTGCTTGCTTGCAGGCGCGCCTGTATTTGCACACTTGTTTTATGTGTGTGTTTACCGGTGTGTGCATGTGTGCAATCCCCTCACACACTTGTGTCGAGAGGTTGGTTGGGAGCTCGCAACGAATACCAACCGAGGGGCTCCTGCTCATCTCTCTCGCTCTCGCTCTCTCTCTCGCTCTCTCTCTCTCTCTCTCTCTCATATGCGGATGTGGGGAAATTTCAAAAGCTTCCTCTCATCCAAGTTCTCAGGCCCCCTTGCAACTCTTGCCGCTCTCCCTTTCACCCAATAAAGCTCCAATCCCACCAGGCTTGAGACTTCAGACTTCAGAGCACTGCTGCCCTCCGCAACACCCCACCAC
>CM051022.1:868727-986227 GCA_027704905.1 Muraenolepis orangiensis | reverse complement strand
GGCTGTATATACATATCAATATTCATCTGCTCTTTAGTCTCCGTCTCTGTGTTAACCAAGGGGGGGGGGGGTAGTAGCTTGAGTCCACCCCGCTGAGAGGAACTGATTCCTGGTGATGGCTCCGCTGGCGGGTCCCTAGTACCGCTAGATGGATTCCAATCCTACAGGGCCCCCTACCTCCGGCCACAACACCTGGCAGTCACCGACGCCTTGTAGCTCTGGGGCCACCACACACACACACACACACACACACACACACACACACAGAGGCACACGCACTTTGATTACGTTTACGAGTTGTGGGCGACCAGTGAGAAGAGCCCTTCAGTGACTTCATGCAAAACTTCTGTCCACGCACACACATGTGGTGTGGCCCCCACATCATGTGTGTGGGTGTCAACGACGGGGAGATTCTGAAGTGGGATTAGGGCCATGGATCCATCCCTTCCAGCTCCTAGCGAATACATCTTCCTCACCCCCTCTCTCCCCCCTCTCTCCCACTCATACCTCCTTCTCCGCTAGCAGTAGCCCACTCCAGTGTTATCTAATGGCAGGAATGGCATTTCATTAGCCCCCCTCCACGCTGCGTTCTCAATAGCATGAGGTCTAATTCCTCATGAGGGTCTTATTGATCGGTGGTCCCCCTCTTTCCTCTGGGGGTTCAGGTAGGGCTGTACTGTCCACACTACAGCCTGCATAGCCATGGGGGGGCGTGAAGAATTACACACTAATTACATTGGACACCAGTAAATGCCATGGCAATCTATATGCAAAGTTTGCGAGGAGAAACAAAACAAAATAACTTTTATCGAATTTTCCTTTCCGTTTTATTTCTTAGTCTTCTTCTCCTTCCCACCTAAGCTTGTATTTTATTTTATTTTAAAAACGCCCGTCTTGCGTTGTTCCGTCCATCTCATCTCTCTCCTCTCCGTTAAAGAGCTCTCTGCCATTACTTTAATTCATCCTTTCTTCTTCTCCTTCTTCCCGCTTTTCATTTTTTCTCTTCACATTTTCTTCTTCTTCTTCTTCTTCTTCTTCTTCTTCTTCTTCTTCTTCTTCTTCTTCTTCTTCTTCTTCTTCTTCTTCTTCTTCTTCTTCTTCTTCTTCTTCTTCTTCTTCTTCTTCTTCTTCTTCTTCTTCTTCTTCTTCTTCTTCTTCTTCTTCTCTGACGGATCCCTTTGATGTATAAATAATCAGTTAAATTATGTGCGCTGAGGAAGTCTCCGCGCGCCGTCGCCGCTCTTATTATACTAAGTAATTTCTACCTAAGAGGGTCAGACATCCGACAAATCCCTAATTACCACACACACACACACACACACACACACACACACACACACACACACACACACACACACACACACACACACACACACACACACACACACACACACACACACGCGGTACCCCGCTGCCCAACTCCGCCTTAATCGGTGTAATTGTATGTGATGACGGTGTGTTGTTTGGTTGGTCGCTCCGTATGACGACGGACCGAAATGTGCTTTGTTTGTTTGTTGTTTCTGAGCTCGACACACCGCAGGCAGGTAAAGTTAAGGTGTGTGTGTGTGTGTGTGTGTAGGACCATATCTGGCGGTTTGCGGCGCTGCCGTCATGTCTTGTGGTGCCCTGCCCTCTAGTGGTCGGGCCGTGTCACTGCTGCCTTATTGCTGTTGAATCGCACGGCTCTCAGCGCAGTTCGTTTAATCGTTGATGTGAACGGCAAGACAAAAATAAATAAATAGGGAAGTGAAGGGAACTAAATTGACATTCAATTTGAAAAATGAATATATTGGAAGAAAATAAATCGGTGTATAAATCACATGGAACAGTAATTACACAAAGAACAGCGTATGAATATGTTTAGGTTCATGTTTTTGACCAGTTTTATGTTTGTCTCCTAGTTGTCGTTCCCCAAGGCCAAGCTGCTGCTGATGTCATGTGACCAGGAGGACATCAACGACTGGCACCAGAGCCTGGTCTCTGCTGTCGGGTACGCTGCTCACACACACGCACGCACGCACGCACGCACGCACGTCACACACATACACACACACACTGCCTAGGATCCTAAACTTTCTTTAGACCGAGGCTAGCATAGTGTCGTTCATGTTGCATCAAAAGTGGTGATGGTTGTGGTTTGATTGACATCCAAGCCAAGGAGGATCCCTCTGTTAGGTCTGACGCTTCAATAAGCATTTAATAAGGTGAACTGTTCTAATGATGTTAATGATGTTTATGAATGAACAACAACGTCAAGGCAGCTTGAACAACTACAAAAAGGACAGGACTGGGGAAAGCGAAGCCTGGTCCGAGAGATTCGGCAAGGCGTGTGTATACTGTGTGTTTTGTACACACACACATGCACACACACACAAGTACACACACACACAACACACACACCCCAGTGAGGCCCCCTGTGAGGGAAGGCTAAGGGCAGCCTTCCTGTCAGCCAGGAAGGCTGGTACTCCACCATTGATTGGCCTGCGGCCTACACCCCCTCCGGCTACTGCTGTCACTGTCAGTAACTGAAGTCCCCCTGTACTCTCCCCACCCTCTCCTCACCCGCACCTCTCCCCCTCCTCACCCTCTCCTCACCCGCACCTCTCCCCCTCCTCTCCCCCTCCTCCCGGAAGGAGGCACCAAGGTCAGCCTGGCTAAGCATCGGGGGCCAGACGGGCTCCAGCCCTCCTCCTCCGTCACCCCTCCATCACCCCCCCCCCCCCTGCCTTCAATGCCCGGCCCGGCTAATTATGTGATCACCCAGGGAGGGGCGCCCTATGACCCCACCCTGACCACCATGCGGGTGGGGGGGGGGGAGGTGGGGGAGGAGGGGGAGGGGACAGCGGGTCGAACCTGTATTTTTCTTCTTCTTCCCCAAATTCCCCAGGGAGTGTAATTAAGCCAGAGAAATAGGGAGGGAGGGAGCGAGAGTCCAGCTTTGAGAGGACCGCGGGGGGTCATCGTCATGACTACCGGCTGTCACGGCCAGGAAGGGGATGGGAGGGGTCATTTATGGGCAGCCCCCCCCCCACCACCACCACCACCACACAACCAATAACATGAGAATAATACACGACTAATGACTCAGAAAATAGTCATTTGATACAAACTAAAATGTGTTGTTTTTTTCTTATAAAAATACAATTAAATAAAATAAGATATACAGGAAGAAGTATTATGTTTCTGTTTGTCCCTCTCGTGTGTGTGTGTGTGTGTGTGTGTGTGTGTGTGTGTGTGTGTGTGTGTGTGTGTGTGTGTGTGTGTGTGTGTGTGTGTGTGTGTGTGTGTGTGTGTGTGTGTGTGTGTGTGTGTGTGTGTGTGTGTGTGTGTGTGTGTGTGTGTGTGTTTGAGAGGGAAAACAGGAAAAGTGACTGTCTCCATCTCTCGGTCTGAATGAGGCCATTGATTGAAAACGAGTGAGCACAGTGTGGGTGTCACTCCCACTTCCCAGATTCAATTGGATTTCTATTTTCCTCGGAAGAACATCCTCAAAAATGTGAATCCTTGAAACTGAATCCTCCCCTCCTCCCATGACACCACGTCCCCAAAGAGACGCCAGGAAGTTGATCACATGTCGCGTTCAGGGAAAGGTGGGACTTTAACCTACGGCTTTGGTTATTTAAACCTCTCAAGAACAACTAGAGGGCCCTCAGTAGAGCGCACACCTCCACCACACCAAAAAGTCCCCTTGATCGGGTTTCATATCTGGACCCGCGCCAAAATGGAATCAACTGTTCTGTTGGCCTGTAAGTAATCTAACCAATAAGTTTCGTCCAATTCCGTTCATAACTAAGTTGTCTTTCTAACAGACCAACAAACAGGGTTGAAAACATAACCTCCGGTCCGTCTTGGATGGCGGAGGTATAGCAGTATAACTGAACTGAAGTCACCCCCTAACCGCAGGCCTGCCCAGCGCTGGCTGTTTGGCGTCTCGTGTGTTGTTGTTTTAACCTGGTGATCACGGTGTTATTCTCTCTCTCCGTACAGGAAGCTGCAGTCTAAAAACACCACGGTCCACAAGCAGACCGACGACCTGTGCAGGCGGCCGCTGAGACCTGCCCCGGACGTCCCGCAGAACACGGAACCCCCCGCGGACACCACGCCCGGGAGGAAGAGGAACACGGAACCCCCCGCAGACGCCACGCCCGGGAGGAAGAGGAACATGGTGAGCACCGCACACACACATGTGATGTTCTCAGGTCGTGAACACGCTTACATTTTTCTTTTATTTGAAAAATCTCAAGGAAACAAACCAACTTAATTTAGGACTCAAGACCTTTCTTCTATGATTCCTCTAGTATTGTTGTAGGAAGCCGTACTGCGGGACTGAATGAGGAGTAAGCTTTCCATTGGACTTGTTTCACATGGACAATATAAACATCTTGAATCTAGAAACAGATGGTTAGTGTTTGAGCTCCTGTTTCACCAGAGAACACAGCCGTCTTGCGATTCTATTTCTCTAATAGTTCATGTATAATGTAATACTTCCTTCGTCTCTGTGTAACTGTGTGTGTCCCTAAGTATTATTATTATAGTTAGTTATTATTATTCTGTACTTTCACCTGAGCACTGGTTCAGAGACTTGTTAGGAATGAAATGCGCTTTTGACTTCTGGTGACGAGATGTTCTCTTAACTTCCTTTGTTAAACACACTACTGTAAGTCACTTTGGATAAAAGCGTCTGCTAAATGACTGTAATGTAGTGTAATGTAGTGTAATGTAGTGTAATGTAATGTAGTGTAATGTAATGTAGTGTAATGTAATGTAATGTAATGTAGTGTAATGTAATGTAGTGTAATGTAGTGTAATGTAATGTAGTGTAATGTAGTGTAATGTAATGTAATGTAGTGTAATGTAATGTAGTGTAATGTAATGTAGTGTAATGTAGTGTAATGTAATGTAGCGTAATGTAGTGTAGTGTAATGTAGTGTAATGTAGTGTAGTGTAATGTAGTGTAATGTAATGTAGTGTAGTGTAATGTAATGTAATGTAGTGTAGTGTAATGTAATGTAATGTAATGTAGTGTAATGTAATGTAGTGTAATGTAGTGTAATGTAATGTAGTGTAATGTAGTGTAATGTAGTGTAGTGTAGTGTAATGTAATGTAGTGTAGTGTAGTGTAATGTAATGTAGTGTAATGTAATGTAATGTAATGTAGTGTAGTGTAATGTAGCGTGGTGTGGTGTGGTGTGGTGTGGTGTGGTGTAATGTGTTCTGTGCTCCTCCTCAGGCCAACAGCGAGGTGTCTGAGCGGGCCCACACCTCTTCCTCCAGCAGCAGCAGTACAACGGGTCCCGCCGAGCCCAAGAGGATGAAGCTCACTAGCGCCCCTGCTGGGAGGTGAGCAGTATGGCACCACGCTGGGGGGGATGTTGTGTACGAGAATAGCCCAGATATATTTGACCACCACAGGCAGGGATCACGTAACCCCGCCCCCTGGGAACAATGTATTAAATGTTGGTTTATTGTAATTATCCGCAGCATAGTTCAGGATGGGGGGGGGGGCTCTGTCCCTCGGCGGCCATTAGAAATATCAATTCCCAGGCAAGATATTCTTCGGATTGTGTTGTTGTTTTTTTGTACGAGTCTATATTATATTTATACCAATTAAAAGCCCCATAAGGTTTAAACACCACCGGCGTGGCTCTTCAAGCGAGGGTGTGTCTTCAATGAACTTGGTTTGATCTTTTATTTTCACAATTATTTTATTCCCTTTTTCTCTCCAGTCCCCCGGAACCTTCCGGTTCCAGCTGTGTCATCCTGTGATGGACGGGGTCAGAGGTCAGGAACATCCCAAAGTCATGTGACCAGGGTCATATCAACAAATATATGTATTTTACTTTTTAGATTTTTGCCATATTAGATTTTTAAATGTATCCCATTAATGCCAAAGACGGGAAGATCCAAAAGAGTTTGGAGACCTTTGCATTATGACCTATTTTTATTTCTATAATTATTCTAATTATTATTACTGCAGCTTCAGCTGATGTGTACCATGTGCAATAGAGAACATGGAAATGCTTCTCGGGGAATTGATTACCGAAAGAAAAAACAACTGAAATGGTTTGTGTTCTATAAGGGAGACTCGTTAAGTGAAGAGTGCCGTTAACCAGCTGCACTTAACCATTCATGAGATTAAACTTATCACAACTCCCTATGTTATACTACTTTAAACACGTCTTCGGTTAAACCCTACGCTTCATGTTTTATCAACGCTTCGTATATATTTTTTATTTTGCCTTTGCAAATATAGATTTTATACCTGCTTTTCTTTTTAAAAATGATTTCTACTACTGCTGCTATCTGAGACTCTGGTCCAAAAACACCATTCCTACTGCAATGTACCAATAAAACTCAGTAAGTGTTGTGTAAATGTGTGCAATCGTCTTTCAAAAGTAGAATCCGCTGTAGTTGCTTACAGCTTAGTTGTTGATGTTATATATATTGTTATATATGATATTATATATATTGTTATATATAATATTTTATAAATTGTTATATATATTCATTATATAATATTCAATAGCCTTCATGCTACATGAGACCAGGGGATAGCAGCCCAGAGCTAACTCATACAGAAAGTCACTCATGTCGCTCTTATAGCATCGAACGTGTGTTGGTTCGATACCCATGCCGGACCAACACCTACCATTTCTCATGTACTAAATACTACTTTAATTAGAGTTAGAAATACCAAATATAGAAAATGAGACTTTAAATCCCAGCGGAGAGAATATACATTTGAGGCGGCGGGAAATGAACGGCCGGACCAAGTTGTGCGGATGATTGGTCTCGCGCCCTGACGGAGGGCCTGTGACGTTGATGATGACGTTTTAAATATTCAAGGTCCTATATGTGGAGCGCGAGACCGATGGGGTTCTATTTTAAAAGGAGACAACTGATGATTGGTCACTTGTTGGCACGCGCCAGTAGGCTGCGAGTGTCCAAGTCGATCCGTCACGCGCCAAGCCGCAACTTCGCGTGGAGCTGCGCGTCGGCGCCTTACGGTAGTCCGCGCGCACAGAAAGTAACTGCAGTTACGTGCTATAGCCACAAGATCGCGCTATTGGCGCATAGTATTTATAAACGATGTTTGTCATATTTAATCCGTTTATCCGGGGAAGGGGAAGTACGTACAGTCCAATATTATTTCGATAAGCTTCACTGGATGTTCTACGTAAAAATGATGTACAGTTATATCAATGTTTGGGATTTACTACTCTGAGCCCACGGGGTCATTTCTAATCTAAACCTGGAGGACTGAATCCTCTTTATTGGTCACATACAGTACACACAGTGTGTAGTATTTACTATGTCCTAGTATTAGGAGCAGTGAGCAGCTATTGTGTATATACAGCGCCCTGGAAGCAGTGTAGGGGTGGGTCTGGTGCCTCGCTCAAGGGCACCTCGGCAGTGCCCAGGTGTTTCAGGGACTTGAACCGTTGACCCTCCGGTTCCCAAGCCAAGTCCCAACAGACTGAGCTACTGCCCCTATTTGTGTTAGCTTGCCAGAAACAAGTTCTCCTTAGTGCAGTCAGCGACATTTCTCTTGTCATGTTGATATGTTAGTGTTAGAGTTGATATGTTAGTGTTAGAGTTGATATGTTAGTGTTAGAGTTGATATGTTAGTGTTAGAGTTGATATGTTAGTGTTAGAGTTGATATGTTAGTGTTAGAGTTGATATGTTAGTGTTAGAGTTGATATGTTAGTGTTAGAGTTGATATGTTAGTGTTAGAGTTTATATGTTAGTGTTAGTGTTGATATGTTAGTGTTAGAGTTGATATGTTAGTGTTAGAGTTGATATGTTAGTGTTAGTGGAAACCCTCCACCTGTGCCCTGGACCCCTTTCCCACAGCCCTGGTCAAATCTAACATTGGTGCCA
Source organism: Muraenolepis orangiensis (assembly GCA_027704905.1). Taxonomy (NCBI): domain Eukaryota; kingdom Metazoa; phylum Chordata; class Actinopteri; order Gadiformes; family Muraenolepididae; genus Muraenolepis; species Muraenolepis orangiensis. The sequence continues at coordinate 978,345 of CM051022.1, read as the reverse complement.
TAAGTCCCCTGATCCCTTCAGTGATAAACCACTCCATCCAGTCTGGTCATGTTCCATCCCCATTAAAAGCTGCTGTCATCAAACCACTCCTCAAAAAAACCACCTTAGACCCTGAAGTCCTGGCTAATTACAGACCTATCTCCAACCTGCCATTTCTATCAAAGGTGCTGGAGAAAGTAATTGCCATTCAGATTCATGAACATCTCAAACACAATAACCTCTTTAAAAAATTCCAGGGCCACAGTACAGAAACTGCCTTAGTCAGGGTGACCAATGACCTGCTGATGACGGCTGACACCGGATCTCCATCCCTCATCACTCTCATCAACTGTTACCAATCTGGGTGTTAAATTGGATCCTCACCTGACCTTTGAGGCCCACATCAAACAAACATGCAAGACCTCCTTCTACCACCTCAGAAATATCGCTAAACTCCGCCCACACTCCGTCTGTCAGATGCTGAAAACCTTGTCCACGCCTTTGTCTCCTCCAGGCTAGACTACTATAAGGCACTTCTCATTGGGATTCCTAGCAAGAACATCCAGAAGCTGCAATACATCCAGAACAGCGCTGCTAGGATCCTGATGAGAGTGCGGAAGTATGAACACATCACGCCCATACTCAAATCACTGCACTGGCTCCCGGTCTCACTCAGGATTGACTACAAAATCACCCTCTTCACCTATCAGTGCATTCATGGAAATGCTCCCTTTCCTTAATTTCCCTCGGGATAAATAAAGTCATCTTGAATCTTGAATCTTCTTGATACATCAAAGAACTTCTCACCCCACAAACCTCCACGAGGACCCTACGCTCTGAAAAGGCAAACCTCCTCCTTCCCCCCAGGAGGGAGGAGGTTGGATCACTGGAGCAGTGGTGCCAGGAGAACAGCCTCGCCCTCAACGTCAAGAAGACCAAGGAGCTGATCGTGGACTAAAGGAAGCAGAGAGGAGAGCACGCCCCTATCTCCATCGACGGTGTTGCAGTAGAGAGTGTCAGCGGCTTCAAGTTCCTCGGTGTGCACATCTCCGAGGACCTCACATGGTCCACGCACACCACACACGTGGTGAAAAGGGCCCAACAACACCTGTATTTCCTCAGGCGTCTGAGGAAATTCAGCATGGGCCCCGCATCCTGAGAACATTCTACACCGGCACCATCGAGAGTGTTCTTACAGGGTGGATCACCGCCTGGTACGGGAACTGCACCGCACTCAAGCGCAGAGCGCTTCAAAGGGTGGTGCGGACGATATGTTGTTGATGTGGTGAGCTACCCTCCCTCCTGGATATATACAACAGGCAGTGCGTGGCCAAGTCGGGTATTGCACATAAGATTTTCACTCATTGCTTTTACTTGTGTAAACTGTGACGTGACAATAAACTTGACTTGAGTTGATGTTAGTGTATGTGTTTATATGTTATGTATTAATATTTATTATTTTTCCTCTTTCCTAGTCCAAGAGAGGTGGGGGGGCTTAACCTTTGACCCTCAAGGTCACATGCTGTTTAACTCCTTCAGGAAGTATTGCACAACCCCAGCTTCAGCGTAACGTTGATGACTGTGAGCGTATTACTGACTAACTAACTGGTGGAGGTGGTGATGGAGGTGGAGGGTGTTTTTACTTCCGGCCGGAAGTAAAAACGGAGCATCATAGAGTGAAGCGCTGAGTTCCAGGAGGGAGAAGAGATTATTCTCTGAAGAAGCCGCTAAACCCCTCGCAAGAATGTTAGCTCGGAGCTAACCGGCCGCTAAGGCCACATCAAATGACCCTAATGAGATGGGCTGAGTGGCTTCTGATTAGTGTGTGTGTGTGTGTGTGTTAAAGGAGAGAGGGAGAGAGAGAGCGAGAGAGAGAGCGAGAGAGAGAGGGTATCATAGAGGCAGGGAATTAACCAATATCACTTAGTTCGATTATTTTTCTAAATAATTGTGGCGTCCAAATTAGACGCACATCATTTCTTAATCCAGTTTCTCTACTCTCCTGGTCCACACCGGTCCCACTTTGGGTTCCACAACAGAACAGGAGCAGGCGTCCTTACAGGCCGTCGAGGGACGGCCTGTAATTATTGTACTTTACTATGTACATTACTATAAGTCCCTTATGGCCCCCATGTCCCTCCTAACCATCCCTGAAGGAGGGGTCCTCCACTCTGGTTCCTTCTCTAGATGTCTTCCTCCATCATTAAGGGAGGTTCCTCTTGCCCTGAGGGGGGCTAGGTGTTTGGGGGGGGGGGGGGGTTCCTCTTGCCCTGAGGGGGGCTAGGTGCCTGGGGGGGGGGGGGGGAGGTTCCTCTTGCCCTGAGGGGGGCTAGGTGTTTGGGGGGGGGGGGGGTGGTCAACATGTGGCCTGGGGGCCCTTTGAGACTGGAACTGGGTTTAGGGGCTAGACTAATAAAGTTGATTTGACTTGACTTAAAGACAGTTTACAATTAAAGGATTCAAATTGGACTTAAAGATGACCTACAAACAGAATCCTAAGTCAGCTCCCAACTGGTTTTACAGAGGAGCTTGATTGGCTGTGCCGTCCAAACCAACTGCAAGGTCAACTCAAAGCTGCCATGGAGTGTGAAACCAGGACGGAGTCAAAGAGCTTTTAACTGTAAACCCACAGTCTGAGTGAACTCGAGTGCGACCAGTAAAAAGGCTTTACCTAAAAGCAAAAAAAGCTGTTGCTCCAAATATTTTAATACAATTACTCGTGTCATGCTTACAAAAGCCATTTTTGCTGTATCTTTTAATGCCTTTATCAAGACCTCCGTGTAAACTATGACGACCACGCTCCACGAGGACCTGTGTTGTTGACATTCAGAAGGTCTTATCTGTCCTATATCCCCCTTCCATAGCCGCTAAGAGCTATTTTGGGGTTCTGCTTTCTTGGCTGAGAGATTGTCTTATATAACCCAGGTTTTGTTTTTCTTCTTCTTTTTGAACAAAAGTCGCCCACTCCTCCTCCTCCTCCGCCACCATCTCCGTTTATTTCAAAGTGTTTACTCTGGTCTAAATATGGGACACTTTGTGCTACAATGACTCACCCAGGTGAGGGAGTAGGGCCAGGAGCCCATCCATCAAAGCTGACCCAAATTCATCACCTCATCAGGATTTTTTTACCCAGAGTCCTCTCTGGCTATTGATCTCCGGCGTTCCCAAGGAGAACCGTGGACAGCATCTGACTCTCTCTTTCAGAACCAGAACGGGGTCAATACCCAAAACACAAACCCCCACAGATGCTGGAAGAAGAAGAATAAATACAGCATGATTGAAATAGGACATCACAAGGGAACAGAAGAGTAGTTTATGAAAAATGAATCCAAAATTGAGTTATATGTTTTATATATATATATATATATCGGTAGTAGTGTATACCGGTATATGTTCAGAAAATTGAGTTATGTTTTTCATATCAGTAGTAGTGTATATATGTGCACAATATGAGTAGTTATATATTAGCTTTTAACATGTATGTTAACACCATTGTTAACACTGTGAAGTTATAATAATAATATATATTATATATATTGGACACACTGGGAGTCCGTTGTTCTCTCACACACCAACACAGCCAGGTGTTGGTCCTCCACCTCCCACCCTGAGGGATGCTGGCTGAGCCTAACAGTGGAACACCTCCACCCTCATCAGGACCGCTGGTGAAACACTGCAGAATACCCCTAGCCAAAACCGCTGATTGTTTGGGAAATCGGCTGGTCGAGTGTGTTGTACTGTGTGTGTGTGTGTGTGTGTGTTTGTACCTGATGATGAGAAACTAGGTCACAATGTACCTGAGAACAGAGACATTTATCATACCAAAAAGGCAGCAAGCCTATCAGTCCTACTGTGTTATAGTAGAACTTCTGATCAGTCCTACTGGGTTATAGTAGAACTTCTGATCAGTCCTACTGTGTTATAGTAGAACTTCTGATCAGTCCTACTGGGTTATAGTAGAACTTCTGATCAGTCCTACTGTGTTATAGTAGAACTTCTGATCAGTCCTACTGTGTTCTAGCAGAACTTCTGATCAGTCCTACTGTGTTCTAGTAGAACTTCTGATCAGTCCTACTATGTTATAGTAGAACTTCTGATCAGTCTTACTGGGTTATAGTAGAACTTCTGATCAGTCCTACTGTGTTATAGTAGAACTTCTGATCAGTCTTACTGGGTTATAGTAGAACTTCCGACCCAGAAATCGTACTATGTTATTAAAGCAGCATTCAGAGATATTCTACAGAAGAAAACGTTTTTCTTCAGGATTTTAATAAGTGAATTTCTACAGTGGCAAGGTGTTGATTTGAAATCAAGACGGTGTTGATTTGAAACCTTATTTAGTGAACAGTTTACCAAACACTGCTGTACAGTACATCTGTGTTCGCCAATTACAAGCTTACAGATCCCCACCTCCAGCAACATGAATGGTCCAAACAACTCAACGATGGCAAGAAGTGATTCCAACGACGTGCAGTTTGGTGAACTCAGCCGTCCAGGTGGCGTTCCAGAGAGGCGTCGCTTCATCGCTTAAACCGCTGCTTGCATGCTGGTGCAGCTGGACCCACCCTCACTGACACACATGACCAGCCCTCTGTGGACCCGCCACACACACACACACACACACACACACACACACACACACACACACACACACACACACACACACACACACACACACACACACACATTCTCTCACACACACGCACATTCTCTCACACACACACACACACACATTCTCTCACACACACACACACACACAAAATGTACATGCACACCCATAAATGCTTGCCCACATTCATTCACACACACACACACACTGTGTGCACATGCCCTGTGCACACAGAAACATGCCCACGCATATGCACACACACACACACAGGAGGAAAAGGCACATGCATATGTTGTTTAAGGTGCACTATCTATCACAGATAGCAGACTTTAAACAGTATACCGCTATCTGGACATAAATACACCTTGCATTAAACAAGTCTGGGACAAATATGTACTTCACATGTACTTGTGCTAATGCTAATGCTAATGGGCCTTCTGTAGGCCGGCAGTCTGCAGCGCACCTGGCAGACCATGTGTTAAAAACACCTCAACGTTTCTCTACTACAAGTGTACTGTTGTTGATAAAAGCCTGTTTTAACGTTTCAATTTTGGAACGGAATGGGAAGTAGGGTTAGACGAGAGCTTCTCAGATGAGTGTGTGTGTGTGTGTGTGTGTGTGTGTGTGTGTGTGTGTGTGTGTGTGTGTGTGTGTGTGTGTGTGTGTGTGTGTGTGTGTGTGTGTGTGTGTGTGTGTGTGTGTTGGCTGTCGGTGTGTTATAGCTCTCTCTCCATCACCTCTGGGTCCACACAGGGAGCTGTAGTCATATCTCAAATCCTCCTTTAGCTGAGATAATACACAGGGTTCCTCCTCTATCAGTCTGTTATGAGCTAAACACTCAGATCCTGCAGGTTCTCTGTGTTCACCCTATGGGACCTTCAACTAGCAGCGTGAAGCCTGGAGGGCAAAGCTCCATGTTGATGGGCTGTTGTCATCTCAACTCTTTTTGTATTTTGTATTTATGTGTACACTTTTCACCTGGGTTACATATTTAAATAGTATTTATACTGTATATATATATATATGTATATATATATATATATATATATATATATATATATATATATATATATATACATACTGTATGTATATGTACTGTATATGTATACCACAATTCTGAAACGATATATTAAAATGCATCAATAACTTATTTTGAGATCATGTGAATCTTCTGTGAAACGCTGCACTGAACTCTGTACCTTATGACAAACCAACTAAACATGTGAGCCTGCCCCCAATAGGCCTACAGGACGTATGGGGCGTGGTGACGACGCACACACACACACACACACACACACACACACACACATATATAGAGGAGAAAACAGTCGCTCAGTGCGCTCTGGTCTGAGCTCCGAGACAGTCGCCTCACTGGAAGCCTTTAGTATGTTAATGTGTTTGAGCCTCTAAAGAACTTCTCTTTAAACACACCTTGGTTGTTTAGTCGGTCCGAGAGAAGCGATCCGAGACATGAACGACGTCAAGCTGGCGGTGCTGGGCAGCGAGGGGGCGGGGAAGTCAGGTGAGTCTGACGGACAGGTGTCCCCTGACGGACAGATGTCCCCTGACGGACAGGTGTCCCACTGACGGACAGATGTCCCCTGACGGACAGGTGTCCCCCGACGGACAGGTCGATTAGGATGGTTGTGTTCATGTTGGTATTGATTAACGCGTTGGGTTCACAGCTCTCATCGTTCGATTCCTGACCAGGAGATTCATCGGAGAGTACGCTTCGTTATCAGGTGAGACACATTGAGGATTCTTTTAATATATTTTTATATACATTATGTGTGTGTGTATGTCGCCATTTGTGGGATTGTAACGCGTCTTTGAGTACCTTAATAGCGCTGTGTGAATCAAATGTTTTATTCTTTATTTGTTTGACCCACGAATGCAAGTACCAGATATCATGGAATTAGGCATATCCACTAGACTAGCATTAATATTGTGAAGTGAGAAACACAATTGATTTATGCATAGGCCTATTACTTTAATGAGTATCTGTGGATACCTATGTTTTTTTCCCCTGGATATTATAAGTTTGTATTAGTAAAATCGACCTCAGCCTGTGTCTGGTACCACTTCGCCCATAGGGGGCGCTATAATTCACTTCCTCTTGGACCCTTAAGGTCCGACTGGAAACATTTCTCTGTTTTCTGAAAATTTCAGCAATCTAATTCCATAGAACACGTACCCAAATGACTTATTAGTTATTATTCTGGTTATTGTGGACTGCAATTAGTCATTGATTAGGTATGCAGTCTGCTGACTATTGATACTGGATTTTTCTTGCTGCATACTTTGGAATATTTCACATTTTCTCTCTCTCTCTCTCTCTCTCTCTCTCTCTCTCTCTCTCTCTCTCTCTCTCTCTCTCTCTCTCTCTCTCTCTCTCCAGAGTGTATCTACAGAAAGCGTCTTATTGTGGACGGGAGGCAGGTGAACCTGGAGGTGTACGACCCCTGCTCACAGGTGAGTAGAAAGAGAGCAGTAGAGAACCACCACGTGATGGAGAGAGAGACCCCCACCCATTCAGAAGGGGGCGGAGCAACAGGAACAAGCTCAGGACACATTGTCTCTAAACGTATTATCTGAACCAACACGATCGTCCACTGAGTCTCCTCGTCCCGCGTCCCCAACACTGATCTGAGCTGGTTAACAACCGCTCCTCTTCCGGTTTCCCTCAAAGCTCATTTGAATGCAGGCGACCATTGAGGCTTTAAAGAGAATAAATAAAGTTGAAATGACTCAACCTTTAGTTGTTGTACTCCAATGCATCCTCACTGTTCCCCAGGGCCTTGGTATCGCTCATCGTACCGCAGCTAACGGTACGATGAGGGATAACATGAGGGATTGTATTTATGTAAATGTTATCCATAATGAACTGTGTGTGTGTGTGGTGTGTGTGTGTGTGTGTGTGTGTGGGTGTGTGTGTGTGTGTGTGGTGTGTGTGGTGTGTGTGTGTGTGTGTGTGTGTGTGTGTGTGTGGTGTGTGTGTGTGTGTGTGTGTGTGTGGTGTGTGTGTGTGTGTGTGTGTGTGTGTGTGTGGTGTGTGTGTGTGTGTGTGTGTGTATCTGAAGGCGTGTGAGGGGAGGTCGTCTCTGAGCGATCAGATCCGCTGGGCGGACGGCCTGCTGGTGATCTACGATATCAGCCATCGAGCTTCTTTCCTGGCGGCCGAGGCCATTCTGCACCTGGTGAGAGAGCTGCTTCCTGCAGCCGGAAAAAGGTGATTGGGGCTCTCTGTCCGTGATCAATAACCTGGTGATCAATAACCTGGCCGATCAGTGTGTGTGTGTGTGTGTGTGTGTGTGTGTGTGTGTGTGTGTGTGTGTGTGTGTGTGTGTGTGTGTGTGTGTGTGTGTGTGTGTGTGTGTGTGTGTGTGTGTGTGTGTGTGTGTGTGTGTGTGTGTGTGTGTGTGTGTGTGTGTGTGTGTGTGTGTGTGTGTGTGTGTGTGTGTGTGTGTGTGTGTGTGTGTGTGTGTGTGTGTGTGCTTCATCTTGGATTAGCTGTTCATAAACTCCTTTTTGTATTTATTTTAACCCCAAAGATAATGTGCATATTTTCATAAATAATACTTCTTAAGAAAGTTGCATTTAAAACGATCAACAACAAACACACACTTAAGATCGACTCTTTCTGATTGGCCCAAATGAGTGTCAAGTGATTGGGACTCACGAGTCAATGACCTGTGAATCATAAGAGCCAATCAGAAACCGCTGTGACTCATAAGAGCCAATCAGAAACCGCTGTGACTCATAAGAGCCAATCAGAAACCGCTGTGACTCATAAGAGCCAATCAGAGCCCAGTCAGTTTCACCAGGTGCACTCACTGAGCCCAGGTCAAGCTGCTGCATTTGAAGTGGCGTCCTTCTTCTTAATTGAGTTCCTGTTAGGGAACAGTCTGAGTCGGTCATGATGCTTAACGAGCATCACTGCAACAAACTAAATGACAAAGTGTGCGCTGGTCTTACCCCGGCTCTCAGGGAGGGCGAGGCGGTCACGCCCGTCTTCCTGGTGGGCGCCAAGCAGGACCTGTGTCACCTGCGGGAGGTGGGCAGCGAGGAGGGCCGGCGTCTGGCCTCCCACTTCCGCTGCGCCTTCTTCTCGGAGCTGTCGGCGGCCGAGCCCGGCCAGGAGGTGGCGCTGGTGTTCTCCAAGGCGGTGCAGAGCGTGTGCTCGGGCAGCAAGGCGGCCAAGGAGCGGCGGCGGCCCAGCGGCTCCAAATCCATGGCCAAGCTCATCAACAACGTCTTCGGCAAGAGGAGGAAGTCGGTGTGACGGCCCACAGCTTGGACACCCTACCGTAGCACGCCTACACCCCCCTACCACGCCCCCCCCACCCTACCCTAGCACTCCTACACCCCCCCTACCACGCCCCCCCCACCCTACCCTAGCACGCCTACACCCCCCACCCCCCCCACCCTACCCTAGCACGCCCCCACCCTACCGTAGCACGCCTACACCCCCCTACTCCGCCTCCCCCCCTAGCCTAGCACGCCTACACCCCCCACCCTACCCTAGCATGCCTACACCCCCCCACTCCGCCTCCCCCCCCTACCCTAGCACGCCTACACCCCCCACTCCGCCTCCCCCCTACCCTAGCACGCCTACACCCCCCCACTCCGCCTCCCCCCCCCTACCCTAGCACGCCTACACCCCCCACTCCCCCCCACCCTACCCTAGCACGCCTACACCCCCCCACTCCGCCTCCCCCCCCCTACCCTAGCACGCCTACACCCCCCACCCCCCCCCACCCTACCGTAGCACACCTACACCCCCCCCCCCCCCCCCCTCCGGGCTGCCCGTCTCCAGGGTTCAGGCGGTCCGCTTTGTGGATGGAGCTGGTTCTCAAACTGCGGGTCGGGACCTATAAGTGGGAATCCACTCGAAGAGAAGCTGACTGTCAGCGTTTCAACATGTTGCATAAACTGCTAATGTGTTTATATTGAAGAGCAAAGCTCTTACAGAAAAGCGCAGCTACAGCGCCCCCCACAGGTCATCAATGACATTTGATATGTATCCTTTGTTTGTATGGCAAGTCTGTATGCCAACTGCACCGTCTCACCAGAGAGGGTGCTGTTGTTGCGGTTTGAAATTTGTGTTTGGTTACTCTTTGTAACGTAGTTAGTGTAACGTACAGTTTAATGTTTAACAATGTATTATATTGCTCTGGCAATATTGTATAGCACTTATTGGACTGAATTGCTTCCTCAATACTGCCTTTAACACTTGGGGTATAAAAAGCTCCTATAAAATCCTAAAAAAGGGATATGCTAAACAGTTGACTCTGTGCTGGGTCACATGACCACTTGGTGTCACTCCCATCTGAGAACAAACAAGGACTGAGGCACCAAACCCCATGGAATGATTCAGTTCTTCTGTTCTTGTTGAGGTGAAGTTGTACGTAGAGTTCACAGCCTTTGATACGATGCAGAATTACTAACTTCCGGAGTAACCGAACAGAAGAAATGAGTGTAAATATGTTGGCCAACAAATAAATATTGTTTTTGCATGATAGCTACTGTTGTGTCCTATTTGCTGCAATATATTCATGGTACTGTGGTGAGTTACATAATTCACCTGGGGAACTATGGTTGGGGGGCGTGCTCCCGCACGGACTGTTTTGAGCACCGGACTTGTTCTTGTTCCGGTTAGCGTTCTTGTTGCAACTGTGTGTTTTGTATGGCTAATAAAACCACAAGTTCCACTTTTGATGCACCGCCTCCGACTCCCGTCTTTCGGCACTACATTGGTGACCCCGACATAAGTCTCGTCGAAGTATCCGAGACAGAACAGAACATGGCAATTAGCCCCTTTTTCGTGAAATTGCCGGAATTCTGGGAAAATGCAGCCGCGGCATGGTTCGCACAGACGGACGCTCAACTCGCTCTCCGCGGGATAGACGATGACGAGACACGCTATCTACACGTTGTCACGGCACTGGGTAGCTCCACGGCGTCTCGGTCGGTAAGCTTCATTACCAATCCCCCCGCCCTGGGTAAATATGAGGCTTTCAAGAGCTATCTGCTTAAGACTTTCGAGTTGTCTCGACGGGAACGAGCCCGACGTCTTTTGGCGATGCGTGGCCTAGGAGACAACAAGCCCTCCGTACACATGGACATCATGCTAAAGCTGCTAGGTGCGGAGGAGCCTAATTTTTTATTCATGGAGATGTTTCTTCAACATATGCCGCCACACGTCCAGACAGCGCTCGCTAACACCCACATAACGGAGCCCCGCGAGTTGGCTGAAGAGGCTGACCGTTACTTCCTGGCTACCCAGTGTTTCGCCCCAGAAGTACTGGCCCCGACACGTAGCTACACCCCGCCTGGCAGGGATGTGCTAGCCGGCGGGAGCACCGGGACCGCCAACAGCCGTGCTAACACTGGCATGTGTTATTTCCATGCTCGTTTCGGACCAAAAGCCAACAAGTGCGTTCCCCCCTGTAACTACAAGCCGACGGGGAAACGACAGGGCCTGCGCTCAGTAGTGGCCGCGAGCGTGGGCATAACAAACCGGCTCCTGTTCATCAGAGACTCTTGCTCCGGGCGCAAATTCCTTTGCGACACCGGGGCTCAGAGGAGCGTCCTGCCAGCTTCTGTGGGCGACACCGCAAGAGGAGACCACGGCCCGCGTTTGATGTCCGCTAATGACACCCCTATCCGCACCTATGGCACGAGGACAGTAGACCTGTGTTTCGGAGGACAGCGGTTCACATGGGACTTCGTCACGGCCGACATCTCTTTCCCCCTCCTCGGCGCGGATTTCCTGTGCGCCCACGGGCTGCTGGTGGACGTTAAGAACAGACGCCTGGTGGACGCTATGACGTTTTCCTCGCTCGCATGCGTCCGCGGCGAGGCAGCATACGGCGGGCTCTCCAGCTCACTCTCGGAAGGTAACAGCTACCAGCGACTTCTCGGTGAGTTTCCCAGCTTGACGCAGCCCACTTTCTCCGCCGCCACTACTAAACACGGGGTCGAGCACCACATCGACACTAACGGCCCTCCGGTCTACGCTAGGGCCCGACGGCTCAACCCTGACAGGCTGGCGGTCGCTAAGGCAGAGTTTGCCAATATGGAACGTCTGGGCATCATCCGCCGCTCAGACAGCCCGTGGGCATCACCGCTCCACATCGTCCCCAAGCCAGACGGCGGGTGGCGGCCGTGTGGAGATTACCGCCGCCTTAACGACGCTACTACTCCGGACCGCTACCCGGTCCCTCACATCCAGGACTTCTCTGCACACCTGGCGGGCAAGCTGGTGTTCTCCAAGGTGGACCTGGTGCGTGGCTACCACCAGGTTCCGGTACACCCCTCAGACGTCCCCAAAACGGCGGTAGTCACGCCGTTCGGACTTTTTGAGTTCTTGCGCATGCCGTTTGGTCTTAAAAACGCAGCGCAGTCCTTTCAGCGGTTAATGGATGCGACGCTAAGGGACATGCCATTCCTTTTTGTCTACTTAGATGACATACTCGTCGCCAGCTCCTCTGAGGAGGAGCACCAGGCACATCTGCGGATCCTTTTCGAAAGGCTTAACCAACACGGCCTTATTGTCAACCCGGCAAAGTGTCTGTTCGGGGTGTCCTCCATCCACTTCCTCGGTCATCTCATCACCAAAGAGGGGGCCGCCCCCCTCCCGGCGAAAGTGGAAGCTGTATCCGCTTTTCCCCGACCAAACACAGCTCGGGCGCTCCGGGAGTTCCTCGGGATGGTAACCTTTTACCACCGGTTCATCCGCCGGGCCGCCCACACCATGCGCCCGCTGTACGAGGCTCTCAAGGACAAGTCCCCCGGCCAGGCCATCGACTGGACGGCCGAAAGGGAGACCGCCTTCGATGCCACCAAGGCCGCCCTGAGCCAAGCCGCCATGTTGGCTCACCCGTCGCACAAGGCCCCTATCGCTATTACCACCGATGCGTCCGACTATGCCGTCGGAGCGGTACACGAGCAATGGGTCGACGGCGCCTGGCAACCGCTCGCCTTTTTCAGCCGGCAGTTGACCCCCAGGGAGCGCAAGTACAGCACGTTCGACAGAGAACTACTTGGCCTCTGGTTGGCGATTCGCCACTTCCGGTTCCTGCTGGAAGGTCGGGACTTTGCAGCGTTTGTGGACCACAAACCGCTCACATTCTGCATGTCCAAGGTGGCAGAGCCGTGGTCCGCCCGCCAACAGCGACAGCTGTCGTATATATCGGAGTATACGACAGACATCCGACACATCGCTGGGAAAGACAACGTGGTCGCGGACTGCCTCTCCAGAGCGGTCATCGGAGCCGTGCAGCTGGGCCTCGACTACGCCAGCATGAGCACGGACCAAGCCTTGGACCACGGGATCCAGACCCTCAGAGCTTCAGACACAGGGTTGCGCCTGGAGGAGGTCGCGGTCGGCGACTCAGGCGCAATGTTGTGGTGCGATGTCTCCACGGGCCAACCCCGTCCGCTAGTCCCTGTGAACTGGCGCCGACCCGTTTTTGAGGCGATACACAACCTTTCCCACCCCGGCAGGAAACCTTCCGTGAGGCTAGTGTCGCAAAAATTTGTGTGGCAGGGACTCAAGAAGGACGTGAAGACCTGGGTTGACACATGCGTGGCCTGTCAACGGGCTAAGGTGCACCGACACACTAGAGCCCCTTTCGAGCCTTTTACGGTTCCCGAGAGGAGGTTCGACCACGTTAATGTGGACCTCGTGGGTCCACTTCCCACATCTCATGGGTTCACCTACCTCTTCACTATGGTGGACAGGACGACCCGCTGGCCCGAGGCCGTTCCCCTCACCTCAACGGCAACTTCCGACGTGGCCCGCGCATTCATCGGCACGTGGGTCGCGCGTTTCGGGACACCGTCCGACCTCTCCTCTGACCGCGGTTCCCAGTTTACGTCGGAGCTATGGAGTGCGGTTGCTGAAGGTCTGGGGGTCAAGCTACATCGCACCACCGCCTATCACCCCCAGGCTAACGGTTTGTGTGAGCGGTTCCACCGATCCATGAAGGCAAGCCTACGCGCTAGCTTGACGGACGGCAACTGGGTGGATAGGCTTCCGTGGGTGATGCTTGGCCTCAGGTGCGCCCCTAAAGAGGACCTGCAGTCCTCGTCGGCGGAGCTGGTGTACGGCCAGACTCTACGGGTCCCCGGGGATTTTATTCCGGAGGCCAACATGCCCTGGTCTGCGGCCAGGCAGCGCTCCTCCCTACTGGAGACCGCCGGGGCATTCGTTCCCGTCCCCACGTCGCTGCACGGCACTCCTGCGTTCCAGGTGTCCCCCGGTCTGCGTTCGGCAGGATTTGTTTTCATCCGTCACGACGCCCACCGCGGTCCCCTACGTCCCCCTTACGACGGCCCGTTCAGGGTCATAAGACACGGGGATAAGACCTTGGTGGTGGACGTTGGCGGCAAAGCGGAGACTGTCTCCGTGGACAGGATTAAGCCGGCTCATGTGGACGTTTCCAGGCCATTGGAGTTGGCCCAACCCCCACGTCGGGGCCGTCCTCCCCGTCCCCGCCCCCTAAACCCTGTTGGAGTTCCCGCCTCGTTGGCACCCTTACCCTCCAATTTTGTCGAGGGCGCAGACGCACTGGCTGCCCCGCCCTCCTCGACACCCGTCGTCCTTACTCGCCGGGGTCGGGTAGTGGTCCCTCCCCGGCGCGGGGATTTTGTCTATGGGTGAATTCTGGGGGGGCTTGTGTGGTGAGTTACATAATTCACCTGGGGAACTATGGTTGGGGGGCGTGCTCCCGCACGGACTGTTTTGAGCACCGGACTTGTTCTTGTTCCGGTTAGCGTTCTTGTTGCAACTGTGTGTTTTGTATGGCTAATAAAACCACAAGTTCCACTTTTGATGCACCGCCTCCGACTCCCGTCTTTCGGCACTACAGTACTATACATTTACAATTTTCATTTACGGTCACCAATATATATATAATATATATATATAGTGAAAAAACAACACACAGCATTCATGCAGTGTAGGTTGGCAAACATAACTGATTATGTCATGGACTTAGAATTCTTATAGAATTATAAACATCTTGAATTATGGGATGCAAATGTCCTGCCAACTGTCGGTTGCCATAGCAGCAGCATCCAATTCTGGCAGTGCTGTCCTACTACTTTGTTTCCACGGTTACCTCATTCAAATTTCATTATAGTTTCACAGTGTTTGGATATTGAGTGTTCGCTCGGTTGGGAAATTGTATTACAGTGTGTGGTTATGGCACACCTGAGTAAATAAGTATTTAAGAGCTTCTCCTGTTGCTTAACGAGAGCAATCACACCAGGATGTGAGTGCTACTTAATTATTATTATTAATAATAATAATAATAATAATAATAATAATAGTGTGTGTGCGGGCGATATGACACCTCTTCCACTGCCATGTCGTTTGAGATAAATCCAAATATTCACTGTTCAGTCTATTTAATATCGCTCAAACTGCCATTTAGTTGTAACCGATGGAAGAAAGATATTTTCTTCCACCTCCTGTTGTGAAGTGAAAGCTCAGGCGCTGCACCGTCCCTGCTGGAGAACATACGGTTATTAATGGAACTTATTGGAAAGAGGATGGCAAGTCAGTGACGTCACCTGGCCAATTACATTGAATTCTTGGACAATGTACGTTCCTATTCTGGCGGAAGCCGGCCGATCAAATCCCCAGGAGCGGGAGCGGGAGCGTCCGCCGCGGACCGCGGATCGCCCCTTTGTTCTGCTCTGATTGACGGGACGACCGTTTGGACATGAGCTCCATAGCTAGGCTAGGCTCACCAATTATCTTTCATTTGTGGATTTAGAGTTGAGCAGAGGTTAGCCAAATCCAGAGTAATGGCAGGGATCATATTCTGGATATCAATTGTAAATCCATGGGATTCATTCACAGGGGGAGGGACCATGATGCCTAATCCCTTCTGTGAATGTGGGCGATGAAATGTGAGGAATTATTGATCTAATCTGCTCTGTAACACTGTTGCAGAGAGAGAGAGAGAGAGAGAGAGAGAGAGAGGGAGGGAGAGGGAGAGAGGGGGGAACAGTTCAAATGTGTGTGTGAGAGAGGGCCATAGTGACCGTTGACAGGCTGAATGGGTGATAAGGTCAGGGGTCGTGCCCGGTGCTACAGACTGGAATCTGTTTGATGATGTCACCACAGGTCTGACAGGGCCAACATATGGCTGCTGTTATGCCTTGTTAGAGGTGTGTCTGTATGTGCTTGCTTGTGTATGTGTGTGTGTGCGTGTGCGTGCGTGCGTGTGTGTGTGTGTGCGTGCGTGCGTGCGTGCGTGCGTGTTATGACAGGCTACCTGTACTGACGACCAGCCTCCAGTGTGTTATGACAGTAGCATCATGGCCGAGCCCAGCGATGGGGGTGATCTGTGAGCCTTCCTCTTTAATGTCTCTGGCGTCACCTCAAAGGGACGATGGAAGAAACCAAGATCTTTATCTTAGTGTAAACATGTGAATATTGGTCTCATCTGTCCTGGTTCTAAAACACTGCAGTATTTGTATAGTCCAAAAAGGCTCAGTGTATGTGGCGTCCACGTCCTCACGCTGTAGCCCCACTCTGGTTCTCAAACATATGGACCAATGCAGTTATTTAGAGAATTTTGTCAAAGAAAACCATGCAGACTCTGTGAGTGGTAGTCGTCACCATGTTGTATGGAGTGGTTGTCATGACCACAGAGTTCAACGCTCTCACAACCTCCTCAGCTTCTATCCATAGCCGCCTCAGTTAGCAAGTACATCACCAAACCATGGTTTAGTTAGTATTGTATAGGATAGAATAGCATAGTTTACTATAGAATACTATAGTATTGTTGTTACAACTCCTGTTGTCCTGTTTCTTTGTTCCAGGTGTCCATTTTACTTCCTGGAATGCTAAAAACTATGATTTTTTTAAAAATAATAATAATGTAAATGTGATGGCCGATGTAGAGCCCTGATCCTCCTCTCCGCCCTGGCTGCTGTTGGCTGGATTGCTGGCTTGATCGTTTGTTTGTTAGTTCTATTGTTACTTATTGTACTTTCACCTGAGCTCTGGTTCTGCTCTTGGAGGCTTGGTAGGAAGGAAATGCACTTATGACTTCTGGTGACTAGAAGTTCTCTTGCTATGTTGATGACCTTATTATAAGTCGCTTTGAACAAAAGTGTCTGCTACATGACTGTCACGTAATGTAATGTAATTTCCACAAGGAATTAAAATGGACATTAAATCTTTACTGCGTCTAAACAGTACACAGTACACTAAGAAGAAATGTGTTATCGCACGTGGGGGAACAGTCTGTAAAAAGATGGTAGGAACAACAAGTGTACAAAAGAGCAGCAGGCTGGACTATACTCATTCTGTTGACTCCTCATTCTGTTGACTCCTCATTCTGTTGACTCCTCATTCTGTTGACTCCTCTTTCTGTTGACTCCTCATTCTGTTGAGGAGCTCCAGCTCCAGTGACTGAGCCAGAAGAGAGAAGCTTAGTGATAACGGTGATAACCCGAGACACCGGAGAGCTTTGTCTCCTGGCTCCCTGCCAGCGTTCCTCCGGCCCGGCCCCGTACGGCCCGGCCCCGTACGGGCCTGGCCCCGTACGGGCCGGGGCCCGCCGTCTTCAGACTGGAGAGACACCGGCTCGCCGTCGGGATGCCGGCATGTCAGGAATGCAGCGCAGGTAGAATGTAATGGAGACCGATCGGGGGGGGGGGGGGGGGGGTGGTTGAAGGTTCACCGTGAGAAAGCAGCGCTAATGGAATTCGTTTTCCGCCGCGCTCGCCGAGGAGGGAGAGCAGCGGGATTGACAATTAACCTTTTTTTGGGTAGGATTATACTTCAAATGTACTTGGCACTTATTTAATTCAAACTGCCACTTTGTAATATATATCTAAAGTGAATAAAATGCAATGTTTTATTAATGAGGAGAGGAGTTCATTAGCTGCTCGTTAGAGTCCAGATGTCCAGGCCCACGTGTCCCAGAAAAGACCTTTTGTTTTGCTTCTTTTTTCTATCGCCAGCCGAGTTTGTTGCTCGCCTTTTCACGCTAGCTACCTGACACTGTTTAGTGTTTTTCCTCAGCTCATCGCTGTCAGATCTGAAGAGGAGATCCGAGAGAGGCCAGACATGAACATGAATCTCCGGTAATTCAGTCTGCTCCGTGGGTACGGAGAAGGAATGAAATGACACGCCATTAACGATCAAAATATCGGGGAGAGCCCAGTATGTGTTGAGGGGGAGGTCCCCGACATCGTGTTGAAGATGTAACGGTGAGCGTCCCGCACTGGGCTCGAACTCACGACCTCCAGCATGAGAAGCGACGCTCTAACGTGAGAGCTTAAGCCCATAGGCTCTAGCTTTATCGCTAGAACGTATTTTAGGTGTGGGGAGTGAGGGTTACCACTGCACAGCACCACCTGCTGGGAGTGAGGGTTACCACTGAACAGCACCACCTGCTGGGAGTGAGGGTTAGCACTGAACAGCACCACCTGCTGGGAGTGAGGGTTACCACTGAACAGCGCCACCTGCTGGCGTCCTTTACACTGACACAGTGGACAAAGTCGGACAGTGGTCTGCATGCACTCCGGTCAGAAGAATGTCTCACTTATACGTTACAGCAGAGGTTCCCAAACTGGGGGGCCGCCCTCTAGGGGGGCCCTGGAGTCATGACAGGGGGGCGCGGCAAGGCTAAATATAAATGATACGATACCGGAAATCAGAATAGGAACAAGTCACCTTTAAGATTAAGGATGACTTGTGGCTATTTAGATTTCCTGTAACAGTTCTGTATTAATAACAGACAATGGTTTAAATCCATTCTATAGGAGTGTGCAAACAAAATATGTTAATGTCTAACAACTCAACAGAAACACATCGTGGACATAAGAGTCTATCAGGACACAGTATGGAAGAGGGACGGACACACCTGGCCAGTGAAGATAGGAGCTGAGGCCAAAGAAGACAAATAGAAGTGGTTTTACACTAAGGGGGGAGACTCCTCATGCTGGCTGACTTCCTGGAAGCACACAGCTGGTTTGTCCCAGTGCTAAAACGTAAAGCTAGCAACAAACCTGTTAGTGAACACGGCCTGTCCCTGTAACAGGGCCGCTCCCATGGGGATGTTCCTGGTCAAACCTGCAGCAGATCACGTCTGTCCGTAGATGTGACACGAAGGAATTCTATAACATATGGACGGGAAATGAGCACAAATCTTGCATGACTCAGCGTATCTTTTGTTATCCGGATCAGACTTCCCAGCAATGCCAAAACTTGTTGGGTAACATCTGAGTTTCTCCAACAACAACAAAAGGCAGGATGGTGTTTTGAGAGGTTACACGTCAACCCACACGTAACCCACAGCCTACAAATGGTATATGCTATACTAGAAATGACTCCCTACTCCTACATCACTGCATTCGCCATTCTGCTGTTACGTTAAGTAACAATCCTTATCCCGATAGGGCGCTCAATGTATCTCACAATGCATCATGGAACGTAGTGCACACCGATGACGGAGTACGGAGGGAGTTCGGACTATAATGTTTTAGGACGTGGGTTTGTTGGGACGTGGGTGCTGACCACGGCGAGGAACCGGACCGTGGCCCCGGACCGCGGTGAGGAACCGGACCGTGGCCCCGGACTGTGGCGAGGAACCGGACCGCGGTGAGGAACCGGACCATGGCCCCGGACCGCGTTGAGGAACCGGACCGTGACCCCGGACCATGGCCCCGGACCATGGCCCCGGACCATGGCCCCGGACCATGGCCCCGGACCATGGCCCCGGACCATGGCCCCGGACCGCGGTGAGGAACCGGTCCGCGGTGAGGAACCGGACCGGCACGTGAGCGCACCTGAAACCCCCATTGTTCCGTTATTTGTATCTCCGGTCGACCCTTCGAAGTCCAATCCGATGAGGATTGGGTGTAATCAACATGAGGAGAAACACTAACTTGGCGGTACCGATAGTTTTGGTTCCAAGCGTTTTTCCAACGTCTTGACTTAACTTGATTTTTTTCTTTTCTGGAAAGGTCGCGGCCCGTGTGGCTAAACGCTTGACCTTCTAGCCGGTCCAGGGGAACTAGACAGTCCAACCCTCTTCTATGTGTTCACCACGAGTCTCACCGTGTGGTGACTCTGTTATTAAGAGGAGCTCAGAGAAGATAAGATGCCTTCATTGTCACTTCATTCATCCTACGATGACATGGCCAGTGCACCTTACAGTCAGTGCAGGTTTAAACATACACACAGGCACGCTCAAACAATAATACATTAAAGAATATATATTAAAAATATAAAAATATTATAAAACATTAGTTTTAGTGGTCTTATTTATTTTAGACCACTTGAGTAAGCTGTATGTTACCTTCAGTGGTTAATGGAGCTATGGTTTAGTAAAAGTACAATTACTCATAAACTCAAACCATTTGTGAAACCTACTCACATAAAAGTAAAAAACGTACTTGGTTAATAAATGACTCAAGGTATGAGTTACTTTCTGTATTAACATTTTTAGGTGCAAAATAATTAAGAATTTGTTAATAAATGTTTTTTTAATTAAGTACAGCAGCTAATCAAATAAAGATATCTCCCACTCTCTCCCCATCCCTCCCTCTTCCTCTCTTCCTCACCCTTTGCCCCCCCCGGACTAGTTGTAACCCAGATTGT
This sequence comes from Muraenolepis orangiensis, assembly GCA_027704905.1. Taxonomy (NCBI): domain Eukaryota; kingdom Metazoa; phylum Chordata; class Actinopteri; order Gadiformes; family Muraenolepididae; genus Muraenolepis; species Muraenolepis orangiensis. The sequence goes on along the minus strand of CM051022.1, from coordinate 958,123 downwards.
AAAGGATAAATGTAGATTACTGGCTCAATAATATACTTTAGTAGTACAGTTTAAACAAAAAGGAACATGAACGTACATTGCTTTAAAAACGACATTTGTTTGCTCATGTTTCTTTGTGGCTTCATGGTTTATAGGAACATGTCTGTTTAGGCCTAGGGAGACTGTAATATAACATATACATGTAATAACATATAAGATCAGAGAGCAGCCCGCACTCAGCCCCCCCCCCTGTAACCTGGAACGGCTCTGGAGATCTGCTGCAGAGACACCTGGATTCACTGAAGGGTGATTCACTGAAGGGTGGATCACTGAAGGGTGGATCACTGAAGGGTGGCTACGGCCCACATGCTAGTTTCCCACTTTTAATATTCCACTACCTTCCATTCAACAAACACTAACCGCAGTCACGCAGCGATGGGAGCGATAAACACCGTTGATCCTGGACCGCCGCGCGGCGGCTGTGAGACAGAGAGGTTCTCTGTGTCTGTTACCCCGTAGGGGGGGGGGGGTCATTCAGCCGCTCCTCCCCTGGAGCCTACGCCCCAGTACCACAGGTGGGACGGGGAGGGAGAGAAAGGCCTTCTTTGATGTAGAACCAGCAGTACACACACACACACACACACACACACACACACACACACACACACACACACACACACACACACACACACACACACACACACACACAGGTAGAGTTAAAGTGAGCATGCAGGTGTGATGCAATGTGTGATAGAAGGTACACTTTCTGAAAGTGAAAAGCATTCCATTGACATTGTGATGTCAGGGTGATAGTCATTGACAGATAGAATAAAACAGTTTGAAAATACAACTATGACAACTTCTACAACACATCCCTTTCACACACACACACACACACACACACACACACACACACACACACACACACACACACACACACACACACACACACACACACACATACACACACACGATTATTCGCAAATCTGAAATAATGGTACTTTCTTGCCACCTTGTGGCGTAAATGCTACATTGCTATTATATTGTTTTCATTTTTTTAGGCATATTGATGCATCCAAGATCTGCGAGATTATGGGGGGGGCAAAGCTTTGTTTAACTGACGTTTAGGCCACACCCACACGGGGGGGGGGACAACAGATCTCTCTCCATTGACTTTGCATTGGGGGAAGATGGAAGATGGAAGATGGAAGATGGAAGATGCCTCCTTGTCATTTTTGATAACAAAAAACTGAAAGATGCCTAAAAGCTGCTTTGTGACCGGATGCTCAACCAACGAGATAAAGAACCCAGAACTACATTAGAACAAACTGCCCAACCGAAAAAATGAATTACGTACCCTGTTGGTATCACCATGTCACACAAGAGCTTTAAGACAGGTTTCCGTTTTTTATTAGAAAACCAAAATGACCAGGAGGCCTTCTCCCAACACCAAGTAAATGGAGACCCCCCCCATCCCCCCCCCAACACCAAGTCAATGGAGACCCCCCCCCCCCCAACACCAAGTCAATGGAGACCCCCCCCCCCCCCCCCCCCCCCCAAACACCAAGTCAATGGAGACCCCCCCCCCCCCAACACCAAGTCAATGGAGACCCCCCCCCCCAACACCAAGTCAATGGAGACCCCCCCCCCCCAACACCAAGTCAATGGAGACCCCCCCCCCCCTTCTCCAGTGCTTGGACGTTCTAAAAATCGCCGAATATCCATAAGAGCTACAGAAACAAAGCTCTACATGATTTTCTAAATGCAGAAAATAGAGGAACACGTGTCTAACTAACTACGTAACGTCATTTAATAAAGATTTTTGTGTTAGAATATTTTTATTTTTTTACATCTATTACACTATTTGGAGATCTATATACAATAAATATTTGGATTGAAACTATTTTAGACTCGATTTTAGGCTCTGTAGGAGCCATATCAACCTTTAGTTGCCATAAATATTATTTCTATCTATCTAATTTAATTTCTATTCAATGTTATTAAGATCTGGAATGTGTTAATGTTTTGTGAGTGTTGTTCCCTCTGTAGGTCATGGGGTTAGTGTTGTGCCCTCTATAGGTCATGGGGTTAATGTTGTGCCCTCTGTAGGTCATGGGGTTAGTGTTGTGCCCTCTGTAGGTCATGGGGTTAGTGTTGTGCCCTCTGTAGGTCATGGGGTTAATGTTGTGCCCTCTGTAGGTCATGGGGTTAGTGTTGTGCCCTCTGTAGGTCATGGGGTTAATGTTGTGCCCTCTATAGGTCATGGGGTTAGTGTTGTGCCCTCTATAGGTCATGGGGTTAGTGTTGTGCCCTCTATAGGTCATGGGGTTAGTGTTGTGCCCTCTGTAGGTCATGGGGTTAGTGTTGTGCCCTCTGTAGGTCATGGGGTTAGTGTTGTGCCCTCTATAGGTCATGGGGTTAGTGTTGTGCCCTCTATAGGTCATGGGGTTAGTGTTGTGCCCTCTATAGGTCATGGGGTTAGTGTTGTGCCCTCTGTAGGTCATGGGGTTAGTGTTGTGACCTCTATAGGTCATGGGGTTAGTGTTGTGCCCTCTGTAGGTCATGGGGTTAGTGTTGTGCCCTCTATAGGTCATGGGGTTAGTGTTGTGCCCTCTATAGGTCATGGGGTTAATGTTGTGCCCTCTATAGGTCATGGGGTTAGTGTTGTGCCCTCTATAGGTCATGGGGTTAGTGTTGTGCCCTCTATAGGTCATGGGGTTAGTGTTGTGCCCTCTATAGGTCATGGGGTTAATGTTGTGCCCTCTATAGGTCATGGGGTTAGTGTTGTGCCCTCTATAGGTCATGGGGTTAGTGTTGTGCCCTCTATAGGTCATGGGGTTAATGTTGTGCCCTCTATAGGTCATGGGGTTAGTGTTGTGCCCTCTATAGGTCATGGGGTTAATGTTGTGCCCTCTATAGGTCATGGGGTTAGTGTTGTGCCCTCTATAGGTCATGGGGTTAGTGTTGTGCCCTCTATAGGTCATGGGGTTAATGTTGTGCCCTCTATAGGTCATGGGGTTAATGTTGTGCCCTCTATAGGTCATGGGGTTAGTGTTGTGCCCTCTATAGGTCATGGGGTTAGTGTTGTGCCCTCTATAGGTCATGGGGTTAATGTTGTGCCCTCTATAGGTCATGGGGTTAGTGTTGTGCCCTCTGTAGGTCATGGGGTTAGTGTTGTGCCCTCTATAGGTCATGGGGTTAATGTTGTGCCCTCTATAGGTCATGGGGTTAGTGTTGTGCCCTCTATAGGTCATGGGGTTAGTGTTGTGCCCTCTGTAGGTCATGGGTTTAGTGTTGTGCCCTCTATATGTCATGGGGTTAGTGTTGTGCCCTCTATAGGTCATGGGGTTAGTGTGTGCCCTCTATAGGTCATGGGGTTAGTGTTGTGCCCTCTATAGGTCATGGGGTTAATGTTGTGCCCTCTATAGGTCATGGGGTTAGTGTTGTGCCCTCTATAGGTCATGGGGTTAGTGTTGTGCCCTCTATAGGTCATGAGGTTAGTGTTGTACCCTCTATAGGTCATGGGGTTAATGTTGTGCCCTCTATAGGTCATGGGGTTAATGTTGTGCCCTCTATAGGTCATGGGGTTAGTGTTGTGCCCTCTATAGGTCATGGGGTTAATGTTGTGCCCTCTATAGGTCATGGGGTTAATGTTGTGCCCTCTATAGGTCATGGGGTTAGTGTTGTGCCCTCTATAGGTCATGGGGTTAGTGTTGTGCCCTCTATAGGTCATGGGGTTAATGTTGTGCCCTCTATAGGTCATGGGGTTAATGTTGTGCCCTCTGTAGGTCATGGGGTTAGTGTTGTGCCCTCTGTAGGTCATGGGGTTAGTGTTGTGCCCTCTATAGGTCATGGGTTTAGTGTTGTGCCCTCTATAGGTCATGGGGTTAGTGTTGTGCCCTCTATAGGTCATGGGGTTAGTGTTGTGCCCTCTATAGGTCATGGGGTTAGTGTTGTGCCCTCTGTAGGTCATGGGGTTAGTGTTGTGCCCTCTATAGGTCATGGGTTTAGTGTTGTGCCCTCTATAGGTCATGGGGTTAGTGTTGTGCCCTCTATAGGTCATGGGGTTAGTGTTGTGCCCTCTATAGGTCATGGGGTTAGTGTTGTGCCCTCTATAGGTCATGGGGTTAGTGTTGTGCCCTCTATAGGTCATGGGGTTAGTGTTGTGCCCTCTATAGGTCATGGGGTTAGTGTTGTGCCCTCTATAGGTCATGGGGTTAATGTTGTGCCCTCTATAGGTCATGGGGTTAATGTTGTGCCCTCTATCTAAACCAAGAACAATAGACCAAACAGTGGATATTATACTTTTATGTTGCTTTTCAATGTATTTAAAACAACTAAATAAAACCATCAAGTCAAGTCAAGTCAAGTCAAGTCAAGTTTATTGTCACTTCACAGTTTACAGTTTAGTATAAAGCAGTGATGTGAAATTCTTGTGTGCAATACCCGACGACAGACAGCAGTTATAAAATAAGATAAAATAAAAATAGATTAAAAATAGAATAAAAAATAGAATAAAGAATATAAAATAAAAAATAAAAAATGCAATTTATAAAATGCAAAAATCAGCACAGAAAAGAGCAATATATATATATAAATCAATGTAATAAAATATACATTGTTATATGTTATACGCCCTTGTTCAGCAGCCTGATGGCCTGACTGTGGAAGCTATCTCTAAGCCTATTTGTACGACACTTGATACTGCGGTATCGCCTGCCTGACGGTAATAGTGAGTAAAGTTCGTGGCTGGTGGGCAATGTCTTTTATAATTATTTTGGCCTTGGCCACGCACCGCTGGTTGTAAATGTCCAGGAGGGAGGGGAGCTCACCTCCAACGATATACTGGGCCGTCCCACCACCCTTTGAAGCGCTCTGCGCTCTGCGCTCTGCGCTTCATCAGTTTATGTTACTCCGCTTCGGACCATGTTTACGCGTCCAATGAATCAAGACGCACCGGTATCCTCAAAGTGGTAAAACCATCGAAAGGACAACAAACGATGTGTTTTGCCACTACAGGCTCTATTCAGTACCACGTGTCGGCCACTAGAGGGGGCAATGCCCTCCCGCAAACTCCGCTTATTGACGCGACACCTTCACCTAAACCCGCCTTCATCTAAACCCGCATCACCTTCACACGGTGGAGGCGTCAGGAAGTCCATTAACCACACGCGTTGCATCATGTCAACCAGGAAGTGAGCGGCTCAGTGAGCGGTTCAGAGTCGGTCTGTTCCTCATCTCACTAACAGCTCCTCGGTGTGTGGAGCGCTAAGAGCGCCCGATGGGAATAAGAGGAACCGAGGCGCTCACCGGTCAACCCTCACCGGTCACCCCTCTCCATGTTCTGGTTCCGAGGAGCTGAGCGGTCACCCCTCACCATGTTCTGGTCCCGAGGAGCGCTGCTCCTCCTGCTTTGGCTCCGCGGGTCGGCCGCCCTCCGCGTCCTGCCCGGCGCTTCCTCCAACTGCTCTCAACAGGTGGGCCGTGTACTACAGTAGTCCTTCATGTACTACAGTAGTCCTTCATGTACTACAGTAGTCCTTCATGTGCTACAGTAGTCCTTCATGTGCTACAGTAGTCCTTCATGTGCTACAGTAGTCCTTTATGTACTACAGTAGTCCTTTATGTACAACAGTAGTCCTTTATGTACAACAGTAGTCCTTTGTGTACTACAGTAGTCCTTCATGTACTACAGTAGTCCTTTATGTGCTACAGTAGTCCTTTGTGTACTACAGTAGTCCTTCATGTACTACAGTAGTCCTTTATGTACTACAGTAGTCCTTCATGTGCTACAGTAGTCCTTTATGTGCTACAGTAGTCCTTTATGTAGTTATGTTTCACATTGTTTTAATACTGTAAAGTGTCTGAGTGTCAGGAAATGCGCTCCATAAAGTCAATGTATTATTATTAATATATTTATTATTATTATAGCCTACCAGGCCTTTAAACACATGTATGTATATATGTAGATGTATATACGCATATAGTACACGTATACATAATATATATATATATATATATATATATATATATATATATATATATATATATAGTATAACGTACAGTATAAAGTGTTGTTTATAGTATAGCATATCATAATCATAGGTAATATGTATTGTTTATAGTATTGTATCATTTTGCAAAGTATTGTTGGAGGAATTTCATACTGCAGTCAACTTTATTAGTCTAGCCCCTAAACCCAGTTCCAGTCTCAAAGGGCTCCCAGGCCACATGTTGACCACCCCCCCCCCCCAGGCACCTAGCCCCCCTCAGGGCAAGAGGAACCTCCCCCCCCCAGGCACCTAGCCCCCCTCAGGGCAAGAGGAACCTCCCTTAATGATGGAGGAAGACATCTAGAGAAGGAACCAGAGTGGAGGACCCCTCCTTCAGGGATGGTTAGGAGGGACATGGGGGCCATAAGGGACTTCTAGTAAAACAGAAGGAAACATTAAGGTACAAATAGGAGAATGAGAATATCGTTAGTGTGTGGTGCTGGCTGGTCTCCTTTGGGTGGGGATCACAGCGGAACACTGGAGAACAGAAGCAGACTGTTAGATGGAGTAAAGTGGACCAGGACCATGTGGAGAACCTCTAGTCTAGTACCTATCAGTCTGATGGACCATGTGGAGAACCTCTAGTCTAGTACCTATCAGTCTGATGGACCATGTAGAGAACCTCTAGTCTAGTACCTATCAGTCTGATGGACCATGTGGAGAACCTCTAGTCTAGTACCCATCAGTCTGATGATGAGATGGACCATGTAGAGAACCTTTAGTCTTGTACCTATCGGCAGCAGGGGTAGGCTAGTGCTGGCTAACGGGTCGATTTAGCTGTAACAAGAGCTGAGGGGCACTCCTAAAAGCCAAATGACAATTTTAAAAGGTAGGTTTTAAGTAGAAAGGAGCCAGTTGAGGTGGTTCGGGCATCCAACTGGGAAGAGACCACGGGGCAGACCGAGGTCCAGGTGGGAGGAGACCACGGGGCAGACCGAGGTACAGGTGGGAAGAGACCACGGGGCAGACCGAGGTCCAGGTGGGGTGATTACATCTCCTCCTGGCCTGGGAACGCCTCGGGATCCCCCAGTCAGAGCTGGTCCATGTTGCCAGGGAGAGAGAAGTTTGGAGTCCCCTGCTGGAGCTGCTACCTCCAAGACCCGATTACGGATAAGCGGGAGAAGATGGTTTTAAGTTTAGATCTAAATATTTCCAGAAGAAGGGAATGGGGAGTAAGCATTACATTGTACTTGTTGCAAATGGCAGTAAAAAACATCTTGAATCTATACACATGTGTATATGTGTATAGTACACATATACAGGTGTCTGTGTATAGCAGTATAGCCTACATGTATACACATTATGTACGCGTACAGTACACACACACATGATGTACTACTTGTAGGCCTATTTGATCTAACAATGTCCCTTTTATGTTTCTGTTCGCAGGGTTTGAGATGTAAGGTCACCACAAGTGAGTGTAAGGTTTTGTTTATTATCATATTGTATTTGAATGTGTTGACTGATGGTGTCGTTGAGGGCCATTGATTGCTAGGGAGTCTAGAAACATGATCGATTGATTCGGTCTATTTGTCCCCGTGGGGAAATAGATTAGCAGTATAATCATCACAGAGCATTTCATCATCCGCCACAGAAGGACTCATACTACATACCTCATGATACCTCATGATACCCTACTACATACCTCATGATACCCTACTACATACCTCATGATACCCTACTACATACCTCATGATACCCTACTACATACCTCATGATACCCTACTACATACCTCATGATACTCTACTACATACCTCATGCTCCATACCTTGCTTTAGGTGTAGAAGAACACTATTAGGAAGGGGGCCCTCCAGCCCAGAGCAGCTGGACACCCTTTGGGACCAGGAGGGAGGGTTAGACCATGGTAGTCACATGGCGCCCCCTATGTTTCCGTGTAGATAACTGCATGGGCCGGCGCACGTCGGATAAGACGGAGTACATCCCAGGGGCCCCGGAGGCGCTGGAGGCCAGCTGGGAGACCCACTGGGACCCGCTGGGGAACGCCTTCCCGCTCCTCTACGCGCGCTGGAAGATTCGAGACGACGGTAAGTCGGGCCGAACTACGACCCTCGGTGGAGTCCCTTCCATTGGACACCGATGAGCGGATTGGACCATAAAGCAAATCTCTCACAACCATCTTCTGTTTCCGCCACGCAGGAAGCATCAGTTACCTGAAGGGCACCGAGCTTCTCGTGCTGCAGACCTCCACAAACCAGGACCTCTGTGTTCGCTATTCATTCTTTCAACGTTTAACGTCAAGAAACCCAGTGGGGGAAAAGGTAAGTTGAGGAAGTTATCTTGGTTGTTGCCAATGAAGTGAAACCAGGGCTCAACAATGACTAATGCCCTATTGACACGTCACTAGTTACTTAAAGATGAAACATGACAATTAGCATTATCCTACGATTTGTATCCGGGGAAAATACAAATTAATATCGGGCTAGCACATTGGTGACAATGAAAACAAGCCTCAACGTTGAACCCTGGAAACTATTCACAGAATTCACAATTGTGTTTCATCTTGTTCTCTCTTCTCCTGTAGTGGTCCTTCTCAGTGGCCTCAGTGATGGGGGAACCTGGACAGACATACCTGCTCTCTGTCTTCAACCTCCCCAAACCTGAACCCCTCCACAGCGGTTATGACATCAGCAGGGAGATTACTATCCCAGGTATCGTGTATCCTCCCTGTCTACATGGTGACAGTACTTTCTGTTATGGGTTTGTATTCATGATGCGTTCCGGTCTTAGATTGCCAAGATCCCAGAATGAGGATGAGCAAGTTTTGCATGGAGAGCGGTGAGCACACAATCACACTGTGATTCACTGTGTGAATCACAGCACAACGCAATGAAAATACAGTCCTTATTGTGGCTTCAATGAACTGCGATGTGATTGGCCGCCGTTGTGTCGGTCCATACAGGGAGCCTTTGGACGCCAAACATAACCCAAGAGATGGACTCGCACACGCTGTCCGTGGGCTTCAACGCAGACCGACTGGCCGAGCGCTACAGAGTTTTTGTCTGGTGTCAAACTAGTCAACAACACAAGGACGTCGACATGGTAAATACCTGTCCTTGTGTCTGGAATCTGTGCGTCGATGACTCTGGTGTCATGCCCCCTTTTTTATCATTTTAGTTGTTGTTCATTTTGTGATACGACGGTGAGTTACATGAAAGCCCGACGTAGTTCCCCCCTGCGTAACACGAGGGGAAATCACGGTGCACCCAGGAAACCGTTTCTGAGGTTTGTTGGGTTGGACCTGCCTTGGTTTGCCTCGCGTTACTCTGAACACAGGAAGCCTGGCAGGAAACTGCCTTTGATGTTTTACGCTTGTCTGTTCAGTGGCCCTCAGTCTATTGGCAGGCGCCATATGTATAACTAAGTGTGTCTCACTCTCTCATTCTGTCTGTCTCTGTCGCTCTGTCTCTCTGTCTCTCTCATTATGTCTGTCTCTCTTTGTCTCTTTCTGTCTCTCTCTCTGTCTGTCCGTCTCTCTGTCTGTCTCTCTCTCTCGCTCTCTCTGTCTGTAAACAGTATACACATCTGTCGCTGTGTATACTGTTGGTAGGTCTGCCTCGGTTGTTGGGTTTTGTCAGACCAGTTCTACTTCCTCCCACATACTTTCTCCGGTGGTGTGGTAAGGGCGTGTCTCGACCACGGTTTGGCTAACAATCGCACTGTACAATTCAAAATATGTATATATTCAAATATGTTACCCGGTTTCTAGTGATTTTTGTTGCTAAGGTTGTGTTGTACACAAGCAGTGTCCATGGTGTTCTGGGTTAGCTCTGTGTTGGTGTAGGCCGAAAGCTAAGTTATAAGTCCTCAGAAAAACCAGAAACAGTAAGGAATGAGGACAACAGGCATCTCTCTCTCTCATGTTCTCGTGAAAAAGCCTATCTGCTGAATGAAAAATGTGTTGAGCTCTATGGAAATATGAAATCATACAGGGACGAGTGTCGGTCCGTCTGTAGCTCATTGCAGTTCCACTCCGGTCCTGTGTGGGTAATGAGAGAACCTACACAAGTTGGTTTCTTGGTTTCTTTATGTGGTAAACTCTACAACCCTGACGTCTGTCTCTTAAAGGTTCAAAGGTTGCGTTCAGGTTCCCAAGGCCAACCGGTTTCAGCAGTGTCTTCTGCACTTCCCGTTAAAGATATTGTGAGTGTTCGTATCCGGATTGCCAGCACATAACAAAGCCCTGTTTTGTTGCGTTTCTTTCTAGAAAAACATGACATCGTTGAACATGGAATTTACCGTCCAGGATTGGCCACAAAGCTGCTGCACGGCATCCATAGAGGTAAAGATCTGAAGAGGAAAATGATGGTCCTCTCGTCAGCCACCGAAGATGGACTAGATCAAGAGATGTGTGAAACCAGTTGCTTCACTTTGAAACTGAGCATCAAATGGCACACTTCACCGGAACGTTCTTAAGCTGCTATAGTTTTGTTTACCTTTTGCCTTGGGCACATTAGATTTAGTGTATTTTATTTGTATCGTTAAAGTGGCTAAAATGGTCTAAATCCTCGTTGTTGAGTCGCTAATCAGTTGTATCCGTCTTACAGATCCAGCCCTTCTTCCCAAAATGTCTCAACGACTGCACCAGGCGGAGAAAGAGCTTCTCTATCTGCAACGCCACCAGTGACTAAACCTTTACAGCCATAACCAGACTGGTCAAATCTGTAAGGTTAACAAGTGTTAACTGTGGTGTCAACATGTCTCATATTTCACAGATGCTACAAAGAATCATCCAGCCCCAGATTCTGCTTCTATGCCAATTTTGACCTACCAATTGATTTGGTTCGGGTTTGTCTTCCTGTGTGTAGCGCTGACATTATATGTCATCCTAAAGCCTAAAAAACGTGAGTCCAATGTAACTTTTGTCATTTACACATGCTTGATTATAAAATATTTCCACTTATGGTTGCTTATTTATTTGCATTGTGTTTCATGTCCAGTTGGAAGACGTTTTAAGACTTTTATCAATAACACCGTGCCATGTTCCCATCACACTGGGGCAATAGATCCAAGTTCCAGCAGCCTTCCTTCCCAGCCCATCAATGAAGAGCGTATTCTGATGGGCGTGCAGCCTCCCAAGCTGCTGGTCATCTACTCCCAGGACCACCCGCTCTACAGGGCCGTGGTGCTGAAGCTCTGCGCCTTCCTCAAGGCCAAGTGCGGCACGGACGTGCTGGTGGACCTGCTGGACACCACCATGGTGGGCATGGTGGGGACCGTGTGCTGGCTGGAGTGGCAGCGGCGGCAGCTCAAGCACCCCAACGACAAGATCCTGATCCTGTGTTCCCCGGGCGTGCAGGCCAAGTGGCGGGCCATGTGCGGTGAGCAGCGGGTGCTGCTGAGGGAGGACGTGCTCTCTCCCAACGAGGACCTGCTGGTGCCCTTCCTCCACCTGTTTCTGCCCAACATTCACCGGCCGGCCGCGCTGGGGAAGTACATCGTGGCGTACTTTGACGACGTGAGCGGCGAGCGGGACGTGCCGTCCGTGTTCGACATCGCCGTCAAGTACAGGCTGATGAAGCACTTTGAGGAGCTGTACTTCCGCATCCTGGAGATGGAGAAGTATCAGCCGGGGCGCGTGAACCACATCGAGGGCATCGGCAAGGAGGAGTACTTCAACTGTCCTTCGGGCAAGGCCCTGAGGGACGCCATCGAAGCCTTTAGGGCCTACCAGAGGGAGAACCCTGACTGGTTCCAGGATGAGTGTGTAGCCAGCGAGGAGGATGCGGTGGCCAAGCAGAACATGCTCAACAGACTACCGGAGATTCCTCCAGTCCTGGAACGCGTTCCTCTGATCAGAGAAGGTCCTCCGGTCTCCAGACACGAGGTACCGATGATCCGGAACGCCAACTCTGTGTATGTGCTGACGCCTGAACTGAATCACCAATGCGAGACAACCTCCGTGGTGGAAATGAACCCGAGGGCCAACCCTGTGTCCCGGGATCCGTACCTAGTCAACACGCTGTTGGTCAATCCACCAGTGGGGTCGGTGAGCCACCAGCAGCCTCACTGCTGCCACGCAGGGGAGCGTGTGTTCATAGCCGGGCCTTCGCTAACAGAGCCGTCGCAGGTGTTTGAGCAGTGGCTCAGTGTTCAGGGAGAACCCGGAGACCGCGGTCCCGTGGAGGACGACGAGCAGGAGGATTGGACCCTGGTGCCGTTCCCCGGGACCCATCAGAGCCCGGAGCCTCCTCGGTGTCCCTCCCGCTCAGATACGGAGAACCCCCAGCCACCTCAGCTGTTCCTGGGGGCCCCCCAGCCTGTTGAGGTTGGGGAGGAGGAGCTCCTGTCGCACCTCTCTGAGACGGGCCCCAGCACCGGCTCTGATCAAGGGTACATCTCCAAGGAATCGTCCCAGCGAGGTGGCCCAGAACCAGAGACCGACCCGCTGATAGCTCTGAGGAGGCTGCAGGAGGAGCAGTTTCAGACAGTGTTCCCATAGGTAATAAACTCCTATTGACACATGGGGGGACCCACGCAGCAGGAAATGAAAAGCACTCATCTTGACAAGTACTATCTTCAAGATTTATTGACGTTTTTTCAACCACATAAATAACTCTGTTGTACAATCTACAGTGAATACAATTGATCATATCAATATTGATAACACACATTGTACAGGTAGAACGTTTGCTTTCGGTGACCCCATCAGATAAAGTAATCATTAACCTGAAAGTCATATAGGATCAAATGATGCTTTAGTGTGTTATAATAATATATGGGCCTGCATGCACCAGCTGGTGGTTTGTTGTTGAATTGATATGCGTAAAGAAACCAAATTGTTAATTCAGCCTTCCATTCTTCTTCCTTAAAGAATAAGCGTGATTAGTAATGAGCCCTTATGCTCATTCAGTTTATTGTCTCGTTAAGTTTATTGTCTATTGAAAACAATTCTAAACACAAATTGATCCCCGATTGTAATGTATGTGTGAGTGGCCTTAGGACAGGTCTGCTACCGTTTTTAAATATGGTAGCAGACTGAAGAACCTAACTGGACAGTTGAAAAGCTTATCTTTTAATATGGCATTGCATGCTACCAACACGTATAACACTATCAAGAAGACATGGTACTAAAAAGAAGTGGAAAACCTTCTTAAGGGTCACCAAGTATTAACCTCATGCCCCGGTAACCGCACCATCTCTGGTTGAACATTGTTAAATGCAATTCCATGTTTAAGACGACGCGGAGGTGTTTTCACAGGGAGTACAAAACAAGACAAAGGGCACCATACTGCAGGTGGTGTTTTATACCAGGTCTTGTACTGTACTGTGTACGAGATTCGGTAACTCTTTAAATACTTTTGGCATGTGACCAGTGACAGACGAACAAACAACTCAGTGCGGTCATCTTAGTGTGTTAACGTTTAGTGAACAGAATATAGAACACACTGCAGTGTGTATATCTAACGTGAGTCCGACGGCTTCAGCAGGGCGTGTTATTGATTCATAAACTGTCATAAACTTGTTGTATAGTCAACCAACAACTCGAGTATCATACAATATTTCTGTGACATAATAGTACGGTATTAATAAGGAACTGGATCCTTTGGTTGCACAATATCAAATGTATTTTACGTGTATCTTTTTTTCAAAAATGTAGACCTGCGCTAACGATGACGAGTGATGGAGTGACTCGTGGGTCGGTGGGTTTTTAATTCTCAAAACTCTGTTTCAGATTAGTTTAAGGGAAGCCAGAGCTGCGCTAGTAAAGTTACAAGTGCCCTAAAATGATATGACTATTACTGGAGTGAAGTAAATGTAAATATGAGACTCTTTCCACAGCGTGGCGTAGGACACACACACGGTGTGTCCCTCATCACACTGAGGGTGGGTCAACAGACTAACCAGGTGAAGGTCAACCTTCTACCCTGGTTCATCAGAGGAGCACACTCCCCATCAGTGTTAATGGCGACCCTGTGTTTAAGTGTCATCTACCCTCATTAAAGTACACTGTTGATTTTGGGCCACACAGCAAACCAGGCACAAATCAACCACCACTAATGAAGGGTCGGTTCAGCTCATTGGGGTTAGGCACTAAACACTACATGAACCACCGAATAATCTCATCTTCACTGAATGTCTGCACCCTATTGCACCTTTGGAGTCCATATATATATATATAGATATATATCAATCTATATATATCTATCTATAGATAGATAGATATATAGATTGATATATATATATATATAGATTGATATATAGATTGATATATATTCTATGACAACTTCAGTATAGGTACAGGCTTGTGAAATACTCCATGGAGTGGAGTATACTATCACTAAAACTTATACTTTTGGCCTACTAAATATGTATGCTAAGGAAGCATTATTATTCCCCCCCCCCCCCCCCTTCAGATGTTACGAGTCACCGATTGTCTCAAGATCTCAAACCAACTCTTTATGGAGACACGTGGTTGGACGTGTGGGTGACTGACCAGGGCCCAACCCAGATGTACACACCAGTAACCTACAATCAGATCATATACCAACAAAAACATACAAATAGGCCAATCAATCCAGGTCATACATGTTATGGTGTCTTAAAATCGGGTTAGTGTAGTAGCCTTAACACAGTGCCTGCTGTAGGAGGATTCCATCGGTTAAGTTATCACAGACAAGCAGGAACACACCAAGACAGCCTGAGCCAGTCAATGTCTGGTTTTTTGTAAATAGTTAGTAGGCCTATAGCCAACATAGCACACAAACACGTTTCACTGTTAAAGTGCCTTTCAGTACATGTGCACACCAACAACTGATCCACAGACGACCACAGAGACGTCACAAAGTCCACACTTTCCATCCACACCGTAGTTTCTGAAACTGAGGGATGTGTTTTAGCACCTAAATGACAGTGATGTCATCTTCAGAGGGGGGGAGGCACAGAGAGAGACGGGGAGACAGACGGGAAGAGGAAGAGAAGGGGGAGAGAGAAGGGGGAGACAGAGGGAGAGAGAGAGAAGGTGTCCTCCACGTCCCGGTGGTCTAGGACTGCGTGGTGACGGCCAGTGTGTTCACATAGCCGTGCGGACACATGTCGTTCTCGGAGACGCCGTGAGAGAAGTGCGCCGCGTTGCTCCCTCCCGCGGTGGCTCCCCTCCGGGCTCCCCTCACAGCCACACACTGCTCCACCAGTTCGAGGCATTTGCATGCCAGGAAAAATACGTTTTTGAACATGAAGACGGACACCGGCGTGTTGTACACGTAGACCTGGAAACACCTGACCACCAGCAAGGGCGCGTTGACCGCCACGCCGCTCAGGAACCTCGCCCACACCCAGCGGCAGCGCATCTCCGACGCGGTCAACTCGTACAGCCAAACCACCGGGACGCCGAGCGCCACGAAGTACACCGAGATGACGGTGTACTTCAGGTAGGGCGGGGGCGTGTCGCCCTTCAGCAGCAGCGCCTCCACCAGCGTGAAGCCGTCCAGCAGGTCGAGGCAGGTGCTCAGGAAGCAGCCGTGAGAGCGGTGGCGCGTCGCGCCGTTCAGGTCCTCGGTGACGGCGTGGATCAGGCAGTGGAGCAGCGGCGCCGACAGCAGCACCACCGCCCTGAAGCCCGTGACGCCGCAGGGGACCCGGAGCGCCACCAGCTCCAGGATGGACGTCTCCAGGACGAGCACCACCTTGGGCGTGCACGCGATCACGTAGATGAGCCAGGCCAGGTAGGCGTACGTGAACTCGCCCAGGTTACACCCGAACATGGAGCTCTTCTGGTGGAAGCCACAGGCCCTCTCCCGCTTGCTGCGGGCGTTCTTAACGAAGAAGATCCCCCAGCCCGAGATCACCACCAGGTCCGTGGCGATCCAGGAGCACCAGTACAGGTCTGTGAAGACGATGAGGTAGAAGTCCAGCACGCCGCCCTGGAGGACCAGCAGCAGGAAGCACAGCGCCTTGTACAGCGCGCTGCGCCGGGACCTGTGCACCAACAGCGGCGACGTCTGCATGAATTCCCCCGATGTCATGATGGAGGAGGAGACGACCAGGGGCTGGCGGCTCTCCTCCGAGAGGAGGCTGTTGGCGGCGGAGGACGTCCGGGTGTCTCGTCTCCTGGACAGCTGGCGGTGGTTCTCAGCGGCGGTGGACGGGCGATGGCAGCTGGTCGCTGGGAGACGGGGGAGCCCCCCGCTGGCCTGGGTCGAGTGCTTGTTAGTCCCAGGTTCTGGGATCATTGTACTGGAGCGCCGTTCTGCTCCGACTCCCAGAGAGATGCTCTGTATGGTGGCTGCGAGGGCGAGAGGGCAAATCCAAAGCAAGACATGGAGTAGGATCTGATAGCGGAATGGAGTTTTCGACTTACCCTTCAGTGATATTGTAAAATGCAATAGTAATTTGAATATCATTCATATAGCCTCACATTAAAAAAGCGGATAATTTAAGTAAGATGTAGGCATATATATATATAGACCTGTCTTGATGTAGGGCTAATGAAATAGTGTGGTACAGCCATGTCCACACACACACACACACACACACACACGTTGATAATAAACTTTAATTTCAAGTTAAGATGGATGGTTTGTGGGACATAGAAAACACATTTCAGTAAACATTCCAGAGGGACTTCAGTAGACCTTCTGACCAGCTTAGTACGGGTTTGTGCAGTTTGGAGTTCTGTCAGCGGGGGCTTTATATAATCAATCACTGAAGCCAATAGAAAGTCATCTACAACAGGTTGAGGTGGGGTTAGGGTAGAGGACAGGTGGGGTTAGAGGAGAGGTGGGGTTAGGGTAGAGGAGAGGTGGGGTTAGGGTAGAGGAGAGGTGGGGTTAGAGGAGAGGTGGGGTTAGGGTAGAGGAGAGGTGGGGTGGGGTTAGAGGAGAGGTGGGGTTAGGGTAGAGGAGAGGTGGGGTTAGGGTAGAGGACAGGTGGGGTTAGGGTAGAGGTGGGGTTAGGGTAGAGGACAGGTGGGGTTAGAGGAGAGGTGGGGTTAGGGTAGAGGAGAGGTGGGGTTAGAGGAGAGGTGGGGTTAGGGTAGAGGAGAGGTGGGGTTAGAGGAGAGGTGGGGTTAGGGTAGAGGACAGGTGGGGTTAGGGTAGAGGTGGGGTTAGGGTAGAGGACAGGTGGGGTTAGGGTAGAGGAGAGGTGGGGTTAGGGTAGAGGTGAGGTTAGGGTAGAGGAGAGGAGAGGTTAGGGTAGAGGTGGGGTTAGGGTGGAGGAGAGGTGGGGTTAGGGTAGAGGAGAGGTGGGGTTAGGGTAGAGGACAGGTGGGGTTAGGGTAGAGGACAGGTGGGGTTAGAGGAGAGGTGGGGTTAGGGTAGAGGAGAGGTGGGGTTAGGGTAGAGGAGAGGTGGGGTTAGAGGAGAGGTGGGGTTAGGGTAGAGGAGAGGTGGGGTTAGGGTAGAGGACAGGTGGGGTTAGGGTAGAGGTGGGGTTAGGGTAGAGGACAGGTGGGGTTAGGGTAGAGGAGAGGTGGGGTTAGGGTAGAGGTGAGGTTAGGGTAGAGGAGAGGTTAGGGTAGAGGTGGGGTTAGGGTGGAGGAGAGGTGGGGTTAGGGTAGAGGAGAGGTGGAGTTAGGGTAGAGGACAGGTGGGGTTAGGGTAGAGGACAGGTGGGGTTAGAGGAGAGGTGGGGTTAGGGTAGAGGAGAGGTGGGGTTAGGGTAGAGGAGAGGTGGGGTTAGAGGAGAGGTGGGGTTAGGGTAGAGGAGAGGTGGGGTTAGAGGAGAGGTGGGGTTAGGGTAGAGGAGAGGTGGGGTTAGGGTAGAGGACAGGTGGGGTTAGGGTAGAGGACAGGTGGGGTTAGGGTAGAGGTGGGGTTAGGGTAGAGGACAGGTGGGGTTAGGGTAGAGGAGAGGTGGGGTTAGGGTAGAGGTGAGGTTAGGGTAGAGGAGAGGTTAGGGTAGAGGTGGGGTTAGGGTGGAGGAGAGGTGGGGTTAGGGTAGAGGAGAGGTGGGGTTAGGGTAGAGGTGGGGTTAGGGTAGAGAGGTGGGGTTAGGGTAGAGGAGAGGTGGGGTTAGGGTAGAGGAGAGGTGGGGTTAGGGTAGAGGAGAGGTGGGGTTAGGTACTTACCGGCGCATCTGACAAAGGACTTGTCCCGAAAAAGAGGTTTACCACAGGCTGAAAGGAGGTTAAGACAGACACAAATAGACCCTGAAAAGAGTCTAAAATGTCCTGTTTTAGAACAGATAAAACATCCCCCCCCCCCCCACCCTCGGGCAGAAAGGGGGGGGGGGGGATGAAAAGAGTGCAATTGTGCGTTTCAATTTGTGACCGTGACTTTCAGATCAGATCAGTGCATGAGGAAGAGGCGAGGGTGGGGGTGGAGGTGGAGGTGGTGGTTCTCCCCAGCCCTCAGCACCTCCACCCATTCTCCAGAAATTATGTACAAAAAAGTGCCTGGGGAACAACAAGCCGAACTCCAACGCCAATAAACCTGAAAATCATTTCTACCGGCCGTATTTCTAAAAGAAATACAACTTTTAACTGTTAATTCTTTTAATTAGTTAATCAGTTCTCTTCCCCCCTGAGTCCCGAGGACACGGTGCTTCTAGAAAATGTTCTTTGTTTTGTTTGGTAGCTGGAGGTGAGCAGCAGCTGCTGTTCATTACATCACGGTGGTCGCTTCCCCCCCCGTTGGTTTGGGTGTATTTTATTAGTTATATTAAATTAAATGTATAATTTTGCCTTAAAAAGGCACTGCCACAACCCAAGGGGCAGGAGGATGGGGTGTAGGGGAGACAGGGGGAGAGCTACTGTTCATCACTCTTACAAGACAGTCCATTCTAGTGTCTAGCATAGTTTGGGGGGGGGGGGTAAGATTCTATAACGTTAATGATTTGGGGTGGTGGGAGGAGCCAGGGGGGGCGGGGTGTGGCTATAGGTAGATCTCGTAGAAGTCGTCGAGCTCCTCGTGAAACAAGTCCCACTCGTCCTCCGAGTCGGTGACGTCGTCCTCGTCCTCGTCGTCCGCGCCGGCCGCCAGCAGCATCAGCAGCATCTGGCTCAGCTGGAAGGTGACCGCCTCCTGGTCCCCCTGGTCCTCGGGGTCCAGCAGGTCAGAGGCCTCGCGCTCCTCCAGGAGCTCCCAGAGGGGCGTGTGCCGGGAGCTCTGCCAAACAGAGACCACAGGGAGGGACCAGGTCTTTATTTAGTCTTTCGCTTTTTTCTATTTCTTTTTTTCTTGTTTTTTTTCTTTGTATCTGCAAATAATTAGCGTTGAAAAGAGTTCTAGTCTGTCCACGGTTCACTGTTGCTGTTGACCCAAAAACCAGAACGGTTTCATTCAGCTTTAGTTTTGTAGGAATCTGATGCCTTTACAGACCCCATTAGTTCTATGCACACGGGAAGGGAATCCGAGTGGAGATCCGAATAATAGAGAAGAAAGAAAACCATATATTCCCCCAGAACATAAACATAAATATCTTCAAACCAAGCCCTGGACGGTTCCGTTAGTGGATCACAGCAGCGGCGGGGGGAGCGTTTGTTTTCCTACCCGGTTCCTCCCGTTGGAGCCCGTCTGTCTCCGGGGGGGCGGGGTCTCCTCCAGCCGCCCGTCGGAGAAGGCGTGCTTGTAGAAGCAGTTGGAGCCGAAGGGGCAGGTCCCGCGGCCCTCGTCGAAATACCGACACGCTTTGGTCCTTCGGGGGGGGGGGGGGGGGGAGAGGGAGGTCAGGGGTCAGGGGTCGGCAGAGAGCGTTAGCAACGCGTCTTAACGTCAGCACATTTCGGAGCGTGGTTAAAACAACCACTAAGGTGGATAAAAAAAAAAGGACAAATCAATAATGAGGAACAAGGAGCGATGAGCAGTACTCAGAGAACCTTTAACGGAGTCCTCAGTCTGTTTTCCATCGGTTGTTTTGTTTTTAAAGACCTCACTATAAGACCTTACTATAAGACCTCACTATAAGACCTCACTATAAGACCTTACTATAAGACCTCACTATAAGACCTCACTATAAGACCTTACTATAAGACCTCACTATAAGACCTTACTATAAGACCTCACTATAAGACCTTACTATAAGACCTCACTATAAGACCTTACTATAAGACCTCACTATAAGACCTTACTATAAGACCTCACTATAAGACCTTACTATATTTGCAGACGATCATAATGCACCAAAAAGCCGTTTCCTTGGTGTGAGACTCCTGTGCTGAATGAGAGGCTGGAGGTGGCTGATGGAGCCGGGAGCTACGGAGCTGAGCTACCTGCTCCCAGTATGGGGCTCTCTTTACCCCATGCCCTCCTTGGCTGAGCTACCTGCTCCCAGTAAGGGGCTCTCTTTACCCCATGCCCTCCTTGGCTGAGCTACCTGCTCCCAGTAAGGGGCTCTCTTTACCCCATGCCCTCCTTGTATTTCTGGATCAGCTTCTGCTTGTCCTCCTTGTCCTCCACCCAGTACTCGCTGGGGATGACGAAGTTGGACGTGATGCGACACTCTGGGCAAGACCTGGAGGAGGAACAGGAAGCGTCGGAAGGGCCTATTTAAACTGTTTGTACGACAGTCATTCGGTGGCACCCGATTCATTTTAAACAACACATTCAACCGGACGGCACTCGGTTCACGCCGGTTTCCCTCCCCCCCGTGAACCCGTGTTCCGCGGCTGCTGGCGAGGACGTCTCCTCCTCCGGCCCATGGGACTCACTTGATTATTTTGCTCTCGAACTGCTTGGCGCTCCGCCACTTGCGGATGCACTTGAGGCAGTAGCAGTGGCAGCAGTTGGACAGGATGCCGAAGCGCCGCTCGCTGGGGTTGACCTTCTCAAACACTGGCTCCATGCACACGCCGCACATCATGTCCTTGCTGCGCTGGATGGCGAACGAGATCTCCATGTCCTTCTCGTGGGCCTCGATGCAGGCCTGGAGAGGGAAGAGGCCAGCACAGATAAATACTGTGAAAAGGTACCCACGGGAGAGAAAAAAGCCACAATGCTCACATTGTGTGTGTCACATTGTGGCTCACAATGAGGACTTTGCTGCCCCCTAGTGGCTGACATCTAGCCTCGCGACACCATCCAAGTTCACGTTCCGTTTTTCTCTTCTGCAGATTCTGGTCTGGCCTCGATCCCATCGAAAGCCTTCTCCAAAAATCTCAATATGCTACTTCACTGACGAATAAGCGCCAAATTAAAAATATCAGCAGTGAAACACACTCAAACACACATCTTAGTGTTATTTAAGTATTTAGTTAAGACATGCATTTCACTTATCACTTTCAAATTTAACTTTGGTATCCGAGGTGGAAGTGGACACTTGTTACAGCTGGTTAGATAATGCATTTATACATTAAATGCCCGCTGTAACTCCCTCTCATGCAATGATGACAGCTATGCGTTCTTTATGATACTGATAGGATTTATTCAAATCCAGACCGTGAGAACTGCGAAACACACACATGAAATACAATAAATCACAGATCAAACAATAACAACATACATCCATATTATTTCTACTTCGTCTCTTAGTGTCACATGTCTTTACAATATTGTTAACCAAAATGAACTTACCCTACAAAACACATTAAATCCTTCTGCAATAATAATAACAATAAACTCACTTAGCAAACATTTCGTTAGCACTTTAGCTACCTGGCTTGAGCTTACACACAGCTAACAACCACAACACCAAACGTACCTTATTGGCTGCATGCAATAAGAGAGGAAATTATGGAACTTCACTGACTGAACTGATCGACCGAACTGACTAACTGTGACGGAATTTTCTCTTATATAGAGATTTCTACACGCGTGTGCGTCGGCATAAAACGTCCCCGGAACACTGTGCGCTTCAACCATTAGTTCCGCTCTTACTCTACAGCATTTAGGTAGGAACCAAAAACTGGTAGGAACCAAAAACTCAAACTGAACACAGAGGCAGTTACACTCCCACCAAACATATCACTTGTATATGATTTTACAATGACTTAGAACCCACATACTACATAGAAAGTAAACAAAACTAAATACAATAACTTCGGTCCTTGGCCTCCACAGGAAAGGCCTGGAGGGAGACAGATAGAGAGAGAAAGAACTTCAGTCTGCTTCCACCAGCGTCACTGTCTTATGGATGGGCCTCTCCAGGTGGACAGGTTTAGAGATGCGCTTTCCTTTCTTATCAAGGGTTGAGTCGCTGATAAGCAACTTAAGTCTTCGTACTCTCCTATCTTTCCCTGGGTACACTTCGATAACCTTCGCCAACCTCCACTGGTTACGTGGTGTGGCATCATTTTGTAGGAGCACAACGTCATTGACCTTTGCGTTCCTACGATCTTTGGTCCACTTCTGTCTCTGTTGGAGGTTTAGGAGGTACTCTTTCTTCCATCTTGTCCAGAAGTGGTTGGATAAGAGTTGAACTCTACGCCATCTTTTGCGGAGGTACAGATCTTCCTTGACGAACTTTCCAGGAGGCGGAGCGAGGATTGTGGACTTCATGGTCAGGATGTGGTTCGGTGTCAGGGGCTCTGGACTAGCTGCATCATTGAGACAATCAGTGGTCAGAGGTCTGCTGTTTACAACCGCCATGACTTCATACAGGAACGTTCGCAGAGAGGAGCAGTCAAGTTGTGTGGCTGACTGTTCTAGAATGGACGTCAAGACACTTCTGATGGTGCGTATTTGTCTTTCCCAGACACCACCCATATGACTTGAAGCAGGGGTGTTCATGATGAACTCGCATCCAAGTTCCTTGAACTCTTCCTGATCCATCTCTTTCAGTGCTTCATCGAACTCTCGTCTTGCTCCGACGAAGTTTGTCCCTTGATCGCTTCTTATCTGGCGCACTTTTCCACGAATGGCGATGAATGAACGCAGAGCGTTAATGAAAGCATCTGTGGTCAAGTCGTCGAGCATTTCAATGTGAACAGCCCTGGAACACATGCAGGTAAGTAACAATCCGTAACGCTTTAGCTCTTTCCTTCTTTCCTTTACGTAGAATGGTCCAAAGCAGTCCATCCCGCAGTAGGTGAATGGAGGAGCTGTTTCCATTCGGTCCTCCGGGAGGTCTGCCATTCTTTGCTGTTCAGTGCATCTTCTGAACTTCCTGCACATAGTGCACTTGTAGATATGGGATGATACTGCCTTGCTGCAGCCTAGTATCCATATGCCATTGGATCGGAGCGCATTCATGGTCATCCCTCGTCCCTGGTGGTGCACTCTCTCATGATAGTGCTTGACGAGTAACACCGACACATGACTGTCTTTTGGAAGAACTGCTGGATGCTTCACCTGTGGGTCTAAGGTGGCGTGAGTTAAGCGACCTCCAACTCTGAGGACACCTTGCTCATCCAGGAATGGACCTAACCGGTGCAACTTATTGGCTCTGCCCTTGACTGGTGTCTCCTTGTGACTCTGGAGTAACTCTATTTCTTGTGAGAAGGTTGCTTCTTGAACCATCTTGATTATGGTCAGCTCCGCTTCTCTCCTTTCCTCTAAACTGGTGGCTTCACAGGACTTTGGCTTGAGACCTTTAATTTCTTTCACGTGGCGCCGAAGTCTGGCGATAGCTTTCACCATTCTGGACCAGTCTGAAAACTTGTGTAAGCGATCTAGTAGCGACCTGACTTCTTTCACCTGTGTGTTGAGAACCTGAACCTTCTTAAATTCAGGGTCGTCACTTGCGATCTCTCCCACCTTGACTTCTCCACTTGGTAACTCTTTCTGCCAAAGAAAGTCTGGGCCGGTGAACCAGTTAGAGGATATCAGTTGCTCTGCTGTGAGACCTCTTGAGGCATGGTCGGCTGGATTTTCTTCCGAAGCCACATACCTCCATTGTGTAGACTCTGTGCTTTGCTTGATGCGTTCTACACGATTTGCCACAAACACATGAAATCTTCTGGCTTCATTATTGATGTACCCAAGGACAACCCTTGAATCAGTCCAGAAGACTTCTTGTAGGCACTCTATGTCCAGTTCTTTCTTGAGCATGTCACTGGTGCGGACAGCTACAACTGCTGCTGACAGCTCAAGCCTTGGTATGGTTGTGACTTTAGTAGGGGCAACTCTTGACTTTCCCATTACCAAGGAACAGTGGACTTCACTTGACGTACTCACTGCTCTGAGGTACGAGCACTCTCCGTAGCCCGACACACTGGCATCGGAGAAATGATGAAGTTCGTAATGTTGGACCTTGAAGCTTGATGGAACGTAGCATCTTGGAATCTTCACACCAGCCAGATTTTGTAGGTCTTGGAGCCAGCATTCCCACAGAGGTCGTAAGTCATC
This sequence comes from Muraenolepis orangiensis, assembly GCA_027704905.1. NCBI lineage: Eukaryota > Metazoa > Chordata > Actinopteri > Gadiformes > Muraenolepididae > Muraenolepis > Muraenolepis orangiensis. The sequence continues at coordinate 933,908 of CM051022.1, read as the reverse complement.
AGGTAAGGTGTCATCCCAACTGAGCTTGTCACGACACATCTGCTGCAGGATCTGCTTTCCTACCAGGATGAAGGGCGCCACAAAACCCAGAGGATCGTATACCGAAGCGACCGTGGACAAGACTCCTCTTCGGGTAAGTGGATTCTCTTTGACGATCACCCTGAACTGGAACTCATCGGAAGACACGCACCAACACACACCGAGTACTCTTTCCATGTGCAATTCACCCAGGGCCATGTCTTTGTCTCTGGGAGCTTCAGCACACTCTTCTTTTGGGATTGTGGCTAGGACTTCCTTACTGTTCGAGATGAACTTATGCAGCCGGAGCTTGCCTGTGCTGCAAAGCTCTCTTGCTTCTTTCACCAGCTGGATTGCTTGGTCTTCAGATGCTACACTTAACAAACCGTCATCAACGTAAAAATTCCTTTGGATAAACTTTATGGTCTCTTCACTAAAGTTTCCTCGTCCTTCGGCAGCGATGTGCTTCAGTCCATAGTTTGCACAGCCAGGTGACGAAGCTGCACCAAACAAGTGGACCTTCATCCGATAGATGGAAGGTTGGTCTTCAAGATTTCCATCGTCCCACCAAAGAAATCGTAGGTAATCTTGGTCTTCCGCCTTGACATGGAACTGGTGGAACATGCGTTCTATGTCACACACGATTGCCACCGGACCTCTTCGAAAGCGATACAGAACTCCCACTAAGGTGTTTGTCAACTCTGGACCCGTCAGGAGATAGTCGTTCAAGGATACCCCTTGGTACTTGGCGGAACAATCGAAAACAACACGTATCTTCCCAGGCTTTTGTGGATGATACACCCCATGATGTGGGATATACCAAGCTGGAGCTTTGTAGATGTCTTTCTCTGGGACCTTTTCTGCATCTCCGCGGGTTATGGTCCCATCCATGAAGGTCTTGTAGTCTTTGTGGTACTGATCGTTTCTTCTCAACTTCCTTTCTAGGCAATTGAGACGATGGATAGCACAGATCTTGTTATCCGGTAAGTTAGGCCTTTCCTTCTTGAATGGCAGCGGCATTTCATAATGCCCGTCGCTCTTTAACTTGATGCCCTTCTCCATTTTCGACAGGAACCTTAGATCCTCTTGAGAGATGGGGCTGGCTTCTGACACTCTTTCAGCGAAGTCAGACTCAAGCATCTTCATGACATCTGCAGGTAACACAACTTCTTTGATCTGTGTTCTACAGACATAGTGCACTTCACTTGTGAGGTCTGAAGAGGACGGTAGACTTGGCGTCACTTGCTTCACAATGACTTGGTGACTGATTCCGATTGTATCCCCATAGTTGAGACACGGGTTACCATATCCCACCACACTCCAACCCAAGTCTGTTCTCTGAGCAAACGGCTGATGTTCCTCACCAGTCACCACTTGTCTTGGAACGAGGGCTTGAGCACAGTTGTAGCCAATTAACAGGCCGACATCACAGCTTTGCTGAGAAGCGATCTCATCTGCAATGTGTTCAAGATGAGGCCATGCCTTCGCTGTCTCTGGTGTGGGAATATGGTCTCTGTTTGCAGGGATAAACTCTCTTGAGTAAGTCACTGGCAGAGTGATTATCTTGTCTGAATTGACTCCTCTTACTTGTAGACCTGTCAGCTTCCAACAGGACACGACTGTGTTTCTTGAAGCTAGCGTAGAGAGCCTTAGCTGAACTGGTTCCCCTTTTGTGTTAAGAGCCTTTGCTGTCTCTTCGAGGATAAAGGTTGTGTCACTTTGTGTATCGAGGAGTGCGTACACCAGAACCTCACGACTTGGCTCACTTGTAGATGACACCCACACTGGAACTATTGTGGATGTATGAGTGTTCCCATCATTCTGGATGACTCTAAACGATGTCGCCTCACGTGATGGTCTCTCTGCCTGGTTTCGTGGCTGATTATTCTCTCTTTCTTTGTACTTATCACTGTTCCTTGCTCCATCCGGCCTTGTTGACATCCTTTCTTCCTTGGTGCGATCATCATGGAGGCAAGTTGGATGTTTTCTCTCACAGGTGTCGCAGGTGTTTCTATCTCTACAGTCCTTGGAGCGATGGCCAGACTTCAGACAGCCGAAACACAAGTTCTTCTCTTGGACAAACTTAATTCGTTCACTGATTGTCATCTGCATAATCTTGCGACACTTCTGCAGACTGTGTCCTGCCCTCTCACAGAAGACACAGCCTGTGGCGACGGCTTTCTCATCTGAGCTGGTTGCTAAAACCCTTGCTCCAGGATCTCTGCTCCTGGAACCCTTGTCCAGAATACTCTCCCCTGCCTCCAGAGCATGACGAGCGGTTACTGGGTGACAAGCGATTCTGGCTTCACGTGTGAGGAACTTGACAAACTGGCTGAAACTCGGGAACATGCGAGTTTCTTCTTCTGTGGCCATGACCTTCCTATGCCATTTTGAAGTCAGCCAGTCTGGAAGTTTGAAGAGTATTTTCTGGTTCTCGTTGCAATCATTAAGTATTTCAAGACCTCTGACCTGAGACATGGCAGCCTCACAGCTGCGCAGGAAGTCGGCGAGTTCTTGAAGTTCCATACTGCATTTGGAACTTATCTTGGGCCATGACTCAATCTTATCTCTGAAGGCCTTGGCAATGAGGAATGGATCGCCATATCGCTCATCTAGGATGTGCCATGCTGCATAATAGGCTGACTCTGTGCCTAGTAAGAAGTAGCTCTCTATGGCCTTCTTGGCAGATCCACCCACGTACTTGCGCAGATAATATATCTTCTCTTCGGCTGGTATGTTCTTCCTGCCAACAAGCGTCTGAAAGGACACCTTCCAGTCGTTGTATCTGAGTGGGTCGCCATTGAACACTGTAGGTTCAGGTATAGGAATGCGACTTGCACTGATGGTTTCTGCGAACAATCTGACAAGCGTTGCGGTGCTGTCTTCAGATCTGTCTTCTTGCCTTGTTTGTGATACAGCTCGTGGTGGAGAACGGTGCTGTAATAGGCTAGTTTGAGGCTTGATTTCCACTTCACTCTTCACAGAGACACGTCGATGGAGAAGCTCATTTACTTCTTCATCTGAGCAATCACTTTGTTTAGCTGCTTGAGCTGAACATTCGCTCTGCTCATACACTTGCTGTCGTGCCTTGGCAGCCTTTAACTTCTTAATAGTTTCCAATCGATTTAATTCTCTGCGTTTGGCTTCTAGCACTCTTTGTCTTTCTGCAGTTTCAGCCTCCATCTTGGCGCTTTCAGCCTCCATCTTGGCTTTTAACTGGGCGGCTTCAGCCTTCATCTTGGCTTTTAACTGGGCGGCTTCAGCCTCCTGTCTCCTGTCTTCAGCTTCAAGTCTTTGAAGTTCTTCAATATGACGCTCTTGCTCTAGCAGGACCTTTAAGGTGGCTTGGTTAGCAGCAACCTCAGCCGCTGCACTTGTTCTGCTTGCAGAGGAGAATTTAGTGTGGCGAGAGCTGGTGCCTGTCTTGCCTGAGGCTACAGACACTATCTCTTCCATGAATTGTTCTTCATGCATTTGACCTTTAGCCTTTCTTGTGTCTAAAAGGTCCATTGCATTATTACAAATCTTCTTTGTTACTGATTCACAGGTGTCGACTCTGCGACGTGTGTTATGGTCAGGCACCTCAATGCGCTTCCAATCGTCATAAACCTCATTCAGACTCCTAGAGGCACTGCATACTTTAGTGACGTGTCCATCCAGCAGGTCGTCTGAACTCGGTGCACACAGCGCTTGGTTAGCTTCTTTAGCAACATTTTTCCACTTCTCATAGCCCACACTGAAACGATGTGCAACTTTTCTTATTTGCTCATCATGCAGTTCTTGACCCTTTTCCGTCAACATGCGGACTCTTTGGCCTCTTCGTGGCTCTTCTGAGGAAGCGGGGTTGCTAACTATTGTGCCTTCTTCCCTTTGTGGTTGCACTGTCTTCATTTGCACCCTCTTCGTCAGGTGCTTGTGCCTGCATGTCTGTGCAATGTACATCCACAACAACCACACGCTGGCTGCCACTCTCAGACATCTTTACTTGGTTTAATGTTGTTACTCACTGCTTTCTGATGCTGTCTTATGGAGCAGTAAGTTCTCACTATAACTCCCTCTCATGCAATGATGACAGCTATGCGTTCTTTATGATACTGATAGGATTTATTCAAATCCAGACCGTGAGAACTGCGAAACACACATGAAATACAATAAATCACAGATCAAACAATAACAACATACATCCATATTATTTCTACTTCGTCTCTTAGTGTCACATGTCTTTACAATATTGTTAACCAAAATGAACTTACCCTACAAAACACATTAAATCCTTCTGCAATAATAATAACAATAAACTCACTTAGCAAACATTTCGTTAGCACTTTAGCTACCTGGCTTGAGCTTACACACAGCTAACAACCACAACACCAAACGTACCTTATTGGCTGCATGCAATAAGAGAGGAAATTATGGAACTTCACTGACTGAACTGATCGACCGAACTGACTAACTGTGACGGAATTTTCTCTTATATAGAGATTTCTACACGCGTGTGCGTCGGCATAAAACGTCCCCGGAACACTGTGCGCTTCAACCATTAGTTCCGCTCTTACTCTACAGCATTTAGGTAGGAACCAAAAACTGATAGGAACCAAAAACTCAAACTGAACACAGAGGCAGTTACACCCGCTTTATTTTATTTTTTATCATACAACGTTATGTAAAACAATAGAATGAACCTGCCAAAGCTGTTTAGCCCACTAGATTAGTTTCACCCTCGTTCGCCCAGTAGATGGCAGCAAACTGAAACACTACTCGTTGGTCAGCTGCTATTTAAAGACTATATATTGCGTAACATCTCACTTCCCACTTTACACTCCAGGTGTACTTTTGTTGAGCAACGTCCCTTAGGTTCCAAACCGCCACACGCATCTCCACTCCCCCTCAGACATGTATATGGAGTCATTTAGCACAGGGGGTCCCAACCTGGGGGTCCCGACCCCGCGGGGGTTCGGGGACCCAGAGCTCAATGGGGGGGTGGGGGGGGCTAAGACCTCTTGATTTTAAGTGGGGTAGGATTTTTTTTATATATAAAATATACATGTCTAATGTGAAATATGATTTAAATTATTATTTTATATGGGCGAAGGGCACATCTAGACGCAAACACCAACTTTTAAAATAATTCATACAATTAAATATATACTGTATATTTCGATATAAGAAGGCTACTTTTTCTCTATTTTTGTAATTGTATGCGGCTGGGGGTCGTATCCACAACGGTGAAATAGGGTCCCTGAAACCACCAACTAAATCTAAGCACCAAAGCGACATTTGAGAGCACCAACCAAAATAACTGGAGAGAGTGCATCGTCATCACCACCACCACCACCAGGCGGCGTTGGGGCGTGGTTACCTTGGTGTGGTCCGCACGCTGGGCGTCGTCCGTGGGGTGGAGCACCTGCAGGCCGCACATGTCGCACACGTGGCCGTGGAGGTAGGCGCAGTTGAGGCCGTACCGGCACTCGCCGGCCGCCGCGTACGGACACATCTGCTTCCCCAGCTCCTCCTCGCCGCCCGGCTCGCCCTCCTGCTCGCCCTCCTGCTCCGTACACTCCTCCGGCTCAGAGGAGGAGGAGGACGAGGAGGAGGAGGCGTCGAGGCCCTCCCCCTTACCGGGTTCAGCTGCGAGGAGGAACGTGACACGGGGGGGGATTGAGTACCACAATAAGGGTGGCAAGGAGTACGGCAGGGGGTGAATATCAAAATAAGAGCGTCAAAGAACTATCAAGGTTGATTTCATTGTCTGTTCATTAGTCAGGTTATTCATAGATTGTTCATATATTGATAGGAATGTCTCGATCGAGTCAATAGATCATTTATTGCATGAAAGTATAACCGATGCATGTTTGGTATTTGTACTTTGACAGACCACTAAAACAATAACCAAAACTGTCAATTCTGTTGTCCATTGATTACATTAAGACACTTAACTCTTTAATCTTGGACAGTCTCCTGTGGAATACGTCTCCAGTATAAAGTGGACATTGGAGCTGCTTTGTACACACATTATACAAACAAGAGGCTCAATAGCAATCTGCTCAGCTCACCAAGGAAGCCATCTCAGGCCGCGGGACGTATTAACAACAACCACCACGCCAACCACACGTTAACTAAATAAACCCCCAAACACATCATCCCATCTCCCAACACTCCCAACACTCCCAACACTCCCAACACACTGTTCTGTTGAGAGAGTCACTGCTTACCCCTCCCGGGACCCATGTCTGACCAGGGAGGGAGAGAGGGAGGGAAGGAGAGAGGGAGGGAAGGAGGGAGGGAGAGAGAGAGGGAGGGAAGGAGAGAGGGAGGGAGGGAGGGAAGGAGAGAGGGAGGGAAGGAGGGAAGGAGAGAGGGAGGGAAGGAGTGAGGGAGGGAAGGAGTGAGGGAGGGAAGGAGAGAGGGAGGGAGGGAGGGAAGGAGAGAGGGAGAGAGGGAGGGAAGGAGAGAGGGAGGGAGGGAGGGAAGGAGAGAGGGAGAGAGGGAGGGAAGGAGAGAGGGAGGGAAGGAGAGAGGGAGGGAAGGAGAGAGGGAGGGAGGGAGGGAAGGAGAGAGGGAGGGAGGGAGGGAAGGAGAGAGGGAGGGAAGGAGTGAGGGAGGGAAGGAGAGAGGGAGGGAAGGAGAGAGGGAGGGAAGGAGAGAGGGAGGGAAGGAGAGAGGGAGGGAAGGAGAGAGGGAGGGAAGGAGGGAAGGAGAGAGGGAGAGAGGGAGGGAAGGAGAGAGGGAGGGAAGGAGAGAGGGAGGGAAGGAGAGAGGGAGGGAAGGAGAGAGGGAGGGAGGAGAGAGGGAGGGAAGGAGAGAGGGAGGGAAGGAGAGAGGGAGGGAGGGAGAGAGGGAGGGAAGGAGAGAGGGAGGGAAGGAGAGAGGGAGGGAAGGAGAGAGGGAGGGAAGGAGAGAGGGAGGGAAGGAGAGAGGGAGAGAGGGAGGGAAGGAGAGAGGGAGGGAAGGAGAGAGGGAGGGAAGGAGAGAGGGAGGGAAGGAGAGAGGGAGAGAGGGAGGGAAGGAGAGAGGGAGGGAAGGAGAGAGGGAGGGAAGGAGAGAGGGAGGGAGGGAGGGAAGGAGAGAGGGAGGGAAGGAGGGAAGGAGAGAGGGAGGGAAGGAGAGAGGGAGGGAAGGAGAGAGGGAGAGAGGGAGGGAAGGAGAGAGGGAGGGAAGGAGAGAGGGAGGGAAGGAGAGAGGGAGGGAAGGAGAGAGGGAGGGAAGGAGAGGGAGAGAGGGAGGGAAGGAGAGAGGGAGGGAAGGAGAGAGGGAGGGAAGGAGAGAGGGAGGGAAGGAGAGAGGGAGGGAGGGAGGGAAGGAGTAGGAAAGCAAGAGAGACGGTGTTGGTTTGTTTAGTTTCTAAACCTTGAGCTTCTGCTGTCGCACAACACAGTAATCTGAGTGTTGAATCAGCTTTAACGTGTGGACCCAAACCCTCACAGCTGTCCCCCCCCACTGAGACTAACCACCAGAGGGCCTTCAGGAGAGAGCATACCCACTACACCAAAGAGTCCCCTGCCACGCCAAAATCCTCCGTTCCTTAGCCCATAAGTAATGTACCCACCAGGTTTTCCTAACTTTTGGAGTTATCTTGCCAACAGACCCACTAACAAACAGACAGGTGAAAACATCCCCTCCGGTCCATGGGGGCGGGCAGGTAGCGACTCACCCCGTCCACAGTAGGGCTGTCCCGGCACAAACTCCGCAGCGTTGACCCAGCCCCCGGCTTCCTCTGGGGGGTCTGGGTCGCCAGGGGCGCCGGTGGTGGAGGGCGGCAGGGGGGCGGAGGGCAGCGGCGGCACGGGGGACCCCTGCACGTCATCCTGCTTGAGGGCCTTGGAGTGTTCGAACCTGTGGGGGGTGGGGGGAGGTCAGGTTAGTGTGTGGCTGGATGTCAAGTCGTCGTGTTCAGTGGGAAGCAATGGGTCTCTTTGTTCCCATAAAGAGAGGAAGCCCCACCTGTGTGTGTGTGTGTGTGTGTGTGTGTGTGTGTGTGTGTGTGTGTGTGTGTGTGTGTGTGTGTGTGTGTGTGTGTGTGTGGTGTGTGTGTGTGTGTGTGTGTGTGTGTGTGTGTGTGTGTGTGTGTGTGTGTGTGTGTGTGTGTGTGTGTGTGTGTGCGCGCAAGTGAGATACACCATTATGTGGAGAACTCAAATGTTGTAGTAGGAGTGAAAAAGGTTAAAAGGTCATCATTACTACACCTGCCCCAGGGAACACTTGTCGATGAGGTCACAGATCAAATTTACTAATATTTCAAACTAAACATTCTGGTTATATGACGATATACCAGTTTCATGAGATGCGGGCAAATGCTTTTTTTTCTAGACATGGGCCCATGAAAAGTTCAAATTCAGAGAAGCCAAGATATGACCGGCTCTAAAACCAACGGGCCGGCCAGGAGGGATCCTCACCTGGAGATCAGGGCTGCCCAATAGCTTAACACATACCGCTAGGTGATCTACCGGTCGATCACGTGATCTACCGGTCGATCTCGAGGGATTTTCCATCCCTCCTCCCTTTGGCGCCTGCCTCTTGATTTGACATAAAGCGCGGCCAATCTGCTGTTGCTGAGAACGTTGTTATATTCGGTTACCATAACAACCTGTCAGGTATATCGCGTAGTCCTGTAGTCCACGCCACACAGAAAACTGAGAATACGTCAATGTAAAATTCCAGCTAGCATAGCGACTTAGCATACCACCGCGGGACTCCGTAATGCTGCCTCGCTAGCCAGCAGCTGTGGATATTGGAATAACTAAAAGTGGGCTAATGGTGATGACATGAGCAGTTAGCCGGCCTGGTCCTAGCTTACAGAGATCTCCCATCCAGGCTCAATGACTCAACCAGTTCACCGCTTTAGTTACTAAGAGATATTTCAAGCTGCGGCAACCAGCTCAAAGCAACACCCAATGACATCAAATGCTGGTATGTAGTAAGCTAATACGCCAGCGCTCATATCTAATAGTAGATGGCTAAGGCGTCATGTCCTCATTACAGTACACGTCTGTCTCCTGGTGACCTCAGGATGTAAAGAAACCAGTAAACTAAATGTTATTTAAAAAAGACATCAAGGCCAAAGTCTCCTTTTTGTTGCCACAGCTAAAAACACCTACAAGCCAGTGTGTGGAACGCTGGGCCTTCTTTTAGCGTGTAGCATTTGGTTAGCTTGTAGCTAACTAGCTAGTTGCGCGACAGCCCCTGTATGACACTCCTGATAACCGCTACATTGGACTCTGACACATCACCTAGAACTTTATTGACACAGCAAAAAGTCAACCCCACCTTTTTACCGCTTCATTCATTAAATAAACAAAATCTAAATAATTATCAGGAGTCATTGTCGTGTAGCCAGAGAGGTTTTACGCTCCAAGAGCTAACTAGCCGAAGACAGCGCTGGTAAACCCAAGGAAGGGCGTGGGCTTTATTCTACAGAATGGGAAAACGTCAATGAGCTCCACTAATATTTTCCTCTTGCCGCCTTTCCTACACTTTCTACCCATCCTACCCACCTATCCTTCATCTCCCGCATCCAAATAGACCGACTTAGCGTGGTTAGTCTCGTGTTTCTCTGCGGTGTGGACCTGGTCGTTCCCTTTGAAGACACGTGAGGCACAAACAGGAATCCACAAGAGCTCAGATTCATAACCCAACCAGAGTTTAGCTGCGCTCCACCCACACACCTGAAACATGTTCACTGCAGAGAATGGAGGCTGGTCAGTGGTGAGGTTCGGTTGGGTGCTGCCTGATTCAGTGATGTCCCCGGCTGGCTCTACACCGCCAGTGAGAAGGAGTGAGCGTGCCGTGTTCCGGACGTGCACACCTCAAAAGAGATTCGCCCACAATGCAACACAAAGTGATGCATGGCGGCCGTACGGCAGTGCCTTGCATGTCTCTCTTCTGAGACAGATGTAACGTATCTGCTGCCACCCCCCCCAGACTGCACCTGTATCTTCACGCTCTGTCCCACTCCATCACTAAAAACACAGACAAACTCACCGTCTGTAGCACACATTCAGACTCAAACCTACAGAGACAGAGACATACACACACACATAGACACAAACTCACACCGTCTGATGCATACATTCAGACCTGCATTCATACACACAAGCTCACACAGTCCACACACACATACACACGGTCTCACAGACAGACAGACAGACAGGCCTCTGGGAGGAACCCGACCGGCAGCTAAACAAGCCAGGGTGCACGGGTGCTGGTGGAGGCGGTGCTTGTCGCACACAGACAACAAAAGAGGAGAGAGAGAGAGAGAGAGGCAGAATGAGGCAGGGGGCGAACCGTGTGAACTTGCCAGTGGAGGCGGGTGGTGCAGGGAGGGTGGTGCAGGGAGGGTGGGAAGTCTAGAGGCGGAAGGAGGAGGGTGGGGCGACGAGAGGGTTATGCAATGCACTGAGCAAGGCCGTCTGGACCGGGGGGGAGGAGAGAGAGAGATAAAAAGTCAGACAAGAGAGAGCGAGACAGAGCTCTCGATGACAATAGCCCCGTGGCCTCCGGTGGCATTAGACCATAATAGAGGGCAGAATGGAGGGGGGGGGGCTTTTCTTTAATAGAAGACTGCTCATGAGGAGTACACCCCCCCCCAGACGGGCCCAAGGGAGGGCCCTCTAGATGGGTTACTATCAAGTATTACCTTAACAAAAGGACCCCCCCACCCAGGACCCAGGACCCCGGACCCCTTCCTGTCTGGACCCAGCTCTAAGCTGCCATTGTAAGAGTGGGGATCGGTGTAGACGGGGGGGGGCTTAGCTGACTTCTCCTGTCTGGGAACAGAACCGTCTAGGTCTGACACCACCAATTACATCTGCCAGGGGCCAGAGGTTATGTGTTCACCTGTTTGTCTGTCTGTTTGTCTGTTAGCAAGATTGGACAAAGCTTGGTGGCTAGACTACTTATGGGCCAAAGAAACGTTGATTGGATCAGAGTCCGGATCCAGGGGCCTTCTTGGTGTGGTGGAGGTGTGCCCTCTAGTTGTTAGTAGTAATAATAATCATAATAATAAGTCGATTATTAAAATCATATGGATAGGTCTAGTGATGGCGCTAGTTTAAGTAGTACCTCGGAAATATCGTCAGAATATAGCCAAGGGTTTTCTCTCTGCTTCTAACACTTCATTACAATAGAGTGATTGGCATTAGAGAACAGTGGCTGAATACAACTCATTCATTTCACATCAGGTTGTGTTTTATTGACCCATTATTTAAAAGGTCACTATGTCAAAAATGAATTACATCTAAAATTTGAAGTTGAATTGCCTTGAAAGTTAAAATCTGTTTTACCGCCAATCATATTCCTTCACATCACACATTAATGACAGTCAAATGTTATGGAATAGGCCTTTAACATGAATAACAACAACAGATCATACCAGTCTCAACAAAGGGCAAAGACAGCAGCCGTGTAAAGTAGACCCCAAATGTGATCATAATCACACACAAACTAACCAGGCGTCAACATGAGGTCACTGCAATGACACCGGTGCAACATTCCTTAGTCAGCATTCACCTTAAACTAAACGTTGATGTGTATTTACCTGCAGCGGTCACCGAACACACAGTTCCCTTTCTGAAAGAACTTGCAAATCATGGCTGCAGGTGTGCTGCTGGAGAGGTGGTGGTGGGCGTAGCGACAGTTGAGGCCTTCTTTGCACAGCCCATGCAAGAAATACCTGTGGAATCCACAAACCTCAATCAACCTGATGACCTCAAAGTACTACAATATAATTACAATATTGCATGATATTGCATGATGATAATTATAATAAAATATGTCTCACTTAGGATCGCCACAGTGCAGTCAAAAATAAACATTACTGAAAATACTAAGCAATACACCTAATACTAAAATAATATACTGGAGATAGCATAGAAACAGTAAACAGAGCGCAGCAGGGGGGGGGGGGGGGGGGAATGTGTTGTAGTCCTGTTTCACTTTGACACCAGCAGCTCCAGACCAGTGGAGCTACCGTCAGCTACAGACCTACAGACCAGTAGAGCTACCGTCAGCTACAGACCTACAGACCAGTAGAGCTACCGTCAGCTACAGACATACAGACCAGTAGAGCTACTGTCAGATACAGACCTATAGACCAGTAGAGCTACTGTCAGATACAGACCTACAGACCAGTAGAGCTACTGTCAGATACAGACCTACAGACCAGTAGAGCTACTGTCAGATACAGACCTACAGACCAGTGGAGCTACCGTCAGCTACAGACCTACAGACCAGTAGAGCTACTGTCAGATACAGACCTACAGACCAGTAGAGCTACTGTCAGATACAGACCTACAGACCAGTAGAGCTACTGTCAGATACAGACCTACAGACCAGTGGAGCTACCGTCAGCTACAGACCTACAGACCAGTAGAGCTACTGTCAGATACAGACCTACAGACCAGTAGAGCTACTGTCAGATACAGACCTACAGACCAGTAGAGCCACTGTCAGATACAGACCTACAGACCAGTAGAGCTACTGTCAGCTACAGACCAGAGGAGCTACCGTCAGATACAGACCTACAGACCAGTAGAGCTACTGTCAGATACAGACCAGTGGAGCTACCGTCAGCTACAGACCTACAGACCAGTAGAGCTACTGTCAGATACAGACCTACAGACCAGTAGAGCTACTGTCAGATACAGACCTACAGACCAGTAGAGCTACTGTCAGATACAGACCTACAGACCAGTAGAGCTACTGTCAGATACAGACCTACAGACCAGTAGAGCTACTGTCAGCTACAGACCAGTGGAGCTACCGTCAGATACAGACCTACAGACCAGTAGAGCTACTGTCAGCTACAGACCTACAGACCAGTAGAGCTACTGTCAGATACAGACCAGTAGAGCTACTGTCAGATACAGACCAGTAGAGCTACTGTCAGATACAGACCTACAGACCAGTAGAGCTACTGTCAACTACAGACCAGTAGAGCTACTGTCAGATACAGACCAGTAGAGCTACTGTCAGATACAGAACTACAGACCAGTAGAGCTACTGTCAGATACAGACCAGTAGAGCTACGGTCAGATACAGAACTACAGACCAGTAGAGCTACTGTCAGATACAGACCAGTAGAGCTACGGTCAGATACAGAACTACAGACCAGTAGAGCTACTGTCAGATACAGACCAGTGGATCTACGGTCAGATACAGACCTCCAGACCAGTGGAGCTACAGACCTCCAGACCAGTGGAGCTGACCTCCAGCCGGGGGAGCAGCAGCTGTCAGCGGGTCTCGTGCATGTGGTCGATCACAACAAACCAACCAAACGACGAACCGATCGATACCAACAGTGAACCGATCGATACCAACAGTGAACCGATCACAGTCGACGCTAAACAGCCAAAGGACGTGTTGTCAACGTCCCTCCTTAACTTATAGTTAGTTTATCATCCAGTATAGGAGGCTAGGAGACTAGGAGGGTTTTGGTGCCAGGAAAACATTCCTTTGGTTTCGCTTCCGCGGGTCAACCCTCCTGATACATGGAGGGTTAGGGACCACACACACACACACACACACACACACACACACACACACACACACACACACACACACACACACACACACACACACACACACACACACACACACACACACACACACACACCACCACCCCCCCCCCCCCCTCCTCCCTCCATAGACGAGTCACAACAAAACAAGACGGCGACCGAGGAGCCCAGAGGAGGACCGAGGAGGACCGAGGAGCCCAGAGGAAGACCGAGGAGGACCGCCCGGGGGGTCGATGGTATTAAAACGACGACGCCATTGAGATGACGACCGTCCTTTCGGTGTAGTTCTACCTGCAGGTAACGTTCTTGGTCCAGCCGCCTGTTGTCGCCGGAGCCGCCGTTGACGCTGCTGCTGCCTCCGCCATTGCTGTTTATGTTGAGCAGCCCCGGATCTTCACTTCGGAGATGATCGGAAACCAAAGCCTTCGACGTGCAGTGCGAGCACTGGCCGCCAGGGGGCACTGCTGCACAGTTCAGTCGCTGTTACTTTTTAAAATTAGTATTTTATATTGAATCTTGAGAGATCATTTGTCTTACGTCTATTCGAGGTGATACTACATTTATGGATTTATGGCACTGAAAAGTCAAAAATGTGACAAAAGTGACTTTCGAAAACTGGTGACCCAAAAAGTTAACGTCAAGCCGTGATTATAATCCCAGGGCATTTCATCATACACCATAGAATAACTTATACACATCCTACGTGTTCATACCTAGAGGACCAGTATCAGGGAGGGGCCTCCTGCCCAGACCAGCTGAAACAGCACAAAAGCCACAAACCTGCAATTCACCGCAATGCAAGAGTGGATTACTGGTAACACAAAGTAATAATAATAATAATAATAATAATAATAATAATAATACAATCCCCCACTAAGGCCTATTTTGCATCTACTGTATAGTCTCACATGTGTATAGTACATGTTTTGAGTTTTTAAACTGAAATACAGAGTGTTACACCTACTTGATTCACGTGTGTGTGTGTGTGTTTGGGGGGGGGAGAGAAAGAGAGAGATGGAGAGAGCGAGAGAGAAAGATAAAGAGACATGGTGGCATGTGATGTGTTCTTGTAACAGATCTCTTTGTGATTGTGTCTTTTGTTTATGCACAATTGATCCGTCAAAGGGGAGTGAGGTGCCTACAGTTATTGAACTGGCTGTGACATTGCACACACACACACACACACACACACACACACACACACACACACACACACACACACACACACACACACACACACACACACACACACTCACATACACCCCCTATGACACATTCATATATGGGCTAAATTGTTTCAGTTGCTACTGAGAACAACATAAAACACTTTTTCAAAACACAAATGTGTTATTACAGTGTCTTGTTGCGGTTGTGTGTGTGTGTACGGTTGTGTGTGTGTGTGTGTGTGTGTGTGTGTGTGTGTGTGTGTGTGTGTGTGTGGTGTGTGTGTGTGTGTGTGTGTGTGTGTGTGTGGTGTGTGTGTGTGTGTGTGTGTGTGTGTGTGTGTGTGTGTAAAGTCGGTGGTGTGTTTCAGACCAACCGCGATAAACAAAATTTCCTTCTATAGTCGACTATAGTATTATAGTCATCTATAGTATTTTTGTGAAATTCCTACTGCAGGAGGGAATGGGGAGTTAGCATTTCATTGTACTTGTTGCAAATGGAAAATAAAAACATCTTGAATCTTGAATTGTTGTGACTCCATGTCACGTTGGATTGACGCTCCTACACACCGCCGCCCGTTAGCCAGGGAACTGAATGGTTGCTAGGCGATGGAGTGCCGTCTGATTGGGCTGTGAAGCTTGACAATGGGCGGAACTGAAGTGGGTCTGCTTGGAATGAAATACAAACACATATTACATTTTGCATGTGTGTGTGTGTGTGTGTGTGTGTGTGTGTGTATAGTCGGTGGTGTGGCGTGTGTTTTTTAGAGCAGCCACGAGAAAGGGAAGGAAACCAAAGTAGAAAGAAACTCTGAACTCTAACTTTGGTTTCCCTTTCAAAGGTGTACACCTGTACATATTTCTAAAGTCCATCAGTTTCTAGGTTCAAGGACAGTTTTTATCCAAAGGCACCTACTGAACTGCCACTATCATAACATTGTCACTTATATGACATTACACTGTCATACTTATTTTACTGGACACACTTGACTCATTCCAGCTACTGCACTGTACTGCAGTGTAATGTTGTGTTCAGAGATCCTCGCCGTTAGGCGATCCGCCTCAGCGTCACTGGAAGAATTAGAATCTCGTAGTCTATTAGTTGTTATTTATTGATAAAAATGATGCCCAATCTAAGATAGATGAGTGAATACTCAAATACAGGACCTGGGACCCGGACACAAGGGCTTCGTACCTCACAGACCCGTGGTGTCCAGTTAGCTGTCAAGTAGTCTACCCAAGTGCCCCGATTCCTTCCATACATAATACTCATAATGCTATAAATACTCTGATAGGTTTCCCCCTCCGGCAGCGTTGTCTTGCTCTCCATATGTCTGGTTTCCCGCCGTATTTCACCATTGCCGTTATCTTCTTCTTTTCCATCCTGCGTTCTCAGCGCTGCAAATACCCTAAACACAAGTGTAAACACTTCCCCCTGACCTCTCGGGACCTCTTGACCAGGCTGGGTCACAGTACCCGTTCCTGTGGTTCTCCTATCTATGTTAAACCCATACTTCCTGCCTTGTTCATTAGTCTTCACTTTTCACATACATTCCATTACCGTGTAGGCAGTAAAATGAGAGAAGGGGGAGAAAGGCACAGAGGTGAGGTAGTTGGTTAGTTCTAGTTAAAAGCAAATAGTTTTACTCCATAGTAACCATGATGCTGCTGCAACCAAGATGCTTGGTTATGTTTGGGTGACCCTTCACTATTAATACGTTCATCACCCAAGACCCCTGTGTGTCTCCATGGAAATAACCCACCTGTTCCTCTTTGTTATGGTACTGAGAGAGCATCAGAGTCAACATGCAAGGCTTTGGACCGGCAGTGTAAAACAAGTGGGCAGTGATGGAATCAGGTGAATGGAGCAATGTGCAAGTTCACTATAAATGGTTTTCAAATAGAAATTCAACACAGGATTTCACTATAGGAAATCACTAGGATTTTCACTATATAGGATTTCACTATATAGTCCTCTACATTGAACTACTAGAGAGGGAGTAGGGAATGAGGGAAGGATTTCACTATATAGACCTCTACATTGAACTACTAGAGAGGGAGTAGGGAATGAGGGAAGGATTTCACTATATAGTCCTCTACATTGAACTACTAGAGAGGGAGTAGGGAATGAGGGAAGGATTTCACTATATAGTCCTCTACATTGAACTACTAGAGAGGGAGTAGGGAATGAGGGAAGGATTTCACTATATAGTCCTCTACATTGAACTACTAGAGAGGGAGTAGGGTAGGGAATGAGGGAAGGATTTCACTATATAGTCCTCTACATTGAACTACTAGAGAGGGAGTGGGGGGAATGAGGGAAGGATTTCACTATATAGTCCTCTACATTGAACTACTAGAGAGGGAGTAGGGAATGAGGGAAGGATTTCACTATATAGCCCTCTACATTGAACTACTAGAGAGGGAGTAGGGAATGAGGGAAGGATTTCACTATATAGTCCTCTACATTGAACTACATATAGTCCTCTGCCACAGTATAGCTCAGGAGGTAGAGCGGTTCGATCACCGGCTCCTCCTAGCAGAAACTGTCCAGGTGTCCTTGAGACACCCTAACCCTAACTAAACTCTCCTGCACCCAAACTCAAATAATAATAAACAAAATATGCGATGAGGTTCTGTGGTATCCTAACACAAGATTCAAGGTTCAAGATGTTTATATTTGCCATAAGCAACAAGTACGAATGGAATAACACTATATGCTATACTTTACTTTTACAACACTGTACACCATAAAAAGAAGAATAAAATGACTGATGGATGATATGTTCATGTGTAATATTGTGCAAAAAGCCTTTAAAAGCAGTTAAAGTGCCAGTAGTGCAGCAGCATCATGAATACAGTGCAGTACAGTGCAGTACAGTGCAGTAACTCTGATGAGTCCAGAACGTCCAGCAAAAGTATGACAGTGTAATGTTATATGGATGACAATGTTATGATAGTGGTAGCACTCCTAGCAGTTCAGTAGGTCACTGCCTGTGGATCAAAGCTTCGGGGCGTTAGTCATTCCTGACTTCCCTAGGGACGCTCTCCCTCCTGGGATCCTCATCCTCAACACCATCCTTCCCTCCCAGCTGGTCCTGAAACTGAGGGACCTAGGTCTGGGCGCCCCCATCTGTAACTGGATTATGGACTTCCTGACGGGCAGGCCTCAAGTGGTGAAGATTGGGAACATCTCATCCACTCTGGTCCTCAACACCAGAGCGCCCCAAGGCTGCTGCCTCGGTCCCCGGCTGTACACACATGACTGTACTGCCACGCACAGCTATAATCGGATTATCAAGTTTACAGACGACACCACAGTCATCGGCCTGATAAGCAAGGGCGACGAAACAGAGTACAGCGATGAGGTGGCCCGGCTGACGTGATGGTGTGAGGACAACAGCCTCGCACTGAATGTCAGCAAGACTAAGGAGCTCATCGTGGACTTCAGGAGCCACCGGGGCACCCACTCCACCATCAGCCTGGATGGGACACCGGTGGAAGTCGTCAGCTGCTTCCGTTTCCTTGGACTACAGATTTACGATGACCTGGCGTGGACACGCAACACAGAGGTCATGCTGAAGAAGGCACACCAGCGCCTCTATGCTCTGCGGTGCCTCAGAAAAAGCGGTATAGGCCAACTGTGGCTCGTGAACTTCTACCGTGGCACCGTAGGCAGCGTCCTGACGGCTGGCGTCACTGTTACGTCACTGGTACAGCAACACCACTGAACAGGACAAGAAAGCCATCCAGAGGGTTGTGAGGACGGCAGAGAAGATCATCGGGTGTGCACTTCCATGCATTGAGGAGATCTTTAGGACCAGATGTTGGAAGAAGGCCATGTCCATCATAAAGGACTGCAACCACCCTGGGCTCCATCTCTTCTCCCGCCTACCATCTGGTCCCCGGTTCCTCAGCATCCGTACAGCAAGTACTACCAGGTTTAAGGACAGTTTTTATCCACAGGCAGTGACCTACTGAACTGCTAGGAGTGCTGCCACTTTCACTTTGATAACATTGTCATTAACATGTCATACTTTGCTGGACTTTCTGGACTCATCACAGTTACTGCACTGTATTCTCGATGCTGATGCACTACTGGCACATTAAATGCTTTAAACGTTTTTGTAAAAAAACATAATTTAAGTCACTTTGCTGCTCTTTTTTTATTTTTTTTTATTGTACATATTATTATTTTATTTTGTAGATTTATACTGCGGGAGGGAATAGGGAGTAAGCATTCGTTAGAAATGGCAAATAAAAAAATCTTGTATCTCATTTAAAGACAAATCATGTCTCGCCAAGGTCTGTGTCACAGGATAGTCACAGGAAAGTCCTTCAGCCGCAGACTCTTACAACCATTATTATTATTATAATTACTAATCACTCTTTTTTATCGATTTTTATTGACTGCTGTTGACTGCTTCCCCAATTATGTGTGTGTGTGTGTGTGTGTGGTTGGTGACTGGTTTAAGCATCACATCTGTGGTGCATTGGCCAATCAACGTTCCACCAGCCATTACCCAGAAACTTGAGAGGAGCGCGGACATGTCATCACTTACCACCTGCCTTACCTATCAACCTTACCTTAAATGTTCTCCTCATCACTAACCTGAGGAGAGCCTTGAGGTGCTTGTAGCAGAGTGGAACACTTATCCAATGTCATCTAAACTGATCAGAATCTAATGTGATCTAATTTAATCTAATCTGAATATAATCAAATCTGAATCGAATGGAATCTAATATGAATGGAATCTAATGTAATCTGAATGTAATCTAGTCTATCTAATCAGATGAGATGAGATGAGATGAATCGGCTGAAGAAGTGAGGGATCTGGAGATCCTTGTGGAGGAACGTTGGGACACTTTGGGGCAGGTTGTAGCAGGGTCAAGGTGCAGGGTCAAGGTGCAGGGTCAAGGTGCAGGGCGGCGCTGTACAAGGAGCTGGAGAATCTATTCGTTGTTCAAATCTTTGAAGGTTACCTTGAAAGTAAGCCAATGGCACCACATGTGTGTCTCTTGGCCTGTATCTCCTTTAGCCTCTGTTATATGCTCATAACAAACATACTCAGACACCGAGTTAGCACGTGCGACTGTGTTTACTGGAGGCTTAGTCAGAACAGCTTTACGGCAACATGTCTCAACACAGGTACATCGTAGAGCATAACATGTGTCACGTTAGTGGTGACAGCATACAGCCTCCCTTTGTCTCTGGAAGTTTCACCAAAGTCTGGCGCCGATATGTGTGGGAGAGGGCGACCCCCGCTGCCCTGGGCCTCCTGGTTTAATTATATTCACGCAATGACTCAATGAATGTGGCATGAACATAAAAGGATTTTAGAATTATTATTATTATTATTATTAATATTATTATGCATACTATTATTTATTGTATTGTTATCTGCATGGATGTGATGGAATCAAAGAAAGACCCATGCTCCGTTTCTACTTCTCACATCAGACTCTCCAAAATGGCTTTTGTCTCTGAAAGGTCTGTCCACATGGTGTCTTGTGTAGTGTTTGTTTCAACTACTGGAGGAACTTCTTGACCCATCTGGAATAGTCTGAGTATATTTGTGTTGCTAATCAGGTTGATACTAACTGTAACTCGAGTTTGTCAGGTTTATCAGGTGATACTAACTGTAACTCGAGTTTGTCAGGTTGATACTAAGTGTAACTAGAGTGTTGCAAGTAAGTTGTGCTTCCCTCATGGGTCTATTGTTAGTCAAGTGGTCAGGTAGTCCTTAAGTGTAGTGGCCCATTGAAGGTGGTTTCAGCCAATCTAGGTCAACTGCCTTGTCAATTGTGTGGGAGGGGCCTGCACTCCTAGCCGACCCTCAGTCAATTAGCAACCAGTGTTATTTAGCCACTTCCTGAAAGCAGTAGCTTTGGAGCGGCAGGCAGACAAAGGCAAGGCAGACAAAGGCTACAGTCGACTTTTTAAAGTTGGACTTCTTCTCAGGTCGGCATCTTATTGTACTGTAATCTACCATGTGTGGCATTGCGGTACACACTTCTTTGCAGAGGTCACACAGACGCTGGGTCACATCCAGACGCCACCGTGATCCCACAAACCTCATTTACCCTACTCGGTCTACCCATGTCCAGCTAGTGGTAGCTGGGGGGCTTTTGAATTGCCAGTCGGCAGTGCAGAGAACTGAGTTCATCTCAGGCTATGCATCCTTGCTTGCCCTGAACTTCCTTGCTCTTACTGAGACTTGGATCAGCCCTGAAAACACGGCCTCGCCTGCTGCTTTGTCAGATATGTCTCTTTTTCTCACACTCCCAGAGTCGCAAGACGAGGCGGTGGTACTGGTCTGTTGATTTCGCGTGACTGGAAATACTCCCCCGTTTCCATTCCACAGTTCTCTCCTTCTTCATTTGAATGTCATGCTGTAACTGTTTGTTTTCCATTTAAGCTCATTATTGCAGTTGTTTATCGTCCACCCGGCCCAGCTGGTGACTTCTTGGAGGAGCTTGACATGCTGATCTCCCACTTCCCTGATGATGGTTCTGGCCTCATCCTTCTTGGCGACTTCAACATCTTGACTGAGAAGTTGGACCCTCTTCTCTCCTTCCTCGCCTCTTTCAACCTTTCCCGCCGCTGCTGTCAATTCCTTGGTGCTAGCCTACAAGGCAGTAAAAGGTACTGCTCCATCCTACCTCCAGGCAATGGTCAAGGCCTACATCCCAACCCGTCCACTTCGCTCGGCTTCTTCGGGCCGTCTGCTGGCCCCCTCACTTAGGGGCCCGTGTGGCCGATCTACGCGGTCACGGCTCTTCTCCGTCCTGGCTCCAATTTGGTGAACAAACTCCCCATGGAGGTCACGACTGCGGAGTCCCTCCCCATCTTCCACCGCAGGCTGAAAACCCATCTCTTCAGGACACACCCGGATCCTTCCTCGTAGTGTCAATTAAGTCAGTCAAAGTAGATTACATATTATAGATAGGTATATATTGTTCTAGATATTGTTGCATATTGTTTGCCAACTTATTGTACTTTTTCCCTTACACTTTTGCCTGAATTATTGTACTTCTACCTGAGCTCTGGTTCAGTTCATGGAGACGTGTTAAAAATGAAATGCACTTTAGACTTCTGGTGACGAGTTGTTCTCTTAACTTCCTTTGTTGAAACACACTACTGTAAGTCGCTTTGGATAAAAGCGTCTGCTAAATGACTGTAATGTAATGTGTCATAGTAACTTGTTTAGTCACAGGCAATACATTGTCATATAATAATACATTTAGTTAATTTTTCAATATGTTCTGTGTTGGATTGTAACCTATCCTTAACCCTAGTACAAATATAGTACAAAGGAAAGAAGAAATGGAGTGAAATTTGAGAAAGTTAATGTTCAACCAATCTAGAGGAATCGAGCAATGTAAACAAAGGGAAGGGGAAATCTGTAAAAGGGAAGGTATAAATCCACTGCTCAGAGCCCAGACTCTAAAGCCCTTGGGGGACTGTGACAAATGGCCGGACCAAGGTAAAGGGCTTTGTCTTCATCTCACTATTACTGATCAACATGTTTATACGGAAAAACATACTGGGGTGGGTAGTATGTCAAATGTGTTTTTGATCCAGTAGTCTACTATTTACTTTGCTAAACCTTAAATGTAATCATTTTAATTGAATCTGGTTCACAATTGTCAAGTCAGTACCTGCTGCCAGGTCAGCTGGTCTATTCACCTGAATTCATTAGATATTGAATAATAACCGTGGATGTTTGTTTAAATAACATCTATAAAAATAAAGTAGATGGATAGATATTAGAGGGGAAGATACGTATACAGAGTGGTAGAAGATTGTTAATATCACAACTGGATATTCTTATTTGTTTGATCAGCCGTACTGCTCTGGATTAAGACTTTTTTTAAATAAAAAAATGCTGATTTACTAACTTCAAATGTAATTTTTTTGCACTGGCCCTTTGGAAATGCAAATGGAAAGTAACTTGTAACTTGTAATTGATTTACCAAGTACTGTTTTACTTTTACTTGAGTCATTACTTGAGTACTTATTGATGGGAGTAATTGTGCTTTTACTTGAGTATTGAGTACAGTACTACCCACCACTGACGGATTACCACTAGTATTTTATGGTGCCCATATAAATACAAAGTAAAATTTGTTAAGTATCCCAATGCAATAATGATTAACATTTCACTGTTGTATTTGAATTGTTTACAGTGTGCCAGTAGCATTGCTATTATGGACCATCACCATCTTGTCTCTGAGGACCAACTGCAGGGCCGAGCAGGAGGAGGACGAGGGGTTGGCATTATGTGTCACTTCAAGACGACAGGTTCAGAACTTCTCCGGTCAGAATCGAACCCAAGTTCCTCACGATCTGAAGAGCGACACACAGTATCTGGACATTTCCCATAACCCTATTGGGAAACTTAAGGCTGCCCCGTTCCAAAGGCTTTCACAACTCTGCTTCCTGAAGGTTTCCCACTGTGGTCTACGGCTCATATATCCTGGCCTGTTCGTCCACACCCCAAAACTTAAATTCCTGAACATATCTCACAATCTGTTAGATTACATCCCCGATCTATCACTGCCGCTGCTGAAGATCCTTGACTTGGCCGGCAACCAATATGACAGCTATCAGTTACCGGCAACATTTGAGACAATGGCCAATCTGGCTGTCCTTTCACTGGGAAGCAAAAATGCTCTGCAAGTGGACTTCAATGATTTTGATTCCCTGTCAGAGAGCTCGTTGCAACATCTCCGTCTAGGAGGAGGTGTTAGGTGGCAACGGTACGATCGTGGTACTGTGGCCAAGCTAAAATCCCTCCAGAAGATAACCCTCAAAGTGCCCTTTTGTGAGAACTTTGATTTATTTCAGAACCTGCTCGAAGATGTGAATGAAACACAGACTACCGATTTAGAGTTGGCCAAGGTGTTTCCCGACCGGTGTAACGTCACTGGGGACCCTTTCCGGAACCTAAGATCAATGCCACGAGTCACTAATTTAACAATTATAAACACTTGGATTAACAGCAGCTTCATGGTGACATTTTTAAAGAACGTATTTCTTTCCAATGTTACAATGCTTACATTTCTAAACCTAACCTACAGTGAAGATACACCTGATGGCTTTAGGTTCCCCAGTCTGAATCACACCATGGTCATGAGATCAATTACATTTGACCAAGTTCAGCATTACCAATACCAATATCCCATTATAGACATAAGTGTGGACATATTTTTAAAGATGACCTTTTTGAAGTTTTCGGGCACAGGCATGAACATTTTGCCTTGCCATGTTATGTCCTCCCTGCCGTCCCTGGAAACACTGGACCTCTCTAACAACCTGCTCTCTGACACAGGGTTCTGGTGGGTTATGTGCCCCAGTACCGGGGTGTTTCCCAAACTCAGGCGTCTGTCTTTGAGGAAAAACCGCTTTGTGGACCTTTCCTTTATCTCAAAGAAGACCCACCAGATGAAGAAGCTGGAGTCCTTGGACCTGAGTTTCAACTTGATCCGCTTGAGCGTGCAGTGCTTTTGGCCCGTCCACATCACAGAGCTGAGCCTGAGCAACAACAACCTTGGCAACAGAGTGTTTCCCTTCCTGTCCCAGTCCTTCCAGCGGATTGACCTGTCGAAGACGGGCATCACAGCCCTAACACAAGAGGACCTATTGCAGTTCCCTGTGTTGACCCACCTTTTCCTGAGCTTCAACAGCATAAAGGTCCTCCCTACCAACCTCTCCCCCACATTGCTCAGTCTGTACATAGATCAGAATGCCGTTACGGCCGTCTCCCAGGAGACTTTGGCGGGTCTTCCTCGTCTCAGGACTCTCAAAGCTGGAGAAAACCCCTTTGCGTGCTCGTGTAACACCTATTGGTTTCTGACAGCTCTGAATAAGTCCTTGCTACCCGACTGGCCCTTGGATTATACCTGCAGCACTCCCCTTGCTGTGGCAGGCCTGCCGATGTCCGAGTACAAAACTAGCAAGATATCCTGCGAGGCCTGGCTTCAGGCTGCCATCGCGTTGTCCGTGACCGTGGTCGTCGCCGTGGCCCTCTGCTCCGTGTTCTACGCCTGTGACGGTGTGTGGTACACCAAGATGCTCTGGGTGTGGCTACGCGTGAAGAGGAGAGGCCGGAAGCAGGCCAACCTCTTAAGAAACGCAACGTTTCGGTACCACTCGTTCATCTCCTATAGCCACAGTGACTCCCCCTGGGTACACGCCATGCTGGTCCCGTCCCTGGAAGGAGCCGGGGTCTCCCTCTGCATACACGAGCGAGACTTTATGCCTGGTCAGTGGATCGTAGACAACATCATCCACTGCGTGGAGGCGAGCTACAAGACGTTGTTTGTGCTCTCCAACCACTTTGTGCAGAGCGAATGGTGTACCTACGAACTCTTCTTTGCACAGCATAGGGCTATCCACGCACAGCAAGACTCTCTTGTCTTCATCCTGCTGGAGCCCATTCCCACCAACTCTCTGCCCAAGAAGTTCTTAAAACTGAGGACTCTGATGATGCAGCAGACGTACCTGGAGTGGCCCAAGGACGAGAGGAAGCAGCAGGTGTTCTGGGCGAGCCTTAGATCTATGCTACAGGTGGCTGACCACAGAGTTCTGAAGGATGTGGCCCTGGCATTAGTCGAAAGCGCTTGACTGATATAGACTAATTGGTTCCTTTGCCATAGCAAAGAGTAGTCTAGAATGGAAAATGTGTGTGGCGGTGAGATTACACTCTGGAATTAAATATAACTCAACACAATTTATATCGTACACATATATGTCTGTTTATCTTTGCTGTACTTGTGATTTCAGTTTAATCTATATTCCCCTTTGTACGTTTGTTATTAAGTAAATGTCTCCACCTAGTGTCCATATCGAGAACTGCGCGCTAATGCATTTGTGTGGGGTCGGAAACTGTTCAATAATATACCGACGACGTATATATCTGAAAACATCTATCCCTGAAAATACATAAATAAAATAAGGACACCACCTTTGTGATTCCTGAACCTGTTTATTATCATTTATCAAACTACCCAATAAAGAACAATTCATTCAAAGAGTGGTCTTCCTAGTCCAAACGCCCTGACCGTTTGGACTACAACGCCCACATCGCATTGCGGTTTGTAGTTCAGCAGTTGCCTCAACTCCACCTCTCGACGTAAAATGGTGGTGGCTGTTATAACTAGGTGTAGCTAGTAGCGTCGTTATTATTATTATAAATAAAGAATGGGGCAACAACGTTGTTGTTACTTTAACACACAATTCATATTGAATCAAATCTGATTCAATATGAGAGAGGGTTAAGAGAAGTTAATCTAATTGTACATAGAAGAAGATATATAAGACATAATAACCCCCACCTCCACTTCGTCCTCCTTCTCCACCACCTTCTCCTCCTCAAACCACCTTCTCCTCCTCCAACAACACCACCACCTCCTCTTCCACCACCACCTCCTCCTCCTCCTCCTCCTCCTCCTCCACCACCACCAACAACCACCCCGCCCCATTTGGTGGCCATCATCCCGGAGCGGAATCCAGAGATAATACGGACCAGGGGTGGGTGGTGGTGAGTATCCCCTGCTAAACTACAACTACCGTAGGAAAAACCACACCAAAAAACTACACCACCCAGGCGAGTGTTCCGAGTTACCCGAAGGTGGTGGTGAGTATCCCTGCTACACTACCGTAGTTAAAACGACCACCATCTAGGCTCCACCGTCCGGCTCCGAGGAGTCCCCCACCTGAAGGTGCATCTGCGGGGTTATGGTTCTTTATTAGATCTATAACGTGTTTTATTCCACCGGCTACATGGCGGTTTCATCCTGTGTGTGAGGGGAGGGGAGTGGAGGGTGAGGGTTAAGATGCCCATGAAATGCCCTTCTTTAGGGACTAATACCGTGGAATATGAATCTACTCTCCACCTCCATCGAGGGGTGGGTGGTGTCCGATGTCGGCGCAGGTTTCTGTGGTTTTTGTAGGGAGAAATTGACCCGTTTTAGCCCCAGTTGGGGTGTCCATCCTCGGGGACAGCGGGTAGGTTTGGCCCCGGCCGGGAAGCAGCAGGCCGCACACCGGACTCTCCATCGTCGGTCCTAACCTTAACTCACAGTAGCGGGGTGGGTATGCGGCAGGCGGCTGTGGTGTCTCGGGTGCCATTGTGTGTTATTGGATGTTATGACGAGCAGTCGGAGCAGGGTAGCCCTGCCGGGTGGTGTTAGCCACCGGCCCATAGAGTACCTTACTTAGCTTCGATTAAGCTAGCGACGTTTGAGACGCGTCCCGCAAGCCCAGCTAGTTGACTCATTCGAGGCTAGTGGTTGTAGACCGATGGTGGCTAGTTAGCTTAGCTGTGGCTAGTAGTAAGTTGTAGACAGATTGACAGCGAGTTAGCTAAGTTGTGGCTAGTGGTAGGTTGCCGATAAATGACAGCTAGTTAGCTAAGTTGCGGCTAGTAGTGGGCTGTCGATGCTGGCTAGTTAGCTTAGCAGTGGCTAGTAGTATGAGGTTGTATATGGCGGCTAGTTAGCTTAGCTGTGGCTCGTAGTGTTGTAAATAGATGACGCTAGTTAGCTTAGCTGTGGCTAGTAGCGGGTGTTAGATGAGTTGTGGGCTAGTAGTAGGTTGTAGACAATTGGCGGTTAGTTAGCTTATTAATGGGGTTGTAGATGCTGGCTAGTTGGCTTGGCTGTGGCTAGTAGTTGGAGGTTGTAGATTACGGCTAGTTAGCTTAGTTGTGGCTGGCACTAAGGCGGCAGACGCTACCTTGTTAGCTTGGACGTAGAGGCTAGTGAGGTGGCCTAGCTATGGCTACCTGTATGTTGGAGAAGCTAGTTAGCTTAGCGGTGGCTAGTGTAGCAGAGGCTAGCTATTTGGGTGGTGTCGCTGACAACTTCCACCCACCTTCCGTCAGCTCAGTTTTCATATGCCGGCGTTTGTTCAGCATTGTCTTTAAAAGTTATTATCCAGTACAATTTGAATTACAGCTCTAAGTACACAAGGTGTCACTACGTGTACCATTCAGATTTCCTTCAGTTCTGCTTGTAACAAAACCTAATGAGTTGGTTTTGAGCCTCATCATTCATACCGTGTATTTATTATATCCGTTTAAAAGGTATATAGAAGTCCATTAGTCTGTTACATTGGTTGGGTGTCAGCAGTCCATTTCGTTTGTGCATTAGTTGTTGTGTGGATTGTACAACCACTTGGGCTTTGCAATAAAACAACAAGAAGGTATACTTTCACAGAACTGTTTACGATGGGGTCTTTCTGACTTTTTGTAATGCCATGGTATTTGTTGATCATGTTTTGACAAAATCACAATGAACTTCACTTAAAATGCTGATGGTATGGGCTCTTTTATTTCAAAAGAGACGTGGGTGGAAGAGACATTTTCTACGTTATTTCACTTCTGGTGTCAATAGAGTCTCGCTGCAAACAAGCCAACACAATGAATGTGTTTCTGTGTGTTTCCTGGTCCGACAGCCTCAGAAGGCACTGGGTTAGTAGGTGTAATGTAACGGTTAGTAGGTAGGGCAATTCTCACTCAACATTGCACCAATGAACAGCTCATGTAAACATGCAGGTCATGTGGGTCCTGCATCCCGGATTTGAACATCCTCACGCAATAGCAATAATGTTCTACGCTAATATGTACGGTTACCGTGAAAGGTGTACTACCACTGGCCCGCTATGGACCACTTTCTCATATTGGATTTTATTATCAGTGAAACAAGGCCCACACACATTTTTTCGTTACTCATCTTGTGAAATTGTGTATAAAATTGCTGCACACAGCCCACAACAGAGGCAGGTGGCTGATGCCATTCATGTGGAGGTGGGAGGGGGTGCGGTCTGGACCCCTACTTCCTGTCTGGACTTCCCTTTAATAGAGAACTCTCGGCAGGCTCCGCCTCTTCCGTGTTCTGGACAGCGGCCAAGGTATTTTTAGCTGTCCTCTCTTGGCTCCTGTCTTTCTAACCTACTCTTTAGTGTGTGTGTCAAAGCAACAGGGATGTGGATGTCTTCATGTTTTGGGTGGGGACAGACTGATATGAATGCAGGTTTCCTCTCAGATATTACTGTGACGTTATGAAGGAAGGAAGGATGAACCAACACTGAAAATCCTGCCTAAACCATGTATTTGTGTGGTCGACACGTGTAGGGCTGCAGGATAGTATAAATTACCTTTTTCTAAATCTGGGGGATTGAATCCTCTTTATTGGTCACATATAAACACAGTGAAATGAGTTGCTCTGCATTTAACCCATCCTAGTATTAGGAGCAGTGGGCAGCTATTGTATATACAGGGCCCGGGTGTGTGTGTGTGTGTGTGTGTGTGTGTGTGTGTGTGTGTGTGTGTGTGTGTGTGTGTGTGTGTGTGTGTGTGTGTGTGTGTGTGTGTGTGTGTGTGTGTGTGTGTGTGTGTGTGTGTGTGTGTGTGTGTGTGTGTGTGTGTGTGTGTGTGTGTGTGTGTGTGTGTGTGTGTGTGTGTGTGTGTGTGTGTGTGTGTGTGTGTGTGTGTGTGTGTGTGTGTGTGTGTGTGTGTGTGTGTGTACTGGGATTTTCCAGTCCATGGTTTTACAGCTATGTCAGACGGTGTTCATTTGGTCATTATTGGAATGACCCCCCCCCCCCGAGGTTTAACATGTTAAGCGGTGTACTTGTGGTGGCTGTCAAAGTCCTCTGCAGGTGCCCTGATTCGAATAAAGTGCTCTTTACATTTTACTTGGCCTAAAGCTTTGATGACCAAACGTTACACCTTTAAACAAGGCCAACCAGAATGGGTCTTTCTTCACTGAACTTCTGTCTGTTTTCTGCTCATTGGCTAAATGGCTGCCCATGGCATGTGTTATATCAAATCACTTAAGTAAGCCACTGATCTTTAGAAAGTCAATAAGCAGGTTGACCCCTGAGGGACGGTTACATCTTGCCTATGCAAGTGGCCAGTGGCCCACTGCTTGATGAATGGCCTGCACTCTGCAGCAGGCAGGGGAGATGGCCTGCCTCTGCAGGTAGCCACTGGTGCTTGACAGCTTCAGTTAATTTGTGTTTTTCATGGTCCTGTGTTGATATAATAATATATATTAGATTATAAGATATAATCGCCGCTGGTAGAACATAAACTACCTTTTTACCGCCGTATAATGTCCAACTTGCCTTGCTTATGTGTTCAATTGTGGGCTAGCCTAGCGTACTTGCTAATTGCACGTGTGTTGTCTTAATGTAAAAGATGGAACCCTCTGGTGGGGACCGGTTTAACCCTTGATAATGTGTCATCCACTAATGATCCTTTAAGAGAGAGCGAGTAGCAGGCCTGTGTAGGAAAATGAGTCATACCTCCACCTTGTTTCCCCTGCACTAATCTTTGTTTACCCAGCACAACACAATTAGCCACAATAATGTCCAGGAGGGGAGGCTATGAGGGAGGTGTTCTGTGTAATGCTGCCTGTAGAATCGAATGGCACACAAACAGATGTGGTACACATCCCCAATATGGACTTTTGTAAAAAATGTTATTGAGTTTCTTTAGACAAAAGGATGACTGGCATTTGCTGTGGTCACTTACTGCTTGCGACTATAGCAACATTTAAGGTCTATATAAAAGCGCTGTTTCTGAATGTTGACCTGAAATGCTCTTTTTAACACATGCATGCGTGCGCACAGTCCTACTTTTTCAGGCATATATTAACACACTTATGCAAACTTAACCATTCCATTTAGGGCTGGGCGATATGAAGTGTTTTATCCCCGTATGTGGTTATTCAATAGCTTTTATGCTTTTGATATAACCATATAGCGATACATGTTGCCTGGATAAATTTTCCGGACAACATGAAAAGATGATTTAAGTAAATATTGTAACTGTAGTTTGATCTGGTCAGATGCTCCATAGACGTAAGTGGGTGAAGTCTTCTTTAAATCAAGCAGGGAGCAAAGGAAAGATACACTTGTTTGGTTATGCTGTCACATATAAGTACATACAGCCCTTCAACTTTCCAGCAAAAAAACTCTAAACTGCAACCTGGTACTGGCATTCACAACATACTTTCTACAAACCGGGAAAGTGTTCCATTTGTGTTAATTATCTGTATTTTTTAATTAGACTGTTTTATGGGTTGTACCTAGTGGACGTCAAGGTGTACATCTGAATGATGGGAAATGAAACCCTTTAAATAGGATTTGAGGATTAATCGGAGGATAAAATGACTTGTTTGTTGTTCTTCTGGACATCTGTAGCCCCTCAGATGGGATATGCCCCCTTGGGTGAAATTAAAGGTTTGGAGTCTATTACATTGGCGCTTTGCTGAGTAGCCTAAGACGACTCTGCACCAATACTTTTCCAGTGTTTGATTTGGTTTAAATGGTCAGGAACAAGTACAATGGAATGCTTACTCCCCATTCCCTCCCGCAGTATGGATTTACACTAAACTACACTAAACTATAAAAATACTGTACACTATAAAAATAACAAAGTGACTGATGGATGATATGTACATGTGTTGAATTGTGCAAAAAAACATTTAAAAGCATTTTAATGTGCCAATAGTGCAGCAGCATCATGAATACAGTGCAGTAACTGTAATGAGTCCAGCAAAAGTATGATAGTGTAATGTAATATGGTGACAATGTTATGATGAGGCAGGACTCCTAGCAAATAATGCTACCTGCCACTAATGTGACATCGCTGGTCTTAGTGTCAACGGCAAAGTCCAAGTGTGGGATGTTGTGTTTAATCAGACAGTCACCCTGTTTCCCATTGGTCTGCGGTCATTGGTCATTGGTCATTGGTCATTGGTCTGCTCTCCAACTTAAGGTTCTGATGAAGGCCTCTCAAAGTTTTGAAGTGGCAATTTAGTGAACATGTCACCTCTGTCTATTTCCTTTCAGCCGAGATCCAAACCACCTGAACCTTCCCCTCCAGAGTGAAAGAATCAGACCTCAGCCTTCCCCACTTCCTACCCCCCCCCCACCAACCAACCAACCAATCAGACACCACTACACCCCCGCCCCCCCTCCCCCCAAGGCCTCAGGATGTCCAGCAGCCCCGACATGAAGGAGGACTACCGTGACATGGAGTGTCCGTTGTGCATGGAGGCGCTGGAGATCGACGACGTCAACTTCTTCCCCTGCACCTGCGGCTACCAGATCTGCCGCTTCTGCTGGCACCGCATCCGCACTGACGAGAACGGCCTCTGTCCCGCCTGCAGGAAGGTAGGGAGGCTGTGGCCCACGGAGGGGCCCCTGGCAGGCTGTTGAGGGGCCGTAACGAGATGAGCTGAAAGGGAGGGGCGGCGCGGTGCCTAGCCTTTTAGCAAGGCTTATGAGAGTAGGAATGACTGCTCAATGACTGGACGATGGGCAGTCCCGACTTGGGACAATCGGCTAAGAGCTGCTTTTAGCTTGTAGCGATTGTTAGCGGGAGTTGGCGTGTCGTTAACGTGGGCAGAAGATGTGATGTACTTTTTGCTAATGACTCATTTAGAGACTTGGCAGAGTTCGTCTCCCCTTGGGCCTACCTAACGTCACGAGCTACTAGTGTCCAATCGAGTTAGCCGGTCCCCATGGTGAGATGTGTTAACCTGCACGGCGGTTTAGATTCAGTGTTTTCTTTTTTTCTTCCTGTCGATCTGCACACCTATCTCTCCAATATTTGGCATTCTTACTTTACTAATTGTACTCTTACGCGTTGTCCCATGGCTTCCTATCTGTACAAGACGTCTCTCTCTCTGTTCTCCCGCCCAGCCTTACCCGGAGGACCCCGCGGTCTACAAGCCCCTCTCCCAGGAGGAGCTGCAGAAGATCAAGAGCGAGAAGAAGCAGAGGCAGAGTGAGAAGCGCCAGAAGCTCACGGAGAACCGCAAACACCTGGCCAGCGTGCGCGTGGTCCAGCGCAACCTGGTGTTCGTGGTGGGGCTGTCCCAGAGGCTGGCCGAACCAGAGGTCAGGGGGGGGGGTCTTCTGGTCGAGAAATTCGATTTATTAGATCAATAATATGGGTTTTGGGACCGTGTCCTGACAATTTTCAGAAATTGTATTAGATTGTGTGCACCGGGATATTTGGATTCAGCATTGTTTTTTGAACTGCCCCCAACCGGTTTTCTTTAGTACAATACGTGTCTTCATCAATGAAAGCTCCCATGAAGTATAGGAGAACCACTCTGAGCTTTGGCTATTGGAGTTAAGTGTCAAAGTGCTCCATTGGCCAAAGTTTTGCGACCCATTGGACGAGTCTGATGGTCATTCATAAATATATTATAACCGTGTGTGTGTAATCTAAATCCATTCCTCTGTGTTTCCCATTAAGGTTCTAAAGAGGCCGGAGTATTTTGGCAAGTTTGGGAAAATCCACAAAGTGGTCATCAACAACAGCACTTCATACGCCGGCTCACAGGTAACGCTCATCGCTCATCGGATTCTCTTCACGTCCACCGACCGGCCCTTCTGTCACCCGCCGCCGTCCCTAACCGCCTGGTCTCATGTCTCTTACCGTGTGTCTTCCAGGGTCCCAGCGCCAGTGCTTACGTGACCTACATCCGCTCCGACGACGCCCTCAGAGCGATACAGTCCGTGAACAACGTCGTCGTCGACGGCAGGACACTTAAGGTAAAGTTGGGAGCCATGGCAACGCTAAACGCTGTGCTGGGAAATCATGAGGGGGCCCGCTCGACTAGTTAGGAAAATGACTTTAAATGGAGCACATGCTCGGTGTGTGAATCCTGAAAGGATGAGGAAATCGCACGTTTTTATTGTACTACATAGAATAATAAAATTGATTCTGTGTTATTTAGTCTTGTCATGCTTAATGTGTCAGTGTAGCATTCTCTCAGGAAGGACAGGCCCGCTCGCACTGCAGAGTGGCTGGTTCTATCCCTGGCTCCCTCTAGAGTACCCTGGCTCCCTCTGGAGTACCCTGGCTCCCTCTAGAGCAGGGGTTCCCAACCTTTTTCACCCAGAGCCCCCCCAAATGACTCCTGTTGGAATTTGCCTTTGCTTTTAAAGGTGCACATTCAAAAGAGGCCTCGGTGGCCTTCTGTACATCGCTGCCAGCCCTAACAAACTGTTGTTTCTTTATGAAAAAGTCCCGATCACGCCCGACCGTTTCTGGGTGCATGGTCTGTTGGTGTCTCTTCATTTTGCAGGGTTTCATGCTGTCGTTGGCTAGCTTCTCTCTGCATATCACACACTCTGGGCGGGTTTTGTCCGTTCCCTCCATGAAACCTAAGTTAAGATAGCTCTCTAGGTAGGTCCTCATTTTCTTTTTGATTGCAGATGAGCTGTCATCTCCTTTACGTTTTTCAGACATTTTTAGACAAAATATTCACCTTATGAAGTTGGTCGCTAGCTAGCAAGCACAGCAAACTGTTACTACCACGGAAGCTGACACAGTAACGTCAATGTTGGCGCGAATCAAAGGAGTATCAGATTAATTTGTAGAATTTTTATTAAAATTAATTAATCAATAAATTTCTATATTTTATTGTAATGTAGAGACAAGGCTTTTAGCGACAATCATGTATTGCGTTACAATTATATGTAAAAAAAAAAAATTTAAAAAACATTTAAAAAAAGAAATTTAAAATCGAAATATGATATTAGGCCTCAAATCATCTGAGGCCTGGCGCCCCCCCTGCGATCTTTGGCCCCCCCCAAGGGGGGCGCGCCCCCCAGGTTGGGAACCACTGCTCTAGAGTACCCTGGCTCCCTCTAGAGTACCCTGGCTCCCTCTGGAGTACCCTGGCTCCCTCTAGAGTACCCTGGCTCCCTCTAGAGTACCCTGGCTCCCTCTGGAGTACCCTGGCTCCCTCTAGAGTACCAGCTAAACACCAGCTACCAGCTAAACATCCTGAACGGGTTCCTATTCACTGGTTGTTGGCCTGCTGGTGGGAGGCCTTTTCAGAGTTGTAAATGGGTTATTTAAATAGAATCCATTATTATAATTTTTTTTACCTAGTTAGTAATGCAAAACACACAAGCGCATTATATATATATAACATATATAAGCCATTAATATATAATAGAATTCAAAGCGATGTAAAGGAGGAGGTTCTGTACCACTATTGCTTATTTTACAATTGAATTGACTTCAGTGCTTTGAGTCTGACTCAAATGGACCATCTCACTTTGGTTGTTGTTGTTGTTGTTCTTCTTCTTCTTCTTGGCAGGCTTCTTTAGGGACGACTAAGTACTGCAGTTACTTTTTGAAGAGCATGCAGTGTCCCAAGCCGGACTGCATGTACCTCCATGAGCTGGGGGACGAGGCTGCTAGCTTCACCAAGGAGGAGATGCAGGTACACTGGGGGACCTGCGGGGGGACACGTTTGCCTTGGTCTTGTCTAGCTTGTATTGACGTTGGGTCCCTCCTCCAAATGTAACCACCAGGAGAGTCAAATGAGGAGATTAGGAGGGAAAGTCGACATAGTGTAGTGGGCTACCCCAGAACCTTTAAGCTCCTAGCACGAAGGTTCTTGATTCCCTAAGAATAAAAAATATCTGCTAAATAAGTAAATGGTAATAGATTTTTTTAATTTGAACACTGATGTGCCTAGTGGCTGACATGAATGTAAAATAGTTAAAAACTAAGTACTGGAAGTGTCTTGCTTTCTGTATGCGTTATATTGACCTACATGAACATACCGTATATTTACTTGTCACAAAGTCTTTCATTGCCGTTGGTGTCCATAAGAAAGCATGCGTTATGTGACACAGATCAAACCTCTGCCTTGTTTGTTTTGCAGGCGGGGAAGCATCAGGAGTATGAACAGAAGTTACTACATGACCTCTTCAAAAACACCTCCACCGCCCCCCACACCTCCACCTTCCCCCAGACCTCCATGGCGGGAGGCGAGAAGACCAAGAGCAAGTCTGTCTCCTTACAGAGGTACGTGCACGGCCTTCCC
Organism: Muraenolepis orangiensis; assembly: GCA_027704905.1. Taxonomy (NCBI): domain Eukaryota; kingdom Metazoa; phylum Chordata; class Actinopteri; order Gadiformes; family Muraenolepididae; genus Muraenolepis; species Muraenolepis orangiensis. The sequence continues at coordinate 898,339 of CM051022.1, read as the reverse complement.
CTTCTGCTCTGTTATCATCTGCTCTGTTTAGAATTGGAGGATGAATCTTACTGAAAAGGCTATCCTCTTTATAAAGTACCCCCTACCGCATTGTCTATCCTAATTTGGATCTGGTGCGTTCTCTCTCCCTCCCTTGCTCTGTCCCTTCCTCCTCTCTCTCCAGGTCCAACAGCACCAACAACACAGACATGTGGCCCTCCCTGCAGCCTCCGGACCAGATGGCCGGTGGCCTCTTGTCCTCTGAACCGGGGAAGAGCCCCTCCCCCGACAGCAGCTCGGACTCCGATCACATGACCCCCGAGGAGGGCCTTGACTCGGACCTTGGCCTTGCCTCCTTCGCGGGCCTCTCCTCTCACTTCCCTTCCAGCTGTGACCGTGCCAGGTACCAGACCGCCGAGCATCCACTGGACTTGGTTGGGAGTCATTATAATAATTAAATAATTTGTTGTTTATTGGAATCATAATCAGTTATCGTTTTAAACAATTATGTATGTTTCATCATGCATGGCATTCAATTGCAGTTCAGTGCAATAGATGTCATTTTGATTATGTAAGGTTTGTTTTTGCCCTATCGTGATGGCTATCAATATTGAATTGATATTCATTCATTCCTTGGGATAAATCCGTTTTTTGTACTTTAAATGTTATAGTATATAGATCAGTGTTTCTGCCTCTATCAGAGAATCTCTCGGTTTTCTACTTGACGACGTACAATAATGACTTCATCTCATCTACAGTCCCAGTGACAAACTGCCAGACGTCATCAGTATCAGCAACAGTGATACCTCACAACTGGTAAGATTCACCTTAATGCAGCCTTTACACAGAAACGCTCTATGGCCGTGTCTCAAACACCTCAAATGCTGCCTCAGAGGCAGGGGAGGCATCGGCATGTCAATGTAATGTATTGAATATATCCTATCGTTCCTTGGTCAGGATATCTCACAATCCCATGCACCTGCTCCACTGCGCCCATGAGAAGAAACACTGGCGAGAAACAGCCACGAGTTTGCGTACAAATATATTGATTTTTAGATTTCCATCTAGAAATAGTTGAGTGACTGAATATCCATTCTATTTAGATGTATTATGGTTACTATGGATGGGCAGCAGCAGCTCAGGAGGTAGAGCGCTCATCTCACAACCGGAAGGTTGCTGGTTCCATCCCCCGAGCATAGTGTTGGGGGTGTCCTTGAGCAAGACCCCCTCACCCCAACTGCTCCTGACCTGCTGGCCATCCTTGATGGCTGACTCCGCCGGTGGATGAATGTGTATGAATGGGTGAATGTGAGGCATGACTTGTTAGGCGCTTTGGATAAAAGCGCTATATAAAAGCCAGTTACTAGGGATGCTCTGATTGATCGGCCGATATTCACTCGAAACCGATTGATCAGAGCTTTCAAAAACAGCCGATCAGGTGACGCAAAATACATGAGACCGAAATGAAGGATTGGGCTCCTAGATGTTTTTTTTATTTTGGGTGGGTATGATTGCGCAAAATGTGTTTTCTCTCTTAGTGCCGCTTCACATTAACGCTTTTAATAGTCCCCACGGAACAAATGAGACATGGGTCTGCACTGGGAAGAATGAACATGAGTTTTCACTGTCTCCTTTCTGTTTTTAGGTGGGGGTGGGTGGTAATCTGCATGCTCACTGACTGCAGCGATTTGATTGGTTGAGTAGTGTCATGTGAGATGATATTATTGTGATAGATAGGAACTTTAAATGGAAGATCCCCTTAGCCCCCACTAGTGGGTGATCGGAGCATCCCTACCTTCACCATTTATTAAAGAAATGTGGGCCGAGTTTCTGGTTAGCCTAAAAAAGTTATTCTGAATGACCGACAGGTGGCAGTATAACCGATGGCACTGACGGATATCAACTGTCAGTATTTTGTCTACATCATGATGTCGTGACACATTGCTGCCATGGAAGGCTGTCTCAATCCAGACTTCCCCGTCTCAATCCAATCCTTTTCCAGCTAACTTCATGCAAAAAGTACTGCCTCTCTAGACCTCTCCAGTCTGTTTGAGTAGCAGCCCAAATTGCAGTCGCCTTGAAATGGATTCTTCTTGGCCTTGTGTATGTGTATATATATTCACCCTCCACGTCTCCTCACAGCTCACTTGCAGTGACTCTCCGTCGCCCCCACCTGGCCTGAGCAAACCCAACCTGGTGATGCCCATCAGTGGTCTGATGGTGCGCTCTCCCTTCGAGGGCTCCTCCGCCGAGTCCCAGTCGCTGTTCTCCGACAACAGCAACTTCAGGCACCCCAACCCGGTGCCCAGCAACATGCCGGGGACGGGGTCCCCGCAGGACAGCACCGAGTGGCCCACCGCACCCGAACCACACAGCCTCTTTGCCTCAGGTGTGTGTGTCAGATATTTCGATATGATTTATGCAGCACTACAGTACTTAATAATGGTGTTATGAATGTATGTTTTGTTTGGCTACTTATTGTACTTTTTCCCTTAACACTTTTGCCTGAATTATTGTACTTCTACCGGAGCACTGGTTCAGTTCTTGGAGACTTGTTAGAAATGAAATGCACTTTTGACTTCTGGTGACGAGTTGTTCTCTTAACTTCCTTTGTTGAAACACACTACTGTAAGTCGCTTTGGATAAAAGTGTCTGCTAAATGACTGTAGTGTAATGTAATTGAAAAAGTGTAAACATTTTCCCCTTTTCAACATGTTATAGCGCCTGTGATTTGGATATGGCACTTGGCCCTATATTCTTCTGATTCTTCTTATTCCTTCTGATCATTGTTATTCCAACATTGATTGTATGGTTGATTGTTCTAAGCCTCCCTTATTAGTCACTTAACAAGTTAAAATCACCTGCTAAATGACTAAACACATTAGGTAAAACATGAAGGAAAGCTTCTCTCCAGCGAGCTGCTTTAAGGCCTAGTCCGGGCCTCTTCATGTAAACGTTGTCCCCGGTCCCCCAGACACCATGCCGGTGTCCTCGTCCACCGACTGGCAGGCGGCCTTCGGCTTCGGCTCGTCCACGCAGCCCCATCAGCAGAGCCAGCGGCGGCAGCAGCAGCAGCAGGACGACGAGCTGGGCTTCGACCCCTTCGACGTGACCCGCCGAGCCCTGGCCGACCTCATCGAGAAGGAGCTCTCCCTGCAGGACGGCCCCCCGCCCCCGTCCCCGGGGCCTTTCTCCCGCAGCCCCGAGCACGGCCCCGCCCCCTCCTCCCTACCCGCCAAGGGTGGCTTCGGCGCCGGGCCCCCGGGGATGCTGCCGCCCTCCGGCAACCACTTCCCCCTGGGCCCGCAGCACCGCTACTCCCAGATGCACCACCACCTCCAACACCAACACCACCACCAACAACATCAACACCAACAGCAGCACCTCCACCGCCCCGGCTACAGCTCCTTCAGCTTCCCGGTCGGCCATCACCAACACCGCCGCCTCCCGTCCCCCCCCTCGTCCTCGTCCCCGTCCTCTTCGTCGTCGTCCTGTTCCTCGTCCTCCTCCAACAACGTCTCGAATTCCCCCGCGCCGGCCTCGCGGCAGCCCTGGTTAGCCCCCGCCGGCGCCGGAGGGACTATGGCCGCCGGCGTCCCACGCAATCACTTTGCACACATGAACCTCGCGGTGGGAATGACTCTAGCGCCCTCGGCCCTGGAGAGCAGCTTCCTGGACTTACCCACACCCCGTCTGCACAGCACCGGCCTGGGAGGCATCTCCATCTCGCCCGGTAAGACACTTCAGTCATTGGTTGGTTTTTAGCTTGGGAGATTCTGGGAGAAGATGACTTTTTGAAGACCATTTTGGTTTTTTTCTACATGGAAAGCGCATAATTCACGTCCAAAATTGTTACAACTTAACTTCCTTCAGGGAAGATATAGAGAATATATATATTCATCCAGTAAAGCCAGTCTTCTATTCTAGACAGGAGTAGCCCAATGTGAATACATTTGCCCGGTGCTCTGTGGCTAAGCACATAGCTCAATGGATTGTCCAGCAGGTGGCAGTATATGACCTGCCATCATCACACACCCGGCTGAGCCAGGTGATCCTTGCCCTCATGTCTATGCTTTAACACAAGCACCATGACATGCTTAATGATTCATTTCCATTTTTAACAACTGTCTCGCTCTGTGGAGCCAGACCACCGCTGTCTGTTCCTAACCTTCTGCCTGCAGCAGCCTTGAACATGACTGGTTAGGGGCTCTGGCTTGTAAGGATCCTACGGTAAACTTAATCTGTAAAAAGCACTCTGCCTCTTCCAGAATTTAGATGATCCAAAAAAACAAACTGTGGATTCATTTTTTTACTGTGAGTTTGATGTAGCCTTTCCATCAATGGATCTCTAATTCATTCTAGAAATGGACATGGTTTCGGTCTTGCTAATTGCTTTTGTTGAAACCTGGCAATTTATTTCCAACCAGAAAGCCATTAGCTGTCTGCCAACGGCATTAACGCAATAGACACACGGCCGCCATTCCTGGGTGGACAGTTTCCATATCACATTTAATAGGACTCGAACATGAATATTTGGGTGGTCATTACGAAATCTTAAATAGGCTCATGCTTTCGTGTTTCAAAAATGTTGCCGATTTCATGAACCTTCTTCTGAAGGGTAGTTGAACCTTCTTCTGAAGGGTAGTTGAACCTTCTTCTGAAGGGTAGTTGAACCTTCTTCTGAAGGGTAGTTGAACCTTCTTCTGAAGGGTAGTTGAACCTTCTTCTGAAGTGTTGCTATGTCTTTAGCCCGTGATGTGTTCCAAGCCGCCACCCGTCTCTCCCGGGGGGGTCTGTCACACGTCCCCTCCTCCACTCATGCTCCACTCATCCTCCTCCACTCATGCTCCACTCATCCTCCTCCACTCATGCTCCACTCATCCTCCTCCACTCATGCTCCACTCATCCTCCTCCACTCATGCTCCACTCATCCTCCTCCACTCATGCTCCACTCATCCTCCTCCACTCATGCTCCACTCATCCTCCTCCACTCATGCTCCACTCATCCTCCTCCACTCATGCTCCACTCATCCTCCTCCACTCATGCTCCACTCATCCTCCTCCACTCATGCTCCACTCATCCTCCTCCACTCATGCTCCACTCATCCTCCTCCACTCATGCTCCACTCATCCTCCTCCACTCATGCTCCACTCATCCTCCTCCACTCATGCTCCACTCATCCTCCTCCACTCATGCTCCACTCATCCTCCTCCACTCATGCTCCACTCATCCTCCTCCACTCATGCGTCCCCTCAACTCACGGAAAAGTTGTCGGCCGTTTTTAAATTTAATTAAAATGATCCGGTGTGAAAATGCCTGGCGTGACGCTGTTCGCCGTACACACGGCGTGACGCTGTTCGCCGTACACACGGCGTGACGCTGTTCGCCGTACACACGGCGTGACGCTGTTCGCCGTACACACGGCGTGACGCTGTTCGCCGTACACACGGCGTGACGCTGTTCGCCGTACACACGGCGTGACGCTGTTCGCCGTACACACGGCGTGACGCTGTTCGCCGTACACACGGCGTGACGCTGTTCGCCGTACACACGGCGTGACGCTGTTCGCCGTACACACGGCGTGACGCTGTTCGCCGTACACACGGCGTGACGCTGTTCGCCGTACACACGGCGTGACGCTGTTCGCCGTACACACGGCGTGACGCTGTTCGCCGTACACACGGCGTGACGCTCAAGAAGCAGACGTGCTATGAGTGGATGTTAATAAACACGCTGCTAAACCGCGCGTGCGTGTCTGGCCTCAGTTTAATGCGTTTACAATGGCGCGTCTGGTGTATAATTGGAGGAACATTAGCCAGACGACTCTGTTAATGCAGCAACCTTTCAGCCTCCTTATCTGCTCCTTGTAACAATTAACAGTTCACTCGTTAACACCCAGCCTTTTGCAACTTTTCAAACCTATCTGGGGTGTCTTCGTAGTGTTCCAGAGCAGGAACCCTTGCAGTACAGATAAAGTGCCATGGCAAAATGTTGTGAGAGGCACGTGTTGCCTGTTTATTTAACATCCTATAGGTCTCCGTTGGGATGGTATTGGCTGAAATGAAAGACGTCTGTGACTCTCAAGACTACAAACTGACTGAAGAGTCCTTCACGCTTATCCTTCACATCACAAACCATATGTGCCAATGGTCTGTTATGAGCGAGGCTTGTATTATTTTCCACGAGACTTGGAGCATTAGAAGCAGGTATTCTTAAACTGTACTTCTTCCCCCATTGCGCCCCAGCTCTTCATACATATTTCATGAGACTCTCGGCGACCTGCTGGTCTTGTATCGCCTGTAAAGCGATCCTCTTTGCTGCTCCGCAGCGGTCTCCAGTCCCTGATACAACGTTCTCTTCTGTCACTTCTAAACTGTACCCATGACGGAGCACTCCGAACGAAAGGAATAGCACTGTCAACTGTAGCTCCATAGCGTGTCGCTCCCCAGATGCTAAAGCTAGTCCAACCCCCTAACCCCAACCCTCTGCCTGGACCTCAGCTGGTCAAGCAGAGCTCGAGAGACACAACCGTTTTCTGTGGTCTGCCTCTGGTTGTCCTACATGAAGCCAGATGTGTGGGTGTCCTCTGGAGGCCCAGTGGGAGTCTGTCTGGATGGCGGCTCAGGGATAGCATGACAGATGTCTTTTTGTTTTTGTCCATAACTTGTTTTTTTTCTTATTTGTCGGAACATCCGGCGGTTTTCACTCTCACCAACGCCAACTGTCTGCTTTTTAGCTCAGATGTGACGCGGCAGCTCTTGGAACAGAAGACGGTGCAGGAGGAAACTGTCTCTTCTTCAGAGGCACGGGTGCATTTTACTGCCATTCTACTTCCTCCGTTAATGTTATCACACACTTTTAAAAAACAAGGCCAGACATTTAGCTTATTAAATAATTAACCGGCGTACTTGGACGAGCGTGCCATGAAAATAACTTTTGACGCTGAAGTTCCTCTTTTATTTTGAAGGCCAGGCTCCCGAGGACCTGAATTAAACATTAAGTGCTGCTTGGTTTTAGTCTGATGCCGGTGATGATGTTGACGCCGTCTACCCTCCTTCACACGAGGACGGTCTACCCTCCTTCACACGAGGACGGTCTACCCTCCTTCACACGAGGACGGTCTACCCTCCTTCACACGAGGACGGTCTACCCTCCTTCACACGAGGACGGTCTACCCTCCTTCACACGAGGACGGTCTACCCTCCTTCACACGAGGACGGTCTACCCTCCTTCACACGAGGACGGTCTACCCTCCTTCACACGAGGACGGTCTACCCTCCTTCACACGAGGACGGTCCATACGGGATGTCGCTTGGTAGAATCTTGGGGACGGGGAGGTCCAACGAAAAAAATCAAACTAAATTCAGAATTTTTTTTCGTCAAGTCACTATTCACGTCCGACGACGTGAATAGTGACTCCGTTCCGTAAAACATTCTGAATTTAGCTTGATTTTTTTCGTGTCGTTTGGAGCAGTTGTTGTAGATCTTGTTTCCCGGTTGTTATCATGGCGACGCCACCTGTGTTAATGACACACACGGTCATCGACCGCCCCCCGCGGACCGCTACGCATCATTCTCACGACAGTAATAACCGTTATAAACGCTCTCCCCGTCCGTAACGGACATCTCCTCTGTACTGTCTCATTTGCAACCCTGGTGGCCGTGAAAATGACTGTTACAGCCACCAGAGTCCATTCTAGGCTCCAGTGCCGTTGTAGTTGTGATCATAATACGTGATGAATGCATATTGAACGGGCTGATGATCGTGTATTTTCCCTAACGGGACATCATTTAAACCTCTTTTAAATTAGCAGCGATTGCCCTTTTGTGTTTTCTACCATGGTTGGGTGGTCCTTACATCCACCTTGTTCCTTATGCAGACAGAATAGTTATTTATATGTGAGGGGCGGTCATGCAGTGCCCATTCAATAGCAGGGGCTCAGTGCTGCAAACGGATAGAAGCAACCTGTGATTAAAGGCAATGGCAGATTATACTATGGAGAACACATCCAAAGTGCAGATTTCCCTATCAGCATGGTCCGTTTCTCAGTTGAAATCTTGATTGAACAGCTGCTATAATAGTTCAGAATTGTCTGTAAAGATCCATGTTACTTGTAATTGCCCAGCAGGCGGCACTCAAACCTATTTGCACTAATATAACAGTACTGTGCGGCTATTTGACGCCATACTACGCTATCTTGTTCATGGTTTCCCTTCACTCACGCTGACTAATATATGGGGTATCTAGATATAGCTGGCACCGGTTTAGTTCCTTCAGCTGTCGGTACTAAAGTAAAATAAATAAATAAAAGATAAATGTTCATGTAGACTTCGGCTCCAGTCCTCAGCCAATGGGATGGCTGTGTTGATTCTGTGTTTCCAGCGGTAGCTCGCTACGCTGGACGGTGCGGCCATGCGAGGGTTTTATTATCGTGATTGCGAGTGGTCCGTTGTCCTGCGTTACCGTCGGAGGATGACTTTATTTGATGGCGTTGTATCAAGCCTATTAAAATGGTTTTAGTTTATTTTAGCAGTAGATTGATGGATTTAATCATTTCATCTTTTTTTGGTTTCTTTTTAAGGGTTTCATTTTTGTGAATTATCGGCAGTCTCGATCAAACAATGCGTAGGTTCCCCTTTAAATAAAGAGTCATTAGCCTTTATTGGTCAAAGGTTCCCTTGACGGTGAACATGAATAGGGACTAAACCATGGCAAAGGCTCCTTTTTATACACAAGGTGTTGATCACCCCACGCTGAATCAAAGGGCTTCTGTGACCTCCTCGTTGGGCTGCAGCCTGGTGGCTTCAGTCAGCACTGGAATGTCTTTACTTTGGTTCTTTCATCTCTCAAACCAGACAGACATAATGCACTGAATCCCCCCCCCCATACACACACACACAAATAGTGCTTATATTAATGATTCTGTTAAGATTTGCAATCTGCAATATCAAAGAAGCGGTCTGTATCCTGGCCGTGCAGAGTAACCGCTGTGGACAAGGTGTTTATTTCCAAGGTGAAACCTTGTGTCTTCCACGCAGAACACAACGGCTCGGACGAGGGCCTCAACCTCAAGGAGTGGCAGGACGGCCTGCGGGCGCTCCTGCCCAACATCAACATCAACTTCGGCGGGCTGCCCAACTCCTCCCTGTCCTCCTCCTCCTCGTCCTCCTCCTCGTCCTCCTCCTCCTCCCTGAACGGCGTGGGCCACGCGGCGGGGCCTCCCCCTCCTCCTCCCCCGGCGCCGGGCTTCGGCGTGGGGGCGTCCAGCTGCTGGGAGAACACGGCCAGCTGGATGGACCCGGCCATCATCACAGGTAGGAGCTTAGGGCTGAGGTCCCCCCCCCCGCTGGCTCCTTGGTGACACGCCCCTGAAGCGCTGAGTCACTTTGGACAAGAACATCTGCTCCCTTCCCTACTAATTACCTTAATTTTTTTATTTAGACAAAGTGCAAAATTAAATGAGTGTGTTTTATGATTGTTTGTGGTGTGTGTGTGTGTGTGTGTGTGTGTAATGGTAAATGGACATTTATATAGCGCTTTTCTAACCAATGGTTACTCAAAGCGCTTTACATATCAAGCCTCACATTCACCCATTCATACACACATTCAACCACCGAGGGCGGAGTCAGCCATCAAGGAGACAGCCAGCACGTCAGGAGCAGTTAGGAGGCCTTGCTCAAGGACACCCCAACAGCTTTTGCTAGGAGGAGGCGGCGGGGATCGAACCAGCAACCTTCCGGGGGGGGGGGTGTGTGGGTGTGTGGTTGTCTTGGATAAATAACCCTTGATGCCTAACCGTCCTCGTAAGGCAGAGCTTGGGCCTTGCTCCACAGTGGGGGGTATCGCTATAAGGAGAGGCATAGATTAAAACCCCTCCATGCAGCGCAGGTTCCTGTTGACTCATTAGAGGTTCTTAGTCAGGAGCAGGAGGACCTTCCTCCTCGATGATGATGATGATGTCTTTTAAGAACGCTTCCTTCCTTCCAGGATTCAGAAGGTGTTCTTCTGGATCCTCTCCTTCTTCCAACAAACTCCTTGTTGGCCTTCAGGGAGGGTAGAGGCTGGCCTTCAGGGAGGGTAGAGGCTGGCCTTCAGGGAGGGTAGAGGCTGGCCTTCAGGGAGGGTAGAGGCTGGCCTCTTCTATTCCTCCCCCCAGCCACTGGGGCCATGAGGCAGTGCTGCACAAAGAGGGAACCCTCACTCACTCACTCACACATTCACCCACTTCCATTTACTCACTTGCCCACATAGATTCACTCACTCACACACGCAGGCACGAATGCATTCATTCACTCACTCACGCTTACTCATTCATACTCATTCATTCACTCACTTATGCATGCATTAATACGCTCACACACAAAACTCACTGACCCCTCGCTCATCTGCTCACATTCATTAACACACACACACACTCTACCACCCCACCCCCCCCCCGGGAGACCACGCAGCAACCCCCTCCCCCCACTGTCCATGGCTTTGGTTTCCGAGGCGACCGGCCGCATTCATCTTGCTGCCGGGCTCTGCCTGGAGAGGTCACTAGACGGGGGGTCGATGGCTGCTCTGCCTGGAGAGGTCACTAGACGGGGGGTCGATGGCTGCTCTGCCTGGAGAGGTCACTAGACGGGGGGTCGATGGCTGTTCTGCCTGGAGAAGTCACTAGACGGGGGGTCGATGGCTGCTCTGCCTGGAGAGGTCACTAGACGGGGGGTCGATGGCTGTTCTGCCTGGAGAAGTCACTAGACGGGGGGTCGATGGCTGCTCTGCCTGGAGAGGTCACTAGACAGGGGGGGTCGATGGCTGCTCTCTAGAGAGGTCACTAGACGGGGGGTCGATGGCTGCTCTGCCTGGAGAGGTCACTATACGGGGGGTCGATGGCTGCTCTGCCTGGAGAGGTCACTAGACGGGGGTCGATGGCTGCTCTGCCTGGAGAGGTCACTAGACGGGGGGTTGATTGCTGCTCTGCCTGGAGTGGTCACTAGACGGGGGTCGATGGCTGCTCTGCCTGGAGAGGTCACTAGACGGGGGGTCGATGGCTGTTCTGCCTGGAGAAGTCACTAGACGGGGGGTCGATGGCTGCTCTGCCTGGAGAGGTCACTAGACGGGGGGTCGATGGCTGTTCTGCCTGGAGAAGTCACTAGACGGGGGGTCGATGGCTGCTCTGCCTGGAGAGGTCACTAGACAGGGGGGGTCGATGGCTGCTCTCTAGAGAGGTCACTAGACGGGGGGTCGATGGCTGCTCTGCCTGGAGAGGTCACTATACGGGGGGTCGATGGCTGCTCTGCCTGGAGAGGTCACTAGACGGGGGTCGATGGCTGCTCTGCCTGGAGAGGTCACTAGACGGGGGGTTGATTGCTGCTCTGCCTGGAGTGGTCACTAGACGGGGGTCGATGGCTGCTCTGCTTGGAGAGGTCACTAGACGGGGGGTCGATGGCTGCTCTGCCTGGAGAGGTCACTAGACGGGGGGGTCGATGGCTGCTCTGCCTGGAGAGGTCACTAGACGGGGGGGTCGATGGCTGCTCTGCCTGGAGAGGTCACTAGACGGGGGGTCGATGGCTGCTCTGCCTGGAGAGGTCACTAGACGGGGGGTCGATGGCTGCTCTGCCTGGAGAGGTCACTAGACGGGGGGTCGATGGCTGCTCTGCCTGGAGAGGTCACTAGACGGGGGGTCGATGGCTGCTCTGCCTGGAGAGGTCACTAGACGGGGGGTCGATGGCTGCTCTGCCTGGAGAGGTCACTAGACGGGGGGTCGATGGCTGCTCTGCCTGGAGAGGTCACTAGACGGGGGGTCGATGGCTGCTCTGCCTGGAGAGGTCACTAGACGGGGGGTCGATGGCTGCTCTGCCTGGAGAGGTCACTAGACGGGGGGTCGATGGCTGCTCTGCCTGGAGAGGTCACTAGACGGGGGGTCGATGGCTGCTCTGCCTGGAGAGGTCACTAGACGGGGGGGTCGATGGCTGCTCTGCCTGGAGAGGTCACTAGACGGGAGGGTCGATGGCTGCTCTGCCTGGAGAGGTCACTAGACGGGGGGGTCGATGGCTGCTCTGCCTGGAGAGGTCACTAGACGGGGGGTCGATGGCTAATCTGCCTGGAGAGGTCACTAGACGGGGGGGTCGATGGCTGCTCTGCCTGGAGAGGTCACTAGACGTGGGGTCGATGGCTGCTCTGCCTGGAGAGGTCACTAGACGGGGGGTCGATGGCTGCTCTGCCTGGAGAGGTCACTAGACGGGGGGTCGATGGCTGCTCTGCCTGGAGAAGTCACTAGACGGGGGGTCGATGGCTGCTCTGCCTGGAGAGGTCACTAGACAGGGGGGGTCGATGGCTGCTCTCTAGAGAGGTCACTAGACGGGGGGTCGATGGCTGCTCTGCCTGGAGAGGTCACTATACGGGGGGTCGATGGCTGCTCTGCCTGGAGAGGTCACTAGACGGGGGTCGATGGCTGCTCTGCCTGGAGAGGTCACTAGACGGGGGGTTGATTGCTGCTCTGCCTGGAGTGGTCACTAGACGGGGGTCGATGGCTGCTCTGCCTGGAGAGGTCACTAGACGGGGGGTCGATGGCTGCTCTGCCTGGAGAGGTCACTAGACGGGGGGGTCGAAGGCTGCTCTGCCTGGAGAGGTCACTAGACGGGGGGGTCGATGGCTGCTCTGCCTGGAGAGGTCACTAGACGGGGGGTCGATGGCTGCTCTGCCTGGAGAGGTCACTAGACGGGGGGTCGATGGCTGCTCTGCCTGGAGAGGTCACTAGACGGGGGGTCGATGGCTGCTCTGCCTGGAGAGGTCACTAGACGGGGGGGTCGATGGCTGCTCTGCCTGGAGAGGTCACTAGACGGGGGGTCGATGGCTGCTCTGCCTGGAGAGGTCACTAGACGGGGGGTCGATGGCTGCTCTGCCTGGAGAGGTCACTAGACGGGGGGTCGATGGCTGCTCTGCCTGGAGAGGTCACTAGACGGGGGGTCGATGGCTGCTCTGCCTGGAGAGGTCACTAGACGGGGGGTCGATGGCTGCTCTGCCTGGAGAGGTCACTAGACGGGGGGTCGATGGCTGCTCTGCCTGGAGAGGTCACTAGACGGGGGGGTCGATGGCTGCTCTGCCTGGAGAGGTCACTAGACGGGAGGGTCGATGGCTGCTCTGCCTGGAGAGGTCACTAGACGGGGGGGTCGATGGCTGCTCTGCCTGGAGAGGTCACTAGACGGGGGGTCGATGGCTAATCTGCCTGGAGAGGTCACTAGACGGGGGGGTCGATGGCTGCTCTGCCTGGAGAGGTCACTAGACGTGGGGTCGATGGCTGCTCTGCCTGGAGAGGTCACTAGACGGGGGGTCGATGGCTGCTCTGCCTGGAGAGGTCACTAGACGGGGGGTCGATGGCTGCTCTGCCTGGAGAGGTCACTAGACGGGGGGTCGATGGCTGCTCTCTGGAGAGGTCACTAGACGGGGGGTCGATGGCTGCTCTCTGGAGAGGTCACTAGACGGGGGGTCGATGGCTGCTCTCTGGAGAGGTCACTAGACGGGGGGTCGATGGCTGCTCTGCCTGGAGAGGTCACTAGATGGGGGTCGATGGCTGCTCTGCCTGGAGAGGTCACTAGACGGGGGGTCGATGGCTGCTCTGCCTGGAGAGGTCACTAGACGGGGGGTCGATGGCTGCTCTGCCTGGAGAGGTCACTAGACGGGGGGTCGATGGCTGCTCTCTGGAGAGGTCACTAGACGGGGGGTCGATGGCTGCTCTCTGGAGAGGTCACTAGACGGGGGGTCGATGGCTGCTCTGCCTGGAGAGGTCACTAGATGGGGGTCGATGGCTGCTCTGCCTGGAGAGGTCACTAGACGGGGGTCGATGGCTTATCTGCCTGGAGAGGTCACTAGACGGGGGGTCGATGGCTGCTCTGCCTGGAGAGGTCACTAGACGGGGGTCGATGGCTTATCTGCCTGGAGAGGTCACTAGACGGGGGGTCGATGGCTGCTCTCTGGAGGCTCGGGGGACGCTGTTTGTTTATTTTTTATTTTTTATTTATTCATGTCTTTTTTTGCAGACAGTGGAATTTTCCCCCGGCGGTCTAGCGTAAATAAACACTGGGCGGCCATTTGCCAAAAAATGCAGCAGAGTTGAGCGTGTGCCAAGGAAAAGCCCTGCAGTGGAGGGGTGGGGGCACTGTGTGTGTGTGTGTGTGGGGGGGGGGCACTGTGTGTGGGGGGGGGCACTGTGTGTGTGTGTGGGGACTTCAACACAAACAGGGGCGTCTCTCCTCACTATTCCGTCTTTTAGACTATTATGTCATACTGACTATTTGATTTAGTTGTGGAAGATGAATACTTGGAAAATGTTTTAAGATTCATGCCAATAATGAGCATCTAGGGGCTGGTGGATAACCTTCTCCAGGTAGAGACTGGGATTCAAACCCACAATCAGCCGTTGCACTTATGATTTTTATTTTAACGCCTTAGCTGACAGTCATCCTTTATGTGTCTATTCCCACCTGCCCTTCCTCAGGTATCCCGTCAGCCAACACCGCTAACGGCCTGGACTCCCTACACGACGACAACCCCCCCCACTGGCTGAAATCCCTGCAGGCGCTCACGGAGATGGACACGCCGTCCGGCCCCACCCTCACCGCCTCCTCCGCCGCCCCCGCCTCCCCCACCACCACTACGTCCAACGCCCTGCACCACCAACACAGCGCCCACTTCAGCAGCCACATCCCCCTCCACAGATTAGGCTGGGGTCCCTACCCGCCTTTACCCCCGGGCATCCCCGCCGGCGGGCCCTTCCACGCGGGCCCACCGCCGGGCTTCCAGACCCCCGCCTTCAGACCCCCGGTACAGAGCCAGACAGAGCTGCTACAGAGCGCCGCCATGGACCGGCACTAGGACCCGGCGGCCTCCTCCTCCCCTAGGAACTCCTAGTCATAATCCAGATTAACCGCCGCCCCAAACACTCTGACCAGAACCGCTCAACACACGCCCCGTCCGGAGAAAATCGTTAACACAAATAATTAAACTTGCTATTCTTTCTTTTTGTTTCCCCTCCTTAGTTAGTTTCTCCTCCTCCTCCATCTCCTCTGTAACGCGTCCTTGTGTTGCTGTCTGCTCTCTCGCTGGTGGTTCATTTGTTAGGCCCAAAAAGCACAATAGTGCACACTGGACAGTGTAGCATCGCTACCGCTAGTATGCGCTGTAGCAGAGAGTCACATTTGGCCACTTTCCACAATGCTTTAAATAATGTGAACAATCAGAGCCACATAAACATCTCTAGGAACCGCTTTCATGCTAGTATTGAACATGCCCCGTTTTGACCTGAAAGATTTGACCCAGAAAGACCATTGTCTGTTTTGCTTAACTCTTTGCTTAAATCGGAGCACAATCGGATCGCTACAACCGGTGTAGTTTTCACCAAAAAAGGAGACTTTGCTAGAACCCCGGGAGCAAGTGTTTCTAATGCGTTGCGGGTGTGTGAGACGATAAGGAAGTAGCCAGGAGATCCTCCTCTCCATCTCACGGCCAAACCTCTGCATCAGAGCATAGGGCCTTCTAGTCCGCTATCGCTCAGCGGCTCGGCGGTAATGAGATGCCTTTCCCAAGCGGCCGGGGGAGACTCGTTCTGACCGGGTTTAGCGGCGCAAAGATGCTAACCCCGGACGGCGTGAGATCAGAATCCGTGCCACTGTGTGGTGCTCGACTATCACTCAAACTTGACAAACAAATAAATAAATAAATACCTCGCCCTGAGACTTTTAGCGTCGAAGCGCTAAGTCTGGACGTCCCCATCGGCCAATTACATTATGTTCTGTTGAATCATTGGATTTGCGGCAGCGATTTTGACATTTCTATTAAGTGAGAATATATTAAGGCTTCGTCTGATCGAGTTAGCGTAGCTTAATGGCAAACCGAAGCAACCGCTAACGAGAGGAGACGGTCACCAAGTACTCCGGTCATAACCCCACACATCTATTATTTGATTTCTTTCTTTTTTTTTCATGGGTCTTGCGTTCATTTTGTTTCTCTACAGAAGGACCGGGACCACCTGCAGTATTGGTTAAACCATCAATAAATGAAGTGGGTTTACTAAATTGACGGTCTTCATAATGGGAATTACGTCACGCTAACCAAACAGGTTTTAATACGGAGAGCAGAGTGCATCGGAGACTCAGTCTGGGAGGACAACAAACGCAACAAACTAAATCTTAAAATAAAAAAATGTAAAAACAAGACACCGTGTTGAGTTTGTTTCTAAATGGTCTCTAACTGTTTATTTTAAATGCATTTTTACATTTTCGTTTAAACAACAGTTAGTCCTTGTGGGTTAAATAATTGTGTATTTCTGCAGGAGAAGCAATCCTTTCAGCATTTCTGCCCTAACTAAAGTCAAGTTAATGTAAAATGGCAAACACTTTGTGCGTAGGTTAAAACCTATAAAAATAATCTCTAAATATATCCACATAGCGTTGTTTGGTCCATGGGTGGGTGCTACAGACCTAAGTGGTTGCGGTTGGGCTCACTAAATGCCTCTTATATGAAAACACTATTTTTCAGGTTGGTGTGACGACAATTTCCTCTGAGGAAATGGGCCTAAGGTCTTCAGCAAACATTGACCTCCACCAGTGGGCTTACCATGTGTCAGGATCTCCTCATCGAGTCTGTAGCAGCAGTTTAAAACGCCTTATAAGAATAAACCAGAGAGCAGCCCAGGCCTCATTATGGAGAGGTCAAAGGTCACATTGACATCACGCACGACAATGGACGGAGTTAGTAAACACACCAATGGATTTATTTTGTAGTGATTTTACATTCCACAGTTGAACATTGCCATTTTTTTCTTTTAGAATTTCCTATAATGTTTTATTTGTATTTTTTTTTACTCCACAGACACATTACTGATGTTAAAGGTTGATGGATCCTCTTTTCAGTTTTTCCAACGTCCCTCAAACCCACCAGCTGAACGGCGCAGATTCATGCCCAGTCCTCGTAGATGTCCGCTTGGAAAAAAAATCCACAAACAAGTTTTCCTCTTTTTTGGACCAGTGGGTCAGAGATGAGCTGAAACCGTCCCCACGGTCAAAGGACGTCCTACAGCCTTTAGGGGAAGAGAGATGCTGAGCCAGGGCTGGGTGTACATGTGGACACTCTGGTCCTCTTTGTCCTGGTCCCTCATGCATGTCGCTCGGTGTCCTGTGTGCTTATCTGTCCCCGGTGTCTCTGGGGGATTGTGCGCAATACTGCTGTTTTTAGTGTTAAGCAAAGCTAACTATCTCACATTCGCCATTTGGGGAAGAAGATGAAAACAACGGGTCAATATAGTTTTGAACTAAGGTGTGTGTGTGTGTGTGTGTGAGAGAGACTGCTTAACTTTGGACACAGTCCAGCACTAACTGAGCTATGGCTGTTAAGTCAGGTCAGAACATCAGATGATCCCCGGTCCCTCAAACGTCCAGGAACAGCAGGGGGTATTTTTAGACCTTCCGCAGCTCTCCAAGTGTGTCTGTTCGAGTTATGAGTAATTTCACGGTCAATTGCATTATCATCTCGTGTCAAAAAATAACATTTATTAAAGAGAAAGGAGAATACTAAAATAAAATGCTGTGGCCCCCAATTTCCACAGGACAGCCCTCCAGTCATGTTCTCCGCTCGGTCCTTTTCATCATTTTAATGTTATTAATGACTGCGGACGGCCATGGTGGTAAGTACCGAGGAGAGGAAGAGGAAGCCCTCTGCGCTCATATCTCAATATTCTATTGGCCTCCCAACGTTTTCTTAAACCAAAACCCAGCCGTAATCTTAATCTGGTATAAATCTGAGGACGAGGTGGTTCTGGCTTGGCGCCTTCGTTAATCTCATGGCTGTTGAGAAATGGTTTTGCATATTAGCTGAAGACT
This sequence comes from Muraenolepis orangiensis, assembly GCA_027704905.1. NCBI lineage: Eukaryota > Metazoa > Chordata > Actinopteri > Gadiformes > Muraenolepididae > Muraenolepis > Muraenolepis orangiensis. The sequence continues at coordinate 880,497 of CM051022.1, read as the reverse complement.
GTGATCTGGTCCAGCTGCTTCTGTTGGGCTTCTGGTGTTTTGTTGCTAGAACATTTGGCAAAAGGTGTGTGGATTTTGAAGGGCTCTATTCTAGAGAGGGTGACCGTTTATACACACACACACACACACACTCCCAGCACCCAAACGATAGGTCTGTGACTATAGGTACATAACAGCATTCAGCAAGGACAACTCATCTTTTTGAATTAGGAACCTAACAATCTGATAACAGTGACGCCATCAAACCCTGAACACACACACACACACACACACACACGCACGCTGAGCGCTGAGCACCAATTTCAGCCAATCTGAAAACAACGATGGCGACCAGCCGTCCCTGAAGTTTCACTTTATTTCCCCCTGTTTGTTACGCCAGTCGCCTCCAGTGATGTTGGGCTAATGTGTGTTTTTTGGGATCTGCATTTCGATGAGTTTACGCCAGGACGACCTCTGCCACGCCTTCCAATAGTCTCCCGCTCCACGGCGGGGGTTTGCACGGATGGGAGAGAATGATGTCTCTCATCAGGACCGCTCTGAAGGTCCTAATAGAAGAGGGGGGATGTGTGTGTGTGTGTGTGTGTTTTCTTTGTCCGTTGCTCTCGACATCACACACGCACACGTAGTCTCTCGTATCAGCTGTTCAAAAATCGGGTTTGCCACTGTCAAATCATTGTACTACATTGTTTAGACAGGATTCACACTCTCTCTCTCTCTCTCTCTCTCTCTCTCTCTCTCGCCCTCTGCCTGTGTCCCCCAAGCAGAGCTCGACTTTATTATAAATGTATATCTATAAAAGATTTAGTATTTTTTTTCTTCTTCAATAGAGGCTGTAGGACAACCACACACACACACACACACACCCGTAGCTGTATCACAATGCAGACACGGCACGCTCTCCCAAACCAACTGTAAAGGTCAGGCCACGGCTCATTAACTAATGCATTGTGGGTAATTGGAGGGGGGGTGACAGGTTGCCAGGTAAACATCACCTTTAGTAAGAGAGGATGAAAACAGAGTGGAGAGGAGAGAAGAGGGGAGGAGAGAAGAGGGGAGGAGAGGAGTGGAGAGAAGAGAGGAGAGGAGAGAGGAGTGGAGAGGAGAGAGGAGTGGAGAGGGGAGGAGAGGAGAGGAGAGGAGAGGAGGGGAGGGGAGGGGAGAGAAGAGAGGAGAGGAGTGGGGAGGAGAGAGGAGTGGAGAGGGGAGGAGAGGAGAGGAGGGGAGGGGAGGGGAGAGGAGAGGAGAGGAGAGGGGAGGAGAGGAGGGGAGGGGAGGAGAGGAGAGGAGGGGAGGAGGGGAGAGGAGGGGAGGGGAGGGGGGGAGAGGAGAGGAGAGGAGAGGAGAGGAGAGGAGAGGAGAGGAGAGGAGAGGAGGGGAGGGGGGGAGAGGAGAGAGGAGTGGAGAGGAGAGGAGAGGAGAGGGGGGAGAGGAGAGGAGAGGAGAGGAGAGGAGAGGAGAGGAGAGGAGAGGGGAGGGGAGAGGAGTGGAGAGGGGGGGAGGGGAGAGGAGGGGAGAGGAGGGGAGGAGAGGAGAGGGGGGAGAGGAGAGGAGGAGAGAGGAGAGGAGAGGAGAGGACCGCTAACGTATCAAACACTAGGATGGAGTTGAATGCGCTACGCTTGATGTTCCACCCTGGGTTGGTTCTCCAGGTTCTCCAGAAACAACTCCAACTCGTCACTCCGTGTGGATATTGAGTGTATGTCTTTGTGGGGGGGGGATAACAGCACAGGCCACCAGAATGAAGAGAATTGTCGGTTGTTTCCATTTTGGCAAACGTCCAGCAGCTCATCTATTATTTTTCCCGTGCGCCACGGGGGATCGCTTTCCCCGAGCGTCCGTCGATGGGTTGTTCCGACCTATTATTCTGGGATATCTCCGGTGCGAGATGTAATCCTGGTCCATCACCTCGTCCTCGTCCTCGCTGTGTTCAGTGTTTTTAATGTTTTATTTAATTGTATTTTTTGTCCTGGCGAACGCCTCGCCGCCCGTCCACAAAGTTCAGTATCGACTCCACACAACAAAAAAGAAAGAATCCTGTTTCAAAATGTTTTCTCCGACGATACATTTTTCGGTTGTTCTCTTTAGATACAGATCATGAATTCACCCAAGTTTTACACACACACACACACACACACAGAATTAAAAAATGAATGTGGTCGAAAAAGAAAATACATTTCAGCAACCAGGAGAGACTTCGGATGAATCTACGAATAAACATGAACAGTCCTGTCTGTGGGTTAGTTTAGTTTCCGATGTCCTTTTTTCCCGTCCCTCCCCCTCCGTTAGTGTAGCCGTTTATTTTGAACCGTAAAGCTGATCTCGGGGAATCTTTTTTCGGAAAGCGTGGGGGGAGGAGGAGGAGGAGGAGGAGGAGGAGGAGGAGGAGGAGAGGAGGAGGAGAGGAGGAGGAGGAGGAGGAGGAGGAGGAGAGGAGGAGAGGAGGAGGAGGAGGAGGAGGAGGAGGAGAGGGTTTGGGAGCAGGAGTTCATTTTTTGTGTGTTCATTTTTTTGGTCGTTTGGTGGTTTCCCCCCTCCCCCCCCCCCCTCTAGCAAACGGTGCCGTTCTCCTGTCGGGTCTTGGGGCAGGTGGAGCGGGGGATGGGCTGCACGGAGGGCGCCAGCGTGCAGAAGAAGCCGGCGATGAGCGTGAGGCCCAGCCCCCCCCAGGCGCAGAACATGGACCAGCCGTAGCCGTGGCCCATGTCGTCGGGCAGGCCGTACAGGTAGCGCGGGTAGCGGGACAGCTCGAAGTTGATGCCCGCCACGCAGGTGCACAGGGAGATGATGCAGAAGGTGCCTGCGGAGGGAGAGAAGGAGTGGTCACATGACCTCGTCACGTGACTCATACACGCTGGTCTAATACACTCGGTCATATGTGGATCGACTTATGTGGACGATCTTAAAAAGTATTAGAAAAACTCATAACAACAAAGTCTAAAATCACTGCAATATGTATATATTTAATTTGACTCCTATTTGTTATTATTTGTTTATTTTAGTTTAGCTTTTAAACTATTTATATTTCCAAATGACTGTTGTGTGTAAAGAGTGACCAAGAGGACTGCTTCATCATTTTATTGCACTTGACAATAAAGCCATTTTGATCTGATCTGACTTCATGCTCCCTCGTGGGTCCTTCATCTAGTGCTGCCACTTGTTGCTTGTATCATTTATCTTGTCTGTTAGTGTCTTTTTGTGGGTGTCATCTTAATTGCTTCTCTTGTGTTGTGACAGGTAAGCTGCAAATTAATTGTCTTTAAAGGGATGAATAAAGTTGACTGAACAGATTTAAGAGCTTTTATCTGAGTTGTTAGAGATAGCCATCCGTCGGCCTGTAAAATGCACCGTTAGAATATGGGTTTTGAGTTGACTGTTGTCATTTCTAATAAATCAGGGCATCTCTTCCCTGATTGGCTCGGATAATAAATGTTGCCTGTCAATCAGAGGTGTGTGAAATGCAACACTTCTCAATGGTGCAGGACCAGGGAGAGAGGGAGCACTCATGTCTCTCTTTTGCTCTCCCATTACAACTCTGGAATCCTACCTCCCATCCGCTTTGAAGAAGGCACACGAAAACAACAGGTAACAGAAGTCACTAATCGCGTCCTGTGACGACTCAGAAGAGCCACCGGCGGAGGCTCTGATCAGACCCAGGTGTGATCAATCAGACCCAGGTGTGATCAATCAGACCCAGGTGTGATCAATCAGACCCAGGTGTGATCAATCAGACTGATTCTCCCTGTTGGCCGTTGCTTTTTAATTGGTGTTTGTTGTGCGCTTAAAAAATATTCTGTTTAAAAACGATATTGTTCACTGCTCCTCAACCGTCTCTTAATTCATCGTCTCTTAGTTCATGGTCTCTTAATTCATGGTCTCTTAGTTCATCGTCTCTTAGTTCATCGTCTCTTAGTTCATCGTCTCTTAGTTCATCGTCTCTTAGTTCATCGTCTCTTAGTTCATCGTCTCTTAGTTCATCGTCTCTTAATTCATCGTCTCTTAGTTCATCGTCTCTTAATTCATCGTCTCTTAGTTCATCGTCTCTTAGTTCATCGTCTCTTAGTTCATCGTCTCTTAGTTCATCGTCTCTTAGTTCATCGTCTCTTAATTCATTGAATCTTAGTTCATCTCTTAGTTAATCTCTTTGTTCATCGTCTCTTAATTCATCGTCTCTTAGTTCATCATCTCTTAATTCCTGCATGTCTTCTCCTTCAGGTTCCGTGGCTCTCAAGCAGTCATCCTAAATGTGGCTCCTTCTTCTGCCTCTTGTGACCCGGGGACGGTCACATGACATGACGGTCACATGACATGACGGTCATCACGTCCCGAGCACAATTTCGGCCCCCTGCCCGCCCTCCATTACCCGAAACAAGGGGCTGTTACTTTGTTAATTGCCTGCTCATTATACAGCTGAAGGGTATGGCCCTAATCCCCAGCCAGCCTTAATAGAGGCCCAGCGTGCAGCCTCCAGTACAGAAGGCTGCGCAGCACGCCTTGAGCTAACGGCAAGGTGAACGTCGGCCTCCAACATCTGTGGGAGAGGAAGTGTACTTTGTGATTATGTTTCAGACTCTGGATCTGATCTCAAGTCAGCCAGCCCATCAGCAGAGCTGGAAGCTATTCTTCAGGAAACAGGACGCCTCGTGTGGAAATCACCCAAAACCCTACATCTTAAAATAAGAAAAGGTAACCTTTTGAATTCTAAATAATGGTAATACATTTATTTTACAGAGCGCTTTGCATAAAACTGAAAGACGCTTTACCTTGAAGGCCCTAATGCTTCACCACTGAGATATATATATATATATAGATATAGATATATATCTATATATATCTATATCTATATATAGATATATATCTCTATATATCTATATCTATATAGATATATATAGATATATATCTATATAGATATCTATATCTATCTATATATATATATATATATATAGATATATATATCTATATAGATATCTATATCTATCTATATAGATCTCTATATATATATATATATATCTGTGGTGAAGCGTCAGGGCCTTCAAGGTATTCAAAGAAGACCCTGGAACCCTCAGATGAAACTAAAAAAATGGAATTAATTGTATTAATAAAATTTAAATTTAATGAATGAGACTGGTATCTGTGTTGTTATCTGTTATATTACAGTGTTACGTTGATTTGTTTGTCTTTCTCGGTCCATGCACGACGCATTTGAGTGGTTTTGTGTTGGAAAAACAATGCAACCAATCAGATATTTTTCTGGGTTAATGGGAAGAATATCCTTCAACCAAAGTATTCCCGATGACTTTGGCCCTCAGACTGAATGAGAGCGTATGTTTGGATTGACAATTTGATCAACCAATCATATAGTGATTTGTAGCCAATGGGCGTATTCTTTCCGATTTCCCCACAGGTCCTTAGGGAGCTAGAAGGTCCATTTAGTTCACTGGCTCGAGACAGAGGATCTAGCGTAGTGCTAAGTTGGGTTTTTTCTACGTAGGTTTTTTATGTCGAAATGGCAACAGGTGAAGATGATGTTGTTGCAGACTTGTTGTTAGTACCCTTTTCAAGACGACCATTCAGTGAAAAGATGGGCATTATAAAAAAGTTGTAACGATCCCCGTCACCACTGGGGAAAGGACATTTTTATATTATAAAAACATATGGAGGAACAGAACAGGACAATACGACTAACTGCATTAGCTTCCATATTGAAAGGCAACTTATTTTGGATCTGAAAAGATCTGATCAGCTTTATGAGCGGGTTATCGAAACATCCATCCAGAAGGACAGGAGAATGGATTTGGTCTTCAAGTGAACATCATTGGTGAGTGAGACTCATTTGTCTTTGCTGGTTTTGTCTCAGTGTTGCGTCTCGTTGAGCTGGTTGTTGCATTTTGTTTCCACACACTTGTTGACTGATTAGTTAATGGCTGTCTTGGGTTTGTTAAGCATTGTTGTGCATTTGAATTGAGAGTTTGGACTTGATCTTTCTTTGCATCGCTTAACGTGAAAAGACTTAACGTAACTAAGAGTTACAAAACCGCGATCAATAATCACCTAATTTCTCTGGCATATGTCTTGTCAGCACTTTCACCTGTCAACATATCTCAACTTAAATCCTCCCATTATGGACGTTATGTGACATTAAGTATTTTCCTCTCTATTGAGCCAGTAAGGTGGTCTACAGAAGGTCCAGTTGTGATAGACATGGTTCGCCACTGAGATATATACAGTATATTAGTATCACAACTACCAACCTCTCTATAGTTTACATATTTATTGATAAGATACCTGTTAATGTGTACATTTTTACTGTACCTGCCATGTATATATACTGTTGATAGAACTGCATATCCCTGCACCTGTATATATACATGCTCACTACCTTGTATATACATTTATATTTAGTGTGTGTGTGTGTGTGTGTGTGTGTGTGTGTGTGTGTGTGTGTGTGTGTGTGTGTGTGTGTGTGTGTGTGTGTGTGTGTGTGTGTGTGTGTGTGTGATATATCACCAGGCACTTTACTGCAACACTGAAACATTTGCACTCTGGTTAGATGCTGTACTGTACTTATGCTGCAATGACAATACATTTGAATGTAATCTAATATGTATATATATATATATTTGCTTTCCTCCTGAGGGTGGAATGTCCCTTGCCCCCCCCCCCCCCCCGTAGCCTCACCTCCCATGAGGAACAGCAGGCCGGCCACGCCCCCCCCCCCCCCCCCCGTAGCCTCACCTCCCATGAGGAAGAGCAGGCCGGCCACGCCCCCCCCCCCCCCCCGTAGCCTCACCTCCCATGAGGAAGAGCAGGCCGGCCACGCCCCCCCCCCCGTAGCCTCACCTCCCATGAGGAACAGCAGGCCGGCCACGCCCCCCCCCCCCGTAGCCTCACCTCCCATGAGGAACAGCAGGCCGGCCACGTACTGCATGAGCCCGCGGTCCCAGCAGCAGCCCAGCAGACCCACCAGCCAACCAAACACGATGATGGCCACCGCCATCCCCATGAAGCCCGCCGTCATCCGCCGCAGGTCTGTGTGGGGAAAGAGAGCACACACACACACACACACACACACACACACACACACACACACACACACACACACACACACACACACACACACACACACACACACACACACACACGGTCAAACATCTCAAGAGGTCCGATCCTTATCTGTTCCGTGGCTGAAGAGCCCACACTGGCCTCTACGTATCCCTGACCAGCGAGAGCTCAGACAAAAGATTGTATTATCAAAATAACATTATTGTAGAAATAGCTTTTTCTAGGACGAAAGCTATACTTTTAGTATGTTGGACAGAGACACAAAGCTCCTAAATGCAAAGCTCCATGACCTCTGGTGTGGATTCTAATGGTTTGTGGTATCAGGTGACTCTTCTAGTCAGGCTCTTCTAAAGATGGTTTCAATGGGTTTTGACGATGACTAAATCAACACCACCGATACTGTGACTACTTGTTCCAGCCGTGTGTAGAATGACGGTAACATTGAGGAGTGTCACCACTGAGGAGGCAGCTCATAATTCAGATATATGGACTTAACACTGGCAGAAATATAGTCAGGATTTAAAGTACGCTGGAAGATAAAAGCCAGAATATCAAATGTGAAGACTCTATATTTTCTCTTTCGCTAGCCTCCCGGTTTAGCATAGAAACGTGTATTTTACGACCCTTAGCAACGCAGCAATGATGAGTTATAAAAATGGTATCTTCTACGACTCTTTAGGAATGCAAGAAATGACGATTTATCTGGATTGTTTTTGGCCGACTGGTCACAGCTTATTCACTCGTAACCAGGACAACACACTCAGCAGACCTCGACCACTCACTCCTGGCATCTCCCTATGAGTCGCCCTGACGTAGGCGACAGATCTGCTCCACGAAAACCCTTCGAGAGAGAGAGAGAGAGCGAGAGAGAGCGAGAGAGAGAGAGAGAGAGAGAGAGAGAGAGAGAGAGAGAGAGAGAGAGAGAGAGAGAGAGAGGAGAGAGAGAGAGAGAGAGAGAGAGAGAGAGTGCGCATGTTGACGAATGCCGCCTGGAGCGCCGCCCCATCACAGGAGGAACAAGGGCTACGGTATTTTATACAATCCGCCATTAACAAGTTATGCTAATGAAGCGCTGGTAGGTTTAGCGTTAGTCCACGGACTGTTAGCATGTGTCCGGCTCTCTGAGCTTTAGTCAGCCGTCACGTCCACTTCCTGCAAGGAAAGCCTTTTTAATGGATATATATTTTGTCTTTATTTTCTGGGCTATTCTTATTTTATTTTTTGACAGATGGTGAGGCAGACTGCGATCCGGCGCCGCTGGTGCGGAACCGCCTGTCACTCAGGGAGCGTAACCATGGAAACCTCTGACCTGTACGGCGGCGAGGGGAATCTCTGACTCAGGGACCACGTGGAGAACAGCCAAGTCGCTTCAGACGGAACAGATTGGCTGGTTATTATATTATATTATACAGTATGAGGAGGATGAACATGGCGTAACGCTGTGTGGACACGGTGATTAAAGGCCATTCGGAGAGACTTGATTCTACTATCACTCCACTCCAGTCCCGTTCCTCTCGTCCGTTTATAAGATTGTGACGTGCTGAACCGATGGGATACAGAAGGATAAACTCCTCTTCTCTTTACAGCAACATCTGGGAGCGTCTGCATAGGTGTCACCACGGGACAGAGCCCGTAGCCCCGCCCCCTTGATACAACGCCCAATGAACATTCAACTAATAGTACCACGATCACAACTAGAGGGCCCTCAGTCTAGTGCATACCTCCACCACACCAAAAGTCCCCTGGATCCGGGTTTGGACCCGGATCTGCACCAAAATGAAATCAACTGTTGTTTGGCCCATAAGTAATCTAACCACCAAGTTGCGTCCAATTCCGTCCGGAACCTTTTGAGTTATCCCGCTAACAGACAAACAAACAAACAGATGAATTACATAACCCCCGGTCAGAGGTAATTAAGTTAAAGCTTAAACATTGCAGATGTGCGCACAAAAGTTAAAACAATGATTTAACCAAACATTTCTTAAGACCCTAATAAGGATGGGACTACAGTCGGGTACATTTAACAGAATACACACTCTATGGTCGTCATGTTGTGTGTGTCGTGAGGAAGCAGTTCTTGGGGGGTGTTTTTCATTTTAAAGATGCATGGCGGTCTGCTCTCCCGGCTCCAGGAAGCCAGCTTAACGCCGGCTCATGGGACTCGGGGATCAGTGCCACGGCCTTTCCAATCACTCAAGTCAGAAGGAGGCTTGGAACAGAAATATTGGAGCATGAAATGCTCCGTCTGTCTCTATCTGCCAGCAGCCAGTCAGGGCAGATATGGAGGTGGTGCTGGTGGTGCTGGTGGTGCTGGTGGTGGTGGAGGTGGTGGGGGAGCAGGTGCTGGTGTCAGCGGTTCTTTGACACACTGGTTTTTAAAGGGAGGTGGAGGAGGAGGTGGAGAAAGCAGGTTTCCCCTCCCTGAGGTTTGGGATGTTATGTAAGTGACGCGTACACAACAAAAATAACAATTGAAACTTAATATTTGTTTGAAAACGCTTGATGCCAGAGAAACAAACTGGTTTGATTTAAGTGCCAACATGATGACACAACTGATGCTTGATGGTTTATTTCAATACGACGTGATGAATGAGATTGGGTCATCTTGTCATGGGGAAAACCCTGGTCCATAGGCCCAGTAGGAAGGACAAGATGAAAGCCATTCAACGACAGTATTCAAACATCTATTATAAGAATCCAAACTGCATTCGGATCCAATTGACTAATGGCATACGGTCATCGGAGCATGAGTAGATGTTGTGATTTGGCTTCAAACCTGATCTGTTGCAAAAGTGAATTTCTTAATTCCGTTCCCATCGATTATCGCAATTGATTCTCAGAGCAAATGGGATCAAATGGAGTGCAACTGAAAGCACCAGACCTAACCGACAGGCTAACCGACAGAGCTAACCGCCAGGCTAACCGACAGACCTAACCGACAGGCTAACCGACAGACCTAACCGCCAGGCTAACCGCCAGGCTAACCGCCAGGCTAACATATAATTTAGGAGGACGTCAGTGACATATGGGCTTTTTTTCAGGTTGTGATTTACATTTAAAATTTAATTGAACTTAAAATTCCACGGGTTTCCAGGATTCAAAAGTTGTAGTATTGGAAGAAACTCCGACTTAACAACTTAACAACGGGTCACTTTGGGACTCGATGCTTTCTCCTGCATTGAACTTCTGGTCTGTTTTAACAATTTATAACCGATGATACGGCAGGCAATTACATAGGATCGGTTCCACAAAGTGTTCACCCTCCTCTTTCCTCCGGAGGTATGGAGGTCGTATGCTGTATATAATGATGTATATTACAATGTATATAATGATGTATATTATAATGTATATAATGATGTATATAATGTATATAATGATGTATCCACTGGTGGAGTATTGTGTATATATAACTGTGACACGGCTGTACAATCCAACCTTTGCTTCTTCTACGGAAGTGCACACACACACACCCCAGCATGTCAACAGTCCTACACGTCCACACACACATTCACAGGCGTTACCACAGTCACACACATTCAGATGGGGGGTCGAGACCCCGAGTGGTTTGGGGGGACATGTTTTCACAGGTGAGCGATTGGCTGAGCTCATCTGGACACAACCTGACGCGTGGCTGAGCTCCTTCTCTTTCTCCCAGCTGTCGTCGGCCCGTCTCGCCCCGGCCCATCAATCCTGCCAGATATATATATATATATATATATATATATATATATATATATATATATATATATATATATATATATATATATATATATGGTTGTTGCGTAGTTTTTGATTTAGCTTACGAGATGAATGTCTTGTCTGTGTCCTGCACCTGAGTTTTCTGCAGGAAATCAAAGGGCCCCGTCCTCTTATCACGTTCATCATCATCAGTGCATGTGCTCCAGCCTCCCCCGTGGAGAGACACACACACACACACACACACACACACACACACACACACACACACACACCTCGTCACTACGACAGAAAATCTGCTTACCGCCACGCGTCACTTAGCAACACCTCGCTAGGCGGGAGCACATAATTCACCATTTTTCTTTTTTCTTTCTCCAAAACGATGACTCATAGTGACTCCGTCCTGGTGACTCCCTCATAGTGACTCCCTCCTGGTGACTCCCTCCTGGTGACTCCCTCATGGTGACTCCCTCCTGGTGACTCCCTCCTGGTGACTCCCTCATAGTGACTCCCTCCCTCATAGTGACTCCCTCCCTCCTGGTGACTCCCTCCCTCATGGTGACTCCCTCCCTCATAGTGACTCCCTCCCTCCTGGTGACTCCCTCCCTCATAGTGACTCCCTCCCTCATAGTGACTCCCTCCTGGTGACTCCCTCATGGTGACTCCCTCCCTCCTGGTGACTCCCTCCCTCATGGTGACTCCCTCCCTCCTGGTGACTCCCTCCTGGTGACTCCCTCCCTCCTGGTGACTCCCTCCTGGTGACTCCCTCCCTCCTGGTGACTCCCTCCTGGTGACTCCCTCCTGGTGACTCCCTCCTGGTGACTCCCTCATAGTGACTCCCTCCTGGTGACTCCCTCCTGGTGACTCCCTCCCTCCTGGTGACTCCCTCCCTCCTGGTGACTCCCTCCTGGTGACTCCCTCCTGGTGACTCCCTCCCTCCTGGTGACTCCCTCATAGTGACTCCCTCATGGTGACTCCCTCCTGGTGACTCCCTCCCTCCTGGTGACTCCCTCCT